>JAVJGI010000042.1:4204887-4235038 GCA_035590275.1 Ibycter americanus
TGTTTCCCACCAAAAACTGTTGAAATATGGTAAATGGGAAGTAACTCTGCCTGTTTAAATCCCCGGGCTGAATGTTCAGGCCCTTGAGTTAGTTTTGCTGAGTTCTTCAGACAATGCGCAGGATGGTGCTGGGCACTATTCCTGCTTCGCAGCATCCTTCCCCGCTGGCCGGGTTTCAGAGCTGGAAACGATGCTGCGGATGATCAAGGACTCAGCCTCCAAGTTTTTGTAACTTCATTTCTTCCTCCCTTCTCACTTGGAGCTTCTCAACCGTGCAGTCAGCTACTTTTAAATCTTTATTCAAAATGCTGTAGTGGCTTCCAGAAAGGTGTTTAAACTTAGGCACAGTTAGTGGGGCTAATGCTATTTAAAACGGAGTTATAGTTTACTGATAAATTTGTCCGGAGGGCTCTTCAGTGAAGGTTTTTGTAGTTCTGTAGTATGTTAAATCCTCTGACTCCCTATGTGTGTGCGTGTAATCTTTTCTTTTTCATCTTCTTCAGCAAATTTTTACATAATTCCTGGCGCCCCTGATCCTTTGCTCTGTGGTAACAGCTCAGATGCAGGGTGAGTGTTGAGCTTTATTAAAAGTAGAGACTCTTAATTACTGTCGATGTTGGCTAATGATGGCAAAACCTTTGGAATATTTCCTGCTGCTTCCTTTGTTGGTTCTGGTGTTATTTCGCATGTAAATGGTTTCAATTTCTTAATTATTAATCCACTTTTACCATCGGTTTGACTAATACAACGTAAGCAGCATTTTTCATGTCATCTCAGGAGGCAGGTACGGCTAATGACGATTAGTAATGGCATTATTTCCCGCTGAATCCAGTCACGAGAACCATCAGAGAAGTAGGGGATGGAGGCTGAGAAATGGAAGCTTTCCATGTGCGGTTGGTTTTGACCCGATCCTTCAGCCCTAAAGACGCGTAGGGCGAAAGCTCGTCCTTGGGGCTCACGTTGGGTGAAAAGCCGCGTGTCACCGCGTCTTGTTTCCGTCGGACAAAGAGAACAGGGCTTGTCTGAACCCCCCCTCAGCCTCCTCCTCTGCTCTTCTGACTTGACACGGGAAGCAAAACGCATGCCGTTTGTTAGGAGGGTTGTGAAAATCACCCTAAGAGTGGAGAACGTGCGTGTTGTCAACTTGCTCCATGCCTGGTACTGCCTCGGTGCCCTGAAATGGTTGTCGTCTTTCCGCAGTCAATGCCCGGAGGGTTACACGTGCATGAAAGCAGGACGGAACCCCAACTACGGTTACACAAGCTTTGACACTTTCAGCTGGGCTTTTCTGGCTTTATTTCGCCTTATGACTCAGGACTTTTGGGAAAACTTGTATCAATTAGTAAGTAAACGCTTTGCTTTGGTGTTACGCAAGGTGAGAATTTGGGACAGCGCAGGAGAGGAACTCGCGATAAGCTTTTATTTTATTCCACCTATCTGAAAGAATAACTGCCAGTAGAGCTGTGTGGTGAGATGCTGGGTGGTGAGGAGGAAGGGGACGGTACCTGGAAGCGGGTGTCCTGCTCTTTTTAAGTCCAGAAGGAATGGCAGGACCTCGGTGTGCGTGCAGATGAGCTGGGAATTTATTCTGGATGAGCCTGAGCGCCTGCTGCAGAAGGTTGCGAGCGGTCCAGCCCTGCTCACAGAAGGTGCTCAGGCACTTTGGAGGGCACAGTGTTTCCTTGTAGCCCGAGGATGCTTTGGGGACCTTGCTGAAATGGCTTTTCTTCTATTTTGTTTTGTTTTAAGGGAGTCTGAGCATTGAGTTTCACGCTTGTGAATCGTGTTCAGTTTGCATCCGTCAGATGTTCCCTTAAGAGAAGAAGAGGGATGTCACCTTTTGTGTTCATGGCTGATGAATGCGCCTTGTCTTAGTGCTTTGCGGTGCTGAGACGTTAAATATTCAGCACCGCTGTATTTTCTTAGAAGCATTCAGGTCAGGACGCTTGGGATCAAGTGTATTGGGTGTCACTCTGAAATTGCTTTCCCCTTTCCTTTTCCCTCTGCTGTTCTTTTCTACTTCCAGACCTTACGAGCAGCAGGAAAAACCTACATGATCTTCTTTGTCTTGGTGATCTTTGTGGGATCGTTCTACCTGGTTAATCTGATCCTGGCTGTGGTAGCCATGGCTTACGAAGAGCAGAACCAGGCGACGCTGGAGGAGGCAGAGCAGAAGGAGGCAGAATTTAAGGCCATGTTAGAGCAATTGAAAAAGCAGCAGGAAGAAGCACAGGTGAGTGTTTTGATCGTCTGGGTTTGGATGCTTTTGCCTGTTTTAAGATTTATTTGCGGCTTATTTAAGATTTAAATTAAGATTTAAGATTTATCCCGCGGCTGGCTCAGCTGGCATCGCGTCCTCTCTTGGCTGGGGCTGCCGGTGCGCACTGTCCCTTCCCTGCTGTTGCTGGGGTTTCCTGAATTATACACAAGCTTGCTGTGTTCATTTTCTGCTGGAAAACTCCCTCCTGTTAAGGAAATTTTAAATCTTCTCACTTCCTAGTGCAGTGTGGGAATATCTCGGCAAGATGGACAAGTTCATCTTTGTTGGTCCTTTATCAGATGGTGATAAACAAAGTCAAGGGACGGAGAAAGATTTTCCTACTTGCAAAAGTAAACTAGGAAAAATTTTTTGCAAGTCCTGACTGCAGGTTTCTTCCAGGAGAAAAAATCGGCATCTCAGTCCTGCCCCAAAGACTCGTCCTTACGTGCATTAAGCCGTACTCATTCTTAAAGCAGAAAATGGAGTATGAATCCTGGTAAGATCTGATTTATTTTTGCCTTCTCTTGCCTACGCCCTCAGGCTGCGGCTATGGTCACTTCGGCAGGGACAGTCTCTGAAGACGCTGTGGAAGATGATGGTGGGGGGAGGATGTCTCGGAGCTCTTCGGAGATTTCCAAACTCAGTTCCAAGAGCGCCAAGGAGCGTCGGAACAGGAGGAAAAAACGAAAGGACAAGGAGTTGTCGGAAGGAGAGGAGAAGTGTGACAACGAAAAGGTGTTCAAGTCCGAGTCTGAGGATGGCATGAGGAGGAAGGCGTTCAGGCTGCCAGATAACAGGCTAGGAAGGAAATTTTCCATCATGAACCAGGTAGTTTGAATTTCCTTGGCTACTGTTTACGCTTGCTTGTAGTCAGGATCGTAGTCTAGATCCCGATTAGCACGCCAAAGGAATCTGCCCACTGTCTTAATTTGCAGGGGACCAGGAGGCTGCTTAACGGGCCACGTTTGCAGCCCTTGCCCACGCTTCCCCTGGCTTGAAGTTGTTCCTGAGAGTAGGAAATGTAGCCAGTAACCTCCTCACTGACGGAGCTCAGCCAGCCGAGGGTCAGCATCGCTCAGAGTGTGGCTGACAACAGCGGCGATGGTTTGGGTAGACCTGGAGAGGGAGCGAGACCCCTTTAGCAGCACTCGGCACCGCAGCGCTTTGTTTCCCTGCTATTCACGCTGTTGTCGTTCTTTCTTTTCTTCCTCCTAGTCTCTCCTCAGTATCCCAGGCTCCCCTTTTCTCTCCCGACACAACAGCAAGAGCAGCATCTTCAGCTACAAAGGGCGGTTTCGCGACCCAGGTTCGGAGAACGAGTTCGCCGACGACGAGCACAGCACGGTGGAGGAAAGCGAAGGCAGGAGAGATTCCCTCTTCATCCCCATCCGCGGTCGCGATCGGAGGAGCAGCTACAGCGGCTACAGCGGCTACAGCCAAGGCAGCCGATCCTCGCGGATTTTCCCCAACCTCCGCCGAAACGTCAAGAGGAACAGCACGGTGGATTGCAACGGCGTGGTGTCCCTCATCGGTGGCCCGCCTTCCAGCATGCCTGGGGGACGCCTTCTGCCTGAGGTGAAAATAGATAAGGCAGCTACTGATGGCAGTGTAAGGATGTCAATGAGTAGCCAGCGTAGGCATGGCGGTCTGTCCTCTTCTCCTCCTGCCTGCCGCCTTTGGGGTGAACCAGGCATCCTGCCGGAATGAGCATCAGTCGAGCTGACCGCGGGCGATACGGTCCGGACTGGATTAAACACCCCGTGCTTTAACTTCCCCTTTCCTTCTCAAACTCCGAGACCCACCTCCTTCTCCCACCCCGGCTTCTGGGAAAAAAAGGCTTGGAATTGAGTCCTTCGTTACAGGACTGATAATAATAGGGATGCTGGCTGTATGGCGGGGCAGTTCATAAGGAGCTGTTGAAAACATGGGAATGGGGAGACCAACCAAAGCTTGTTGCAAGGCTCTCCATGACAAGATAAAATATATATTTTATATATTTTTATATATATTTATAATGGGGGTTTCAAGGGAAGTACAGACAGTCTTTTAGCTCCCACTAAATTTTGCAAGGGAAACTGTTAGTAAAAGAAGGGAATTCTAAAATACCGTTTTTGAATTTTCCTTGACTGCGACTTTTTGTAGTTAGTTGGCTGAATTGGTGTTGAGTAACCCTCTCAGTGGATCAACATTTCAGAGTGCAGGAGAGAAAGAAGGCCTAAAAACCAGAATATTCGGTAGTGGAGTGTAAAAGAATCTGAATAAGATTGCACCAGCATCATTTGAGATCAATCATTTGATTGATTGATTTGAGAAATCAGTTGTTTCTGAGAAAAATCTGGTTACCGTGCCTATAAATTCCAAGCAGTTTTTTTTTAAGTTATTTTAATTCTTGCAACGTGTTTGAGCTTAATTAGTTATGTTAAGCATCAGTTGCTACCTGTTTTTTCCCCTCCCTAGTTAGCATGTTAATACAGTGTTTTGCTTGAGTAGTAAATTCCCTTTCTAACACAGCATGGATGCGATAGGAATAGTAATCTGCACGATGCATGCGTAAAAGAGAAAGTATTACTTAGCAGTTCTTTTGCTAACTCGATACGTAGAGTTCAACAACGCAACAAGCGATTAAATATCACGATGGGAGAGCTGCACGGGCTGGGCGGAGACCTTGCTTCGCAAGCGGGCAGCGGTGAAGTCCTGTAATGAGGGGGGAAACCCGTAGTTATCTGTTAGTACTCCAGGTTGTGCCTAACAGGGACGAGCATCTCCAGGGGAGGGAAGCTGCCAGGTGCCTCTAGAGGTGCACAAGCTCTTTGACTTGGGCAGAGCGAGGTGGTCCTTCATGGGGGTGAACTCGAGACCTGGTTCAGATCCCCGTCGTGTTAAAAAATCAGCTTCGCAGGGGGGTAGAGCGGGAGGAATCCCCACTGGTTCTCGGTGATGTGGCCAAGCTTCTTCTACCCAAGTTTTTAGATGCAGGTTTTGAAACAAATGTTGGTACCGTCAGATGCTGCGTTCCTAACCCTCATTGACTGGGGTGGCTTGAATGAGGCTGGGCTGGAGTTCAGGCTCCCACCAGATGGGCTGTAAAGCGACCTGGTTAAGAGCCACTGCCCATCTGTGGTGTTTAGTAGTGGTAGGGAGCATAAATGACTTGGTACTCCAGCAGCCTTCATTAGAAATGTTCGTTAAAATACAGTCCTTCGTTTGTCTGAGGCTGCGGAGCACTGGTGCGAGCAGAAACGAGGGCTTGAGTTCGGTGTGACCATTTATATAGTGTAGGAAGGTGAGAAGGACAGCGGGAGCAAAGATGCTTTTCTGTCTTGGGCATACGTGCCGTATTTCTAGGCTGAGAGTCTGTAAAATACTGGGAAGACTTAAGAGTTTGTATTAACCATCATTCGAATTTTGCAGGGTACTACTGAAATCGAAATTAGAAAGAAACCTGGCGGGTCTCTGCTGGTCTCCATGGATCAGGTGAATGCATCCTACGGAAGAAAGGATCGAACCAACAGTGTAATGACCGGCTTGACAAATACCCTTGTTGAGGGTAGGTACGGCTCCAAGGTCTGGGCGCTCTCAGTATGTATCAATTGCCCTCTCATGGTGTGTTGGAGGAAGATCCAAAAGGTCTTTTCCAACCTAAATGATGTGATGAGAGAGGACCCATTCTGCTTTTACAGTTACGGTTCCTCACCCCCCGTCTGCCCTGGGCTCCCTGTCCCCGAGCCGTGCTGGCTGTCCCCCGGCGTGGCCAGAGGTGAGGCTGGTCACAGCGTAGGGGTCCGGACACGCGTGGCCGCGCAGCTTGTCCGAGGGGATGCTGAACGGCAACGTTAGGCTTGGTGAGATGGCTGCGGGGATCAGAGCGATAGCTGGAGCTGGGGAGCGGGGGAGGGGGTACGGGCTGAGGTCAAGGGCAAGTTCAGGCAAGTGCTGCACGGCAGAGATCGGTTTTGAGCCTTGGGTGTCTGACAGAGGACCTGCGAGCCCGTGAGGTGCACAGGATTTAGCTGTCCCTGCTTCCGAGTAGTTCGTTGGTTTTGCTTAAACCTGCTTCTTTTGAGTCATTACTGATCCAGAAATATTTAGTAGATTTTATTTCGCTTGGGGTTGTGTCGGAATTACGTAGATACAGAGGTGAAGGCATCGGAGAGCTGTAATTTTACAATGATGAGTGTGCAGTGTGGGGATGGTAGGAGTAAGGTGATGCCTGGTACAGGTGTTCTGGCTTCTGCCGTCTCCCAAGGACCGCAGGGACCCTCCTTTGCTTACAGGCTGTGGGAGCAAAGGATTGGAGCCGCGCTAAGAGCTGCAATGTGACAGCTGTCAAAAGAGAAGGGGACGTCGGGATGACGGAAATTCTGAAATGGACAGCACATGGAGATGAGATTTCCAAATCTGTTATGCAGGAGCCAGCAAGGATTTCTGAACAGCAGCCGTATGAGGTTGATGATCTCAAATTCCTGCTGTCTCCTGCAATAAAATTGTATGAAAACTAAATATACTTAGAAACAGAGCAGGGTTCTGCTGCTGCTTCCCTCCTGCGCAAACGCCTACAGGCTACAGTGCTACGGTCCTCTTTTTTAACTTTAGAAATTCCAAGGCAACTAAATACTAAGCAACCAGAGAACCAATGAGAAAAAGAGCGCAGCGGTCCTTTCCCTACCCAGGAAGAATAAAACTTCAGCCTGAACAGCTGTATATCCTCAATGGAACCATTGCAAGTCAAAGAACAGAGGGAGGAAACTCCTGATTTGTTTTTTTTTTTCCCCCATAGCGCTTGAAATAAGTCAGTATAAAAAAAAAAAAATGGACACAGCGTTGCGTTTGATTTCTGTAGATGGATGTGGTTAGTCTTAATCAGGTTATTCCTGTTTAAAATCCTTTGCAGCATTATGTCATATATTTCCTCTTTTAGACCGTGTCTGCATTTCAGCACAGAATTCATTTAAGTTATTTAAAATCTGGCACCGAAGACAGTTTAGAATCTGTAACTTGGATTTAAACTGTTTTACCTTGATGGGTTCCGAGTTAAATATATCACTTCGTTTAAAATAATTGGCACTGAATCATAAGATCCAGGCGGGGCTGTTGCACAGGGTTGGAGCTGCTCTTGCTGGTGACCTCGTGCAGGTGCCATGTGGCTCTTGCCTCGGGACAGAGGAGAAGCCAACGAAGCTCCGCGCGGAGATTTGACCCAACTCTTCCATCGTGGCAACCCGCACGGTTGGCCATGGTCATAAGGTTCTGGGCTTAGTAATTCTTGGTCTTTGCTATTGCCAAGTGTCCCGGAGTTCTTTTGGTTTGGGTGTCGTGCGTACATAAGGCAAAACACACCTTTGGCCCAAAAATATTGAATTTTTTTGCAAGCAGGGAGACACGGGAGGCGTTCGTGACGGGCAGTATTTTAGCCGTGCCGGATATCGGATACATCGTGGCCGTAGAGGCGAAGACTCAAGTCTGCTGCTGTTTTGTTTTGTCATTGTAGAGCTGGAAGAGTCCCAGAGGAAGTGTCCCCCTTGCTGGTACAAATTCGCCAACACGTTTTTGATCTGGGAATGCCACCCGTACTGGATGAAGCTGAAGGAGATCGTGAACTTAATAGTCATGGATCCTTTTGTTGACTTGGCCATCACCATCTGTATTGTGCTGAACACTTTGTTCATGGCCATGGAGCACCACCCTATGACCCCAGAGTTTGAGCACGTGCTCTCCGTCGGAAATCTGGTAAGATACTATTAGTAAATGTTCCTTACACATCTGCTCCTACTGGGATACGTTGCTAGTTAAGGAAGATTTAGGCTGAAAGAACTGTTATTCCAGACTCTAGAGGACACCGAGTGGTGTGAGCTTGCCGCATTGCTCTGTGGCAACTCGGAGATGTTTGCTAAAGGTGCACTTCTCCGGTCAGAAGTCTGAAATTCCTTATTTAATTTAATTCCTTAAAATTCCAAAATACTTAATTCCTGGTATGCCTGAGTAGGTCAGTGATGTTTGTGCTGCATCGGAGGAGAAAAGACTACTGCAGCCGAGCACGTGGCGTTGCGCGGGCTGCGCGTTTGAATTGCCGTGACAAATGGCGGGGTTTGATACTGAGCCTGAAGATCAGAACTTGGAACAAAAGCGAATCTTTGCCTGTTCTTTGTCTGTCTCTCTCCTCACCACTCCAGGTTTTCACGGGAATTTTCACAGCCGAAATGTTCCTGAAGCTCATTGCCATGGATCCCTACTATTATTTCCAAGAAGGGTGGAACATCTTCGATGGATTTATTGTCTCCCTCAGTTTAATGGAACTGAGTCTGGCAGATGTGGAAGGACTGTCTGTGCTGCGATCTTTCCGATTGGTATTCCATATTCCAGTTCTTTTTGCACATTACTCTCTTGGAGCCACTAGAAAGCATTTTGCATAAGAAAAGACAAAACCCACCGGTTTTTTTTCTGGTTTGGGGGAGGGCAGAGATGGAGTAGCGTCATTTTTGAGGTCTCTTCTTACCTGACAACTGCTGTTCATAAGATCTGAGCGACGGCTCGTTGCATTTAGGCAGTGGAGGAGGACTTGGGAGGTGTCTTGGTGTAGAGTACGTAATATGGGTGGAGATGGACCACATGCGCCTCTGATTTCGTGTGGTCACATTTGGTAGGTTGTATTTTACACTGTCATAAAGGTGCTGAGTACTTACAGCCTTTGTGTGCTTTAACTTGTGCTGTCAGTGGTTAAGCTTCTGAAAAGGAAATTACAAAAAACCTCAGGGTTAGATTTTTGGGCGCAGAGAAGCACAACCAAGGTCGGATTTTCCAAGGAGCACAGTAATCAGAAGCTCCCGCTTATATCCAGCTTCAGAAAGTCTGTCTCCAAAGTGAGGTTCTCTGGAAATTAGATTTTGATGGTGTGTTCTGGATGCGCCAGGAAAACAAGCCCTTCTTTCCAGGGGAAGATGAGAAGGATTCAGGGAAGAAAAAATAATTTTTTGTGACACATAGCCTTCAGATAAGTCTCCTGTCTTCCTTAACGTTGCAGAGTTTGCAAAGCAAGGTGGAAGCTCCATGCTTTTCCCTTGTAAAGGGAGATCACCATGGGAGGGGATAACCAAGTACAAAATACAGGATTTTTTTACCAAATTCAAAGAGAAGTTAAACGTTCCCTGCTCCCGCTGACTTCAGTAGCAGAAGCGTGGGCTTATGTTCACGTAAAATGCGAGACGGTTGCTGTTTAGGTAAAGTTCTGCCTGCTTTTCCTCTTTGTTTAAGATGAAATTAAATTGTCATTTCTCTGTTTTGTTTTGTTTTTTTGGGTTCGTTTGGTTTCTTTTGTAGCTGAGAGTCTTCAAACTGGCCAAGTCCTGGCCCACTCTGAACATGCTGATAAAAATCATCGGTAACTCAGTGGGTGCTTTGGGGAACTTGACCTTGGTGCTAGCCATCATCGTGTTCATCTTTGCTGTGGTGGGCATGCAGCTCTTCGGCAAAAGCTACAAGGAGTGTGTCTGCAAGATCAATCCGGAGTGTGAGCTACCCCGCTGGCACATGCACGATTTCTTCCACTCCTTCCTTATTGTCTTCCGTGTGTTGTGTGGGGAATGGATTGAGACCATGTGGGATTGTATGGAAGTAGCAGGACAGGCCATGTGCTTGATTGTCTTCATGATGGTCATGGTCATCGGAAATTTAGTGGTCAGTAAATGGTTACTGATGGTCTTTATTGGTTGCCTCTGGGTTGGGTAGAAGGTGGGGAGACCGCAGGGCTAGGGAGTTAATGACTTGTGAGTCTGTTGGGGTCCTTCGTGGCCTGGTCACTTGGCTAGCACAATATTAACGATGTGCTTGGCTTGATTAGGGCCTTAAACAGTTGCCCACAAATAAAGCATCCAAGCGCTTCGCAATAAATGCTGGAGGTACGAACCCCCCGGTCGAAGGGGTCCGACCCACACCTTGCCCGAGAAGCTTAAAAGAAGCAAAACCTGGTTTTCCAAATGCCAGGAGAGGAAATAATTCGGTGTGCAGGGGAAGATCCCAAAGCGTTAAAATGAGGTTGGAAGTTTCTTCTCAAACCTGCCCACCGGCTCGATCAGGAGGTATGGTTGTGTGCAGGAACCGGCTGGTGAAGCCGCACGGCCCGGTGTGTGGGAGGTTAGGCTGGAGCATGATGTTTCCTTCTGGTCTCTAAATTCTATGGAGAAAAAGTCTTACGGAGGAAAATGGAAGCAAGAACGAAGTAGCGTGAACGGTTGCATGCCTTCAGAGCGGCGCTGGGAGCTCTTATCTGAGAGGATTCATTTCACTGAGGGGTTTTTTGACAAAATACAGTCTTGGGGACCATCACGAGGTGGGGGCAAGGAAATGGAGCCGGGCGGGGACACCCGAAACACCTAGATTTGGCCCGTTTCCTTTGAACCAGGGGTGGGACTAAACCAGTAACGCTGAATTTAAATCCCTTGGCTGGCTGCTGCTTAAATCCCGCTCTTTAAGCATCGGCGGTGTGGATCCTGCACGGGGCTCCATGGCAGGGACCCTTGTGCCCGCACTGAGCCCCCGGTGGAGCTGGGTGCTGCGCGGGGCTCCCTTGGCTCACGGAACACGTTGCAGGATCCGTGTCTTGTTCCTTGGGTCCTGGGTGCCTCGGTGGGACACCAGAGCTGGTTCTCAGCGTGGCGGTTGCAGGCGTAGCTCTGCAGCCCGTTAACGCCAGCGGGACTTGGGCGGCTAAAGGCTCATATTGGGCTTTGGAAATCCAACCCTTGCGCGTCGGCTCTGCCAAGCGTGACCTCTTCTCTTTCAGGTGCTGAACCTCTTCTTGGCCTTGCTGCTGAGCTCCTTCAGCGCGGACAACTTGGCAGCCACAGATGATGACGGGGAGATGAACAACCTGCAAATTTCTGTGATCCGCATCAAGAAGGGCATTGCCTGGACCAAGGCGAAGGTGCGGGAGTTCATGCAGGCTCATTTCAAGCAGAGGGAGGCAGATGAGGTCAAACCCTTGGATGAATTGTACGACAAGAAGGTGAACTGCATCGCTAACCATACAGGGGCTGATATCAACAGAGACATTGATTATCAGAAGAACGGCAACGGCACGACGAGCGGCATTGGGAGCAGCGTGGAGAAGTACATAATAGATGAAGATCACATGTCCTTCATCAACAACCCCAATCTCACTGTCCGGGTGCCTATTGCTGTGGGTGAATCAGATTTTGAAAATCTCAACACGGAAGATTTCAGCAGTGATACGGATCCTGACGGCAGCAAAGAGGTAGGATGAAACGCTAAAAATTCATTGTAGTCATTTGCCCCTCGTGTGAGTGCCTGGAAGTGTCTTGGGAGGGAGAACTGGGTGGATCCAGCACAAAACTTCTGTTTATATTATGTCGTCTTTGTGCTCAGGAGGGGTGTTTCTTGTGCTGGTTGCTCTGTGGACACCCACAAATACTTACATATAATATAAATACGTAATATGATCTGTCCTGTCAACGTGAGGTGTAAGCTGGGTCAGGATCTTAACGAGGTGAAGTGAGGAAACAACTTCCATGACAGTAAATTGGATGAACAAATTGCCCAGTCACCGTGACGTTGGATACTTGTTGGGAACGAATTACAGATTGGATTGGGTTTTCTTTTCTGTTCAAGAAACTTGATGATACCAGCTCCTCCGAAGGTAGCACCATTGATATAAAGCCTGAAGTGGAAGAAGTCCCGGTGGAGGCGCCAGAGGAGTATCTGGACCCAGACGCTTGCTTCACAGAAGGTAAGGTGGGACTACGAGCCTGGGAAGAAGCCTCCAAGCTGTGTTGGGGACCTGTCTGCCATAAGCTTCCCTTGCGGTTGGGTCTCAGGCTGGATCGGGGCTGGCCCTCAGCTGATTCCCAGACCCTTCTTGGACACTGCATCGCGTGAAGCGGTTCGGAAGAATTTGCAAAGCAAAAGCCTGCCATCGCAAGGGTGTAGGTGACCTGTAGGAAGGGCAAGTTGGTCTTTTGCACGACTGATGCCTTGAGTCCTCAGAAGCAGAAGAACCTGGCTTCTGGTCAGGTTTTGGTTTTTTTCCCCTTCTGTCGCTGGCCTCAATGTCTTTCAGCGACTGATTACAGGTATTCCCATGGCAAAGATATTTTAAATGGTTCAAGGTTATTTTATCAGCAAGTTTTCCATTCGTCTGCCGTCGGGTGCGTGGATACCTCACCAAATAGAACGAGCTTAATCTGTTCACAAATTGATGTTAATTCAGGTGGCCAGGTACAGAAGTGGTGAAAGCAATCATAAAATCCTCAAGAACGTGAAAGTTTTAACTGAAACTGAACCTGTCTAACGTTGTTGCATTAAAATTGCCTGTAGACCATGACAATTTTGATGTGCTTAGATGAAATCACGTTGCCTAATAAAACTGGGGCTCACGCTGCTTTGTGCCCTGTCCCCGTTCCAGGTTGTACGCAGCGCTGTAAATGTTGTCAGGTCAACATTGAGGAAGGGCTGGGGAAGTCTTGGTGGACCTTGAGGAAGACTTGTTTTCTGATTGTGGAACATAATTGGTTTGAGACCTTCATCATCTTTATGATCCTACTGAGCAGCGGGGCTCTGGTGAGTAAAATAGAGGAGCACGTGTAGCCCGGCGGGGTTGAGCTGGGGGAAAGCTGTGGGTAGGGAATTCGGTGAAAAAGCAAGCGATGATGGTTCTCACCTGGAAAACAGCACAGCTCTGGTGTAGGTGCTGTACAAAAGCCTTTATTGATGATGTTTGTTTAGTTCAATTAAGAGTGCAGGCTGAAAGCCTGCGGATCTGGGTTCTGATTGATGCGGTGCATCTAGTCAAGCTCTTCTGTCATCGCTGGGCTGGAAACATGAGGATTTTGGACAAAGTCAGCCTGTATCTATGCCTCATTTTCACATTACTGCACAAGAATATTTATATTTCCCTTTCTTTGCTATCCCTTGTTTGCAGAGCTGCTTGACCTCGTGGTGTTACATAGATACAGATAATCATTACGCTTGTTTGTTTTGGCACAGTACGGTGTTTAGCAGGTAGGGTGACATAACGGACAACTTCAAGCACGCGTTACTCACGAGTTTTAGGTCCCAAGTCCACAGCAACTCGTATCCCACAGCGGTAGTCTGGTTTTCTTTACGTGCGCAGCTTTCGTAGTAATTAACGGTCTGATTGCCGATGAGCTCAGCCCTTTTGGATGTGCAGAGCTGCGGAGAAAACTTGCCTCTGTGTGGTACCATAGTGATACCAGTTGCTGAACTGGTATCATTTTAGATATAAAAGCTTGTGTCAGATCCCTAAAAGGCAGAGAAGTTCTTGTGTGATTTATTCAGGACTTTCCTTTTTTTTTGGTGGGTTTTTTTTTCATTCATTTGGCATTGCAACTACTAGAGCAGATAAGATGCACTGTATAAGAATATGTTTATTATTATATATAAGAAATTCCACTGCTCATCTCAGTATCATTCAAATAAGCTCCTGGCTAATGACATTGAACTGTGGAATAAACCTGATGTAATGACGCGAGTACCTGGTTGTTTCCCAGGCTTTTGAGGATATTTACATAGAACAGAGAAAAACCATCCGGACCATCCTGGAGTATGCGGACAAGGTCTTCACGTACATTTTCATCCTGGAGATGTTGCTGAAGTGGTGCGCTTATGGATTCGTCAAGTTCTTCACCAACGCTTGGTGCTGGCTGGATTTCCTCATTGTGGCCGTACGTATCCTCTCCTCCTTACTTCTGGTTGGAAAAAAAAAATGTCAGTTAGAAGAATGCTGGGTGTAACTTTTCTCCTGAGAATTGTCCTAACTGAATCATATATTTAATGAGGATCCAATCGCAGATATCTCTAAGTGTTCCCAGACGAGGATGAAACCCTTGAGCCCATTGAGTATCGCTGGTGTTTCCTACGCAGCTCTGGAATTTCTGCCCTGCTGGTCCTTAACAAGCCTGCAGAGACAAGGGGGGTTTTCCAGCCCTTGGCCCTTGTGCTCCACTGAAAATTCTGTTTCTAAGAGGCCTGCCCGCATGTTGAGCTACTGGAGAACTTGTGCAGACGCGGTGTTCCTTGGTGACACCCTCTTTTAATCCTTTGCTTGCGTTATTAACGATGGGGGACGATGAGGCAGGCAAAACCTTCCCATCCGACCGCCTAACAAGGTCCGTTCTGGACATCGGTGCGTGGATTTGTGACAGTCTCAGTACTTGGACACTTATTAGGCAAAATGAAGTTCCAGCATCATCCTTCTTCTGTTAAAAAGATCTAATGCCCAGGAGAGAAAAGGCAGGACGGTATCAACCAGCGGAGGCGGCTTGTTGATAAGGGATCGTAGCGTGAGCAAGGGAAGGGCTCGCTCCGGGCAGATCAGCACGTGATCGCCCCACAATTCCCCTGCAGAGAATAAATTTTGAGAATTACAAAAAGCCGATAGAGAGAAGTGTTAGCAATACATTTGGCTGTGAAGGCATAGCAGGGGCGTTTAAAATAAATGGAATTTATGCTGTCCGAAATGGCAGAAAACTATGAAATTCAATAGGACTTGAAGTCCAAGGAATTGCAAAAAAATGGAACTTTAGAAGCTCAAATGCTTAGATTCTTTTAAAACATTTCATCGCATCCAGTTGTGAATCAGTGTCCTTAGTGAATGCCCCAAGAGCAAGTATATAAAAAAAAATAATTTTTTTTTTCCCAAGCTTCTCACTTGGAACATTTTGAATATGATTCAGTTATGCCAAGTTGCTGTTCAGTGACATTATCACTCTGGAAATATTTCTGAGTAGGTGGAGGAACTATGCTTGGAATTCAGGGGCAGAAGTGACTCAAAATGTCTACATTTCCTGTGGAAAACTGAAATTTTGAATATTTTTATATATATATATGTAAAAGTCCTCACTGATCCTCTTAACACTTTTCCTTTTAACACACCTCTTGAAGTAGTAACTTCTGAAAATAACCCTGTATCTCTTTCACTGCCTTAAGTTGAAGCGCAAGTGGAAACTAATGCGAGATACCGTCTATTCTGTGCTGCTGTGAGGAGCTCATTCGGCAAATTAAATTTTGGGGGGGTCCCGTATTAAAAAAACGACCAGCAGCTGAGCACAAAACCAGTCCTTATGCCTCGCGTTGCCAGTTGAATTCCAGCTGTTGGGAACAAATTGGCAGATGTGTTACAAATTTCATTTTCTTCTTATATCTGGCTGCTGGTGGAGTAAAGCTAAGGAGCTTCCCGGTCCGGTAACGCATTTACAGGGAGTGAACAAGTAGAAGGATCCTGAATTCCCAGCGTTTTAGGTGAAATTTCTCTTTTCACTTGGTGTCGTAGACGGGAGAGTGGCACGTTTTTGTCTACAAAAAATCTGAAACGTGAATTTGAGATGCCAGAATATTACCCGACGAGATCCCAGCTATGCATCGTGCCCTGTATCTGTTCAGTCACGGGGTTTTTAAGGAATGTGAAGCCAGGATGGCAGCCGTAACTAATAGCGAATAAACCTTTGCATCATAACAACGCTCTTGAATGTTATTTTTCAGGTTTGCTAGCATTGTCAAATAACCCTCCTCCTCTGATTCCCAAAGCTTGCTGGGTGTATTTGTGAAGACAAAGTCTTTTGCTGGGTAATAATGAAAGCTTCTGCTTTTCAGTCAATCTGGAATTCCTTTTGTCTGCCATCGCTGCCTGCTGTGTCTTCTGTCGGAGTGTCCCGAGGGAATAATACTGAACAGACCCCATGAAAGCTAAACCAGCCTTTAGTGGGGTTCCTGCCGTTGTCTTAGTTTCCTACTGGGGAGCGAGGCGTTATCCCAAGGGGAAGAAGCTCTAGAAGTGAGGACTCAGTGAAGCCTGTCCCCTGTATTATATTTACAGGGTAAACTATATTTCTCTATGGACCTTATAGCCCCCACCTCCACATCCCACCCCTATTCTGAAATTTGGGACCAGGACTTTGAACGTGCCGCTGTTGCCCTGGGCTCGCTCCCGTCCCGCGTAGGCTGGTTTTGCTTCGCAAAAGCTTCGTTGTAAGCCTTTGGGCCACCCCTGGCGTGTTTTTTCATCGGTGTAATTTTAAAATCGGAAAACCAGGTGGAAGAAAACCAGTTGCCATATGTTGTGGCTGCTTGTTTTGGGGGCAGATAGGAAGAGAGAAAAAGCATGAAGCCACGTGCGGCAACGGTCAGATGAGATGAAACGGCTTAAGTTTTCCCCAGTGTTCACCCGTTGGAAATCTGGTCTTGAAATTTCCCTGGAATATACGTGGAGTAAGAATCGTCGCTGTCATTAATTTCACGTTGCTATCTTACTATCCCTTTTTCTAAAAGAAGAATGATAAATAGGAAGTGTCCTATTCTCAGAATTAAGTTAAAAAGTCTCTTTTTAGGGACAGTTTTAAAACTGTTGTAGGAGGAGGTCTCACGTTTTTTCCATTTGTTGCTGTATATTGATGTCTTTTTTTTTTTCCTTAAAAAAGGTTGACGTATCTGTTTCTTATCTGTGTCTGTAACGTGATACTAGGCAAAAATGGAAGATAGTGGGATGCCGATGAGATGGCGTCTGTAGATACTGTTTACGTATGGCCAAGTCACGGCTGATCTAATCTTAAAGACTTTTCCGTTGGCTCACGTGGGGAACGGACTGCTGCCCTAAATGCACGTGCTGGGTCAAAAAGTAGCCGGCCCCACGCTTCCAGGCTCTTGCTAATGCAGGGCTTGATCCTGCGGGATCCTGAGCCGCCCTCAGGAGCGGTCGGTTGAGGGTATTTGGTAATTCCCAAGCGTAGAGCCTAAACCTGATTCCAGGCTGCTCCAGAAAACAGGTTGTCTTTGTGGTCAGTGTTGAAAAATGGATGTAAGCGAGCTGTTCCCGGCTGTGCCGGAGGTTCGGTGTAGGAGCCCGGGCAGCTGGGTTGGCTCATCCCTAAGGTGGGCTTTACCCATCCTCATCCTCATCCTCATCCTCCCCCAGAGATGCTCACCAACGCCGCTGCAACTCCAGGGCGGCAAAAAAAGAAGCGCAGGAGGCTTGCTGTGTGTTGTGAGCAGAACAAAACGCGCCCACCCCGGGGGATTTTGGGCGGTGAAAGTCGGCATCGGCTGCCTCGGATTTTTCCAAATGATTTTGGCCAAGTCAGGCACGAGTCCCGTCCCCGAAGTCCATCGCCAGGGATGAAGCAGCACCGCTCGGCGGGAGCGCGGCGGCTCGCTGTACGAGTTGAGCGCAGTTTGTGCAGTGTGTGTATTTATCTGTATTCTTTCTCATAGGTACCTTTAAAATTTGTCGGGCTTAAATTTAATGGGAGCCGCTGGGATCCTGCAGACAGTAAAGGGCGAGGGTAAGGTTTTTGTCATCGTTTGGGCTCTTCCTGCCGACAGACCCCTTCTCCGTCTGTGTGTCTCTGCCTCTCTCTCACTTATCTTTCCCCTCTGTTCTTTTCTTATGCCTTTCTCAACCACATTATTTCCTTCCAGGTCGTTTCAGTCAAGTGAAGTAGGCAGCTGGTGGCATGTCTTCGGTATTTATTATGGGGGCCGCCTAGGCTGGCAGCCTGGGCTGGGCAATCAGTGCTAGGGGATTCATTCTAACAGTCTGGAACATTTTTTTTTCTTTCTTTTTTTTTTTTTTTCCTTTCTTTTTTTCTTTCTTTTTTTTTGTGTTCTTCTTCTTGTTCTTTTTTTTTTTTTTTTTTTCTTTTTTTTTTTTTTTCTATTTTCTGTGTAGGTCTCTTTAGTCAGCCTTATAGCTAATGCCCTGGGCTACTCGGAACTAGGTGCCATAAAGTCCCTTAGGACACTAAGAGCTTTGAGGCCTTTAAGAGCGTTGTCCCGATTTGAGGGGATGAGGGTAAGATGCCATTAGCAGCTGATCCTTCTGCATGCCTGTGGAGCGGTTTTTTTTAAGCATGCTAGAACTGATCAAAACTGGTGGAAAGAAAATTCCAAACAGAATCATGATGCAGCTGCTGACTCGATCACCTCTACCGTGGATGTCCCCTCACCCTGCCCACCGCTGCACCCTCCCCTCTTAAGAAAGGGAGATGCATTAAGCTGCCTCATTACATTAATTACTGGCCCAAACCACATGCCATTTGTAGACGATGTTAACACTTGGCTGTTCTCATTTAGCCTGGCTTTTACCTCTATAGCATCCGAGGGGGCTTCTCAGCTGTAACTTTTTTTTTTTTATCTAGGGAGAATCACCAGGTGCAAAGAAGCAGAATTTGAACCACCTCAGTGTCTCCGGCCCCTCTAGGTGTTGGCCGCTGGTGGAATTGGATTGAAAACCTCTTTTTTTTTTTTTTATCTGAGGGGGTTTTTCAAAATGCAATCTGCCTGCAAGGGGGTGAAAGGGGGCTTCCTTTCTTGGATCACTCAGGCCATCAGGAAGGGACTGGCGGGGAGCTCGGCTGTTTGCAAAAAAAAAGGCTTTGGTTTAATTCCTCTTGTTGCACCTTGTTGTTCTCGGTCCAGTCTGGCGGTGACTGGAAGCCTTGTCTGATAGTGAAGCTTTTCCTTTCCACTCCCTCCCTTTTACCATGCTTTATGGTCCCCTGTCCTGTCACTGTGGAACTAGCAACGAAGCACAAGCAAAGCATTGAACTTAACAAGCTTTCCTCAAATTGTTAGACAGCACCACTGTCTTGGGGATTTGAAATTATTATCGCAGCATCTCGCTGCTTTGCCACTAATATTCTGGATTTCGGTGCCTTTTTGCCATTTGGGATTGAAGTAGTCGTAGAACATGCAAAAAAATTGTGTGTTTCTGTTCAGGGTATGTTGTATCCATGGGTTTCCCAGTTGCTCTTAGGACAAACGTGTAGGTCTTTTGTGCTAAATCCCAGGTAGCTCACCATTAGAGATACTAGAAGAGATAAAATTATGTATTTAAAAAAACCCAAAAAACAAAAAAAAACCCAACCCACCCCCCACCCCCACCCCAAAAAAAAAAAATAGGGAAGGGAAATAGCAGCTGTAGTTTTACTCCAGGATCTGTCTGGAGCAATTCCACCTGGATCCTTCTGATCAATTCCACCTGGATCCTTCTGATCTCCTTTGAATTTAACTGAGCGCAAAGTGCAGCGCGAGGGAGGCACCGAGCTGATCAGGAAACCTCAAATTCCATAGGAAGCGATAGAAATAAATAATAATAACCGTAACAAATCCACGGAGGGTTGTTTCCTCCCTGGTGTGTTACCCTGCCGTTATTTCTTTGTGTCGGTTAGCTTAATTCCAAACTTTATTCTCTAATACAGGCACAAAGGATGAAAACTTTTCCATGGACACCAAGCCGGAGCTTTTGCTGGGCTGGGTTCAGGTCCTGCCTGAGAGCGTGAGCGCAAAGGAAAAGCCCGAGCTACCAAACCTGTAGATAGGAAAAGTTATTTTTAAGCCGCGCTGGAGAGAAGCTGTGGTTTCTAATGCACGGTCAGGCAATCCTCGTGCTTAAAGCGGGGGAATTTCATCCCAGCAAAATCAGTGGGGAGTTCTGACTGCAGCCCTCCGAGCTACCCGAACCCAATTATTTTGCCTTTGTTTTGACTTGAAGACAAGTGTTGCTGCCCCAGACGCCCAAACCGATTCTGCCGAGCCAGAGAATAAGCGATTTGAAATGCCTTTGCAAAGGAAACGTAAAATGTAGTTCTTTGCTTTTCTCTACTCCATAGTAATCTGCATTTTCCAGAGCTTGCTCTGCTCTTAAATTATTCAGGAGGTTTGACAGTAATGCTGTGAAACGTGCATGCGTTTTTGTCAGTCTGCACACAAAAGCCATGTTCCTTCGCTCGCATCTCTTTGAACGCTGGTATCAATTTAGCGTCAGCGACCGTCTTTCAGGTGGATGTGACGCATCTCTCGCTTCCCGTGCTGGGCTGGACCAAACCCAAGGGTCTTAAACCTGACGGGCGTCGTGGCGGTGAGCAGCAGCAGAACATGCGATTTTGGGGAGGGGAGAGCGAAAGCAAAGGCGTTTTGTACGGAGCCTGTCCTGGAGGGCTTGGCTCTGGCCCGGAGGGCTTTATGTTCTGCCTCTCTGGGCATTACAGTGATGAAGTCACGACGTCGTTTAAGGGTCGTTGTAACGCTGCTTGCTGCCTGAATTGCTGTCATCTTCGTTTTCCTGGGTGAGGGAGGACAGGTGCTTGCTGCAGAGCCCAGCCTGGGTGCCCTGGTCGCATCCAGATGTTGGAAGAGGAGAGAGGGGATGCTTGGTGGTGGCCAGGACCACTGGTGGCTCAGGTGCTGCTGCTTGAGGACTCCCGAATCGCCGTGTAATTGAGTAGTCTTTCAAAACTAAGGGGTAAAACCACTTTAGAGTCTGTTCCTCTATTAAAGGAACCTAAATTAGGAGATCTTCATAAAAGATTTAATATCCTGCTGACCTCACTCTATTAAAAGCCTGATAGCTTACATTTTGTCATGCGTTGGCCAGGGATGCCGAGGGACACGGCGCTCCCAAACCACGAAAGGCTAAAATTAGGAGGCGGTGGAAGATACGAGCTCTGACAAAACCCCGTCATCGCTTCCCGCTGTGTTTGCTGCAGTTTGGAGGAAGGAACATGGCTTTTCTGTCTTCTTGAGCCTGCCTAGCTGCATGCTCAGCTGTCTGCCTGAGACAACATGATTGGCCTTGCTTAGTCACAAATATGATCTCGATGTTTACAGCGACTCACTGCTTAGTCTAACCAGAGCAACGCCGGGCTTGGTCCTGTCCCCCCCGCCGAAGTCGGGGCCATGCGGTTTGCTGGTGACCTCGGGGGGGGCAGGAGCCAGGCTGCCAAGTGCTCACAGCCTTGTTTGAAAGTGGGGAATGGCCGTAAGGGCCACTGGCTGATAAGACCCATTGAATCCGTAAGGAAAAAAAAAGTGTCCTCAGACTTGGCTCTGAGAAAAATTGTAGCTAGGAGCCGGTTTGTTACCAAGAAGAGAGTCTGAGCCTCACTCAGTAAAGCCCCACCTCTCCCTTTTGGCGACTAAAATTCTTTCAACTAATTGCTGTTTAACTGCAGAAGTAACAATCCAAAATCAACCCCAGTCAATCGAACAACCTGGCCTGTTTTATTTTCCAAACAGAGCTTCGGTAGGTGGCTTTTAAGCAGAAATTTTTTTTTTTTTTTTTACCGCTTGGAATAAGTTCACTGCCAACTTCTGCGTGGAGTAAACGCCACACATCTGTCAGTGGCCTTACCTCCTATTCCCCCCCCAAAAACAGCTGTATTGATGCTTGCTGTCTCCTGCCTTGTGTTTTATACTGAAACTTTTTCCCACCCCTTCCAACACAGGTGGTTGTCAACGCCTTGGTTGGCGCTATCCCTTCCATTATGAATGTGTTGTTGGTCTGCCTTATCTTCTGGCTGATTTTCAGCATTATGGGGGTTAACCTGTTTGCCGGGAAATATCATTACTGCTTTAATGAAACAGCTGAGGAGCGCTTTGAAATAGAAGTTGTTAACAACAAAACAGACTGCGAAGCACTGATGCCACCCAACTCCACTGAGATTCGATGGAAGAACGTGAAAATTAACTTTGACAACGTTGGGGCAGGATATCTGGCTCTTCTGCAAGTTGTAAGTTTTGCTTTCATCATCTCCCTAGTAGTGGTACAGACAAGTTTATTCTAATGTATTTTGGCTGCTTCCCTCTCCCCTGACATACAGCATCCCCTTAATCCCACTCGGGTTTGGGTCTGGAATAAAACTGTCGTTTTATCTTTCATCCCTTTGCCTCGTGTGGGTCTCCCATGTTCCATGAGACAGCAGTAAAGCTGTTGAGGTTCATTTGTCGTAGACTCATAGCATGGTTTGGCTTGGAAGGGACCTCCCATGGTCATCCAGTCCAACCCCCTGCCTTGAGCAGGAGCATCCCCAACTGGATGAGCCCCCATCCAACCTGACCTGGAACATTTCCACCAACGGGGCATCCACTGCCTCTCTGGGCAACCTGTGCCTCACCACCCTCGTCGTAAAATATTTCTTCCTTCTATCTAGTGTAAATCTCCCCTCTTTTAACTGAAAAACATTACCCCTTGTCTTATTGCAGCAGGCCCTGCTAAAAAGTCTGTCCCCATCTTTCTTGGAAAGCCCCAAGTATTGAAAAGCTGCCAGAAGGTCTCCCTGGAGCCTTCTCTTCTCCAGGCTGAACAGCCCCAACTCTCCCAGCCTGTCCTCCTCGGAGAGGGCTTCCATCCCTCTGATCCTTCTGTGGCCTCCTCTGGCCCCGCTCCAGCAGGTCCGTGTCTTTCCCGTGCTGGGGACCCCGGAGCTGGACATGGTGACCGTCGGTGGGATCTCAGCAGAGCGGGGCAGGATCGCCCCCCTCGAGCTGTTTGGGCTGCGAGCACCGTTGCTGGCTCCTGCCCAGCATCTCACCCACCAGCACCCCCGGGTCCTTCTCGGCAGGGCTGCTCTCCATCCCTTCATCGCCCAGCCTGTGCTGGTACCAGGGGTTGCCCTGACCCAGGTGCAGGACCTTGCGCTTGACCTTGTTGAGCTTTATGGACCCACTTCTCCAGCTTGATTAATTTCATTGAGATTAAATGAAAAGAGAAATACTTAAGTTCAGTATACGGGGTGATGGAGAGTGCCACAGAATCCTTCACTTCAGCCCTCGTTCTTCTCCTGTGGGTGAATTCTGTCTAAGAGAACGTGTGTTTTCTTTGCCAGGCTACTTTCAAGGGCTGGATGGACATCATGTATGCAGCAGTGGACTCTAGAAAGGTAAAGTGCCTGGCCACACACTCACCTCCCCCTATTTCACTCTGCTATTTTGCTTTGGTAAAAATCGAGAGTAAAAATGATAGAACCGTGCTTATATATTATGTCTTTAATGCTGCGATTGTTTCGTTTGCTGCGTTAGTGTGAGAAGTTAAAAGATGTTGAAGAAAATCCCCAAAAGGGCAGGGTTCTTCTGGTTGCTTTAGGAGCGGGGAAACTCCTGCTGGGGTAGAAATACAGTGAAAAAAGGAATATAATGAAGTTAGATATTTCATCATCAGAATAAATTGTGCGGAGAAATTAGCCAGGAGGTCCTCCAACACACCTGATATCTACATAGGAGCCTAAGTGACGCTTTAAATCCAGTTTTGAAATGATGTCTGGGTTGGAGCTCCTTTCTTCAGGCACTTTTCTTGTTCTTGCATGCTGGAGTCATGCAAATACCACCGCTTCCTTTTGGCTAATTTTTTTTCCCCCTTCTTTTCTCTTGGTTTTATACAAAACGATTTTAAAATGGATTTTCTTGTCCTGCGCTGAATGCAGGGTTGGAAACAAGCAGTAGGACTGTGTCAGGAGAGTGTTAAAAATCTTCTTCTCTTTTTGATGATGATGGTCTTACACGTCCCCCTTCAAAAGAAAGAATGATGTCTTCACTTTGATGGTGCTTGTCATTTAAACGATCATTTCCTTTGCGATTTGCAAATTACTGTGTATTTTGTGGGCACTGACCTCATTTACAGTGAAAGTCGGGTTAAACTGTGGCGCGTTTCTGAAAAATCAGATCACCGTCCTCTTGGCGTACGCACACAACATACACGCAGATACTTTTGCTTTGCTTTAAACAGTGTGAGGAGACAGTTTTCCATTTATAACTGCAGTTTTGTAAAGCATGACTGCCTTACATGGGAATACTTGCAAGCACGACCAATTTCGTTCTGCCTATATTTGCACGATGTCTTTGAAATGTCATTTATTTCTCCTCTCGTCTCCCATCCAGCAAGAAGAGCAACCCAAGTACGAGGACAACATTTACATGTACATCTATTTTGTTATCTTCATTATCTTCGGCTCCTTTTTCACCCTGAACTTGTTCATTGGTGTCATCATCGACAACTTCAATCAACAAAAGAAAAAGATAAGTGCTCTGGGTTCGCTGGGGAGCTGAGACCTGTTAGAGGGATGCTGAGCCTTCGGGCTGATGGGTTTTTTCTGCATGATAAGGGCTCAGGAGCATCAGCCTGGAGCACAAGCCTCCCCTCTGAGAGCTGCGGGCTGCAGAACCACTGGGACCCCGTACATCACGCCCCACGAGACTGGTCAGACAGGGAGTCCAAGAGGCAGCCCAGAGCTTTGTGTCGAACTCTAGCCAGATGAGACGCTTTCCCTAGACAACATTTTCATGTATTTCTTGGGGGGTTTTTGGCCTTTACTAAAATACACAGACTGGAATGTCTTCCTTGCCTCTCCCTCTGTCATATACGGCTTTTCTCCTCTATAAGTCAAGCTGAGGATTTGCACGTATGCGGCGCCCCGACACCTCTGCTACCTGTTTATCACTGAGGGGAGGGATGTAGTGCAATAAACCCCATTTTTTTCATAGGAAAAATAGTCCATTTTCTTTGAAGGAAAATCAGTACACCTTTGGTATGAGTATCAGTTATTTCTGTCTTAAAATAGCTGCCACCAACTTCCCATATGGCAGGTATCCTCGTGACTGGGCTGGGATGTTTTTCCTTTCCCTTCTGGTGTGTGAGCGGATTGTAACCAGTTTTCCTTTTGCCCCTTTACTTTGGAGGTCAAGATATTTTCATGACGGAAGAACAAAAGAAGTACTATAACGCCATGAAAAAACTGGGCTCAAAGAAGCCTCAGAAACCGATTCCCCGACCTCTGGTGAGTATGTGATAAAGGGAACGGCAGGAAAAAACCTGCGGAGTTAGACTTTCAGAGGAGCTTCGGCTCCAAAAGCATCCTCTGTTCTAAGTCATGCTGGACTTCGCATCACCATGTTCTCACCATTATAATTCCGGTATCATCTGAGAGAGGTTGACATGCCGTGGCTTTAACGTTGAAATAGCATGATTGATGCTAATCAGTTGGCTCGTTTAAATTAACCAAGCAATCTGAAAACCCTGCCTGGCCGTGAGGCTATAGATGGGAGAGTAAGAGGCCCCCCCCCGCATTAGCAAGCGGGACCTTGGACAATTTAGACATCCACATGGTTTGCGTTGGTCGTAGGGTTGTGGTAGCACATTTGGGGTGTGAATAATAGCGTTTTCCTACCTTTCCCATAAACGGATTGAACTGTGGCCTTGGAAACTTCATAAGTAGGTTTTTTCACTACGTCTTCATCCCTGTTTCCACCAACAGAGAAATAATTTGTTGACTAATGGCCGATTTGTGCTCAGACTCGGTTGGTTCACTGTCTCTCTCCTGTCGCGCAGAACCGCATTCAAGGAGCTGTCTTTGACTTTGTAACTCAGCAAGCGTTTGATATAGTCATCATGATGCTCATTTGCCTCAACATGGTGACCATGATGGTGGAGACAGACACGCAAAGCAAGCAGATGGAGGACATCCTTTACTGGATCAACCTGGTGTTTGTCATCTTCTTCACCTGTGAGTGTGTGCTGAAGATGTTCGCCTTGCGGCACTATTATTTCACCATCGGGTGGAACATTTTTGACTTCGTGGTTGTGATTCTGTCCATCGTGGGTAAGTGCGACACCATTTAGGTGGAGGTCTGTGAGTGCCAGGCTGTCTTGGTGTTTGCAGGGTAGAGCACGTTCTTGTCTTTGAAGGTTGTATGTAGGTACCAGGACTTCTAGACTCTCTTTTTAGCCTCGTGAAGAGACTGCGGCAGAATTTGGCACTTGGAGTCCTGACTAACGTGCCCTCTTCCCTCCATTTACTCCATTTCCAGTTGCATGGAGTAAAACACTCTCCCTTGTCTTTAAAAACAGAAATTTTACTCACCTCATCAGAATGTTTTAATGCTTACTAACCACTGAAAATAGCATCACAGTGCTTCCTACATCAGCATGTGATTCGCACTCTTGGTTTCAGTTTGGTTGAATGTTGAATCAATCAGTTTCCTCCAACAGGTTGGTGGTTCTTTTAGCGTCTAATCTGTAAAATATGCAAAACCTCACAACTACAGCAGGGTCACCCAAAGAGCTTGGCTGCCCACAGCTCTGCCCAGGCATGTTGACAGAGCACCACCATCTAGAGTGCGTCCTGCAGCCTAAAATTCAGATCCAGGTTTGTCTTGGAGTAAGATGTATCTTACACGGGTTTTTAGCACCTTCAAAGTAGAGTCCATAGCCTGACTCCCGTGGCAGAGTGAGGCACCAAGAGCTAGACACCTCCAAGAAGGAGCTCATCCATCCTTACCCAGGTGGAATGAATCACTCTGCAGCTGTACCTCTCTCCCTCTTCATTTGGGAGAACCCTTGAAGGAGCCAGAGCATCTAGCTAAGACCTAGCTGCCTGAAGGTGAGGCCTCTTCATCGCAGACCCCCTTTGGGAATCTGACCAAGGTGTTCCGCGTGCCCGGTCACTTGACTAGGTTCAGAAGCAGCAGCAGGCTGCACGTCTCCATTGTCACACTTGTTCCTTCTCTTCTCCTTTAGGAATGTTCCTGGCTGAAATCATTGAGAAGTATTTTGTGTCACCCACTCTCTTCCGAGTCATCCGACTGGCTCGCATTGGGCGTATCCTGCGTCTGATCAAAGGAGCCAAAGGGATCCGCACCTTGCTTTTTGCCTTAATGATGTCCTTGCCTGCCTTGTTCAACATCGGCCTCTTGCTGTTCTTGGTCATGTTCATCTTCTCCATCTTTGGCATGTCAAACTTTGCCTACGTCAAGCATGAAGCTGGCATAGATGATATGTTCAATTTTGAGACCTTTGGCAACAGCATGATCTGCTTGTTCCAGATCACCACGTCGGCTGGGTGGGATGGCCTGCTGCTGCCCATCCTAAACCGGCCTCCAGACTGCGACCTAGACAAGGAGCACCCTGGGAGTGGTTTTAAGGGGGATTGCGGGAACCCTTCGGTGGGGATATTTTTCTTTGTGAGTTACATCATCATCTCCTTCCTGATCGTGGTCAACATGTACATCGCCATCATCCTGGAGAACTTCAGCGTGGCGACAGAGGAGAGCGCAGATCCGCTGAGCGAGGACGACTTTGAGACCTTCTACGAGATCTGGGAGAAGTTCGACCCCGATGCCACACAGTTCATTGAGTACAGCAAGCTCGCAGACTTTGCTGATGCTTTGGAACATCCTCTCCGCGTCCCAAAAC
This sequence comes from Ibycter americanus, assembly GCA_035590275.1. Lineage (NCBI taxonomy): Eukaryota > Metazoa > Chordata > Aves > Falconiformes > Falconidae > Ibycter > Ibycter americanus. The sequence goes on from JAVJGI010000042.1 coordinate 4,232,133, forward strand.
CCAACACCATCGAACTCATCGCCATGGACCTGCCTATGGTAAGTGGAGACAGGATCCACTGTTTGGACATCCTCTTTGCCTTCACCAAACGTGTCCTGGGGGACAGCGGAGAGCTGGATATACTGAGGCAGCAGATGGAGGAAAGATTTGTGGCATCCAACCCTTCCAAAGTGTCTTATGAGCCCATCACAACCACGCTCCGGCGTAAGCAGGAAGAAGTTTCAGCGGTGGTTATCCAGAGGGCTTACAGGGCTCGTTTAGCAAGACGGGGCTTTATTAGCCGCAGGCCTGTCTCCACAAAACTGGAAAACGGAGGAACAAACAGGGAGAAAAAAGAAGGCACCCCATCTACGGCGTCCCTCCCGTCGTACGACAGCGTTACCAAACCCGAGAAGGAGAAACAGCAGCGGGCGGAGGAAGGAAGACGAGAAAAAGCGAAAAGACAAAAAGACGTCAGGGAATCCAAGTGTTGAGACAAAAATTAATAGAATTGTACAAATTAAAATATTTGCAAGTGAAAAGATTGTTTACAGACTTCATGAAATATTATCAATACAGAACAGCTGTGGAGACACTTACCTGAAGATCTTATACCAAACATAGTCTGCTTCCCGTGTGACAGCGTTGCATCTAAAGCAGTGACCTACCACCTGTTTAAAGGACCCTTGTAAACAAACATTTAAACACAAAAAAAAGGAAAAAAAATGGATTTTTCTATTGTTTGGGCAGGTGGATACTGCATGTTCCACATCAGTCAATGCAACTTAGGACAAACAAGCAAAATAAAACACACACACACACACACACACACACAGAGAAACAAAACCCGCTGCTGGGATTCATGTATTTTTCCAAAGCAGCCAAAAAATGGATTTTATTTTCCCATTTTGTTGATTATTATTGAGAGAAAACCCAGAAGTCACAATGTTAAAGGGTTTGTTCATGCAAAACTAGATTTGCATTTAGTTAAGCAGCAAAAAAAAAAAAAAGGAAAAAAAAAAGAAAAAAAAAGTTAAAACAACAAAAAAAAAAGGGAAAAAAGAAACAAACCACCCATTTAGCCCATGCCATTTAATTTTCATAGTTTATTTGATATTTATTATCTGCATTCTACTTTCTACATGGGCTTTACTTGGTTTGGGAGATGGGGTAATCGGGTACCTTCAGCCTGGAGACAGCTCAGGCTGATTCCCCCCAACAAAAGTGCTCGTTCAATGCATAGAACCGATTTGCATGATGGCATGCCGTGACCAGGAACCATGCATGAGGAACCATGACACCACCAGACACTCAATAATCTGTCCACAGCGGTGTGTTAAGCCATAAATTCGAGGCACTCCACTGACTACCTTACACTGTATTCAGAGAGAAACTTTGAACCAGAATCATGCCCTTCACCGGTACGTCCCCCTCCTTAACGATCTGTCATAGACCCGCCAGTAGGAGAAAACACCGAAAAACACCAAAAAAAGAAAAAAAAAAAACCCAACAAGCAGATGAAATAATTGTGTGTGTATGTTTAACAATTATTATTATTTTTTTTTCTTCTCCATACAGCCATCTTTTTGCACACTGAAATAGTAACAAAACTAAATGCTGCTCCGGACCTCATCCAAGGGGAGGTGATAAAAACTTGAGAATGGCTTGTTCTGCTCTGTCACTGTAAAATCAAACTCTAGGGCTTAACTCCCAGTCAGTAAGTTCGTTTGTATCCTGCAATATTTATCATTAATATCAGTTATTATTCAGCCTCCATCCTGCAGCGTAGACACTTTTTTTTTTTTTTTTTAAAAAAAAAAAAAAAGAGATAAATGCTCAAAAAAGTAAAGCGTGTTATTTCTACCGGCAGAAGCGTGGGGAGCTTACCCAAAGCGATGCCACCAGCGGGGCTGGGGGACGGGGACGTGACTCGCGGTGGTCCCACAGCCCTCGGGATTCCTGCTCCGGGCGGGATGCAGAGCTGCGGGTGGGCTTTCCCAAACGGAATCCTTCCTCCCTTTGGTCCCAGTTTTTTCTTTGCAGCTCTGCACTTGGCCGCTGCGTGGGTTTTCTGGCTTCCGTAGCCACGAGGGGTTTTTAAGCAGAGGAAGGGCCGGGTGCCGGGGGGAGCCGGCTGTCGGGTGCCTTCACCTTCTTCCCATTCCTTACGCTTTCATCCAGCGGCGACTAAAACAGCCCCGCAGGTTGGGTAGGAATCAGAGCTACCTCTTGCCTAGTCTTCTCGCTGCAGCGGGAAAATAACGCCAGGAAAACATCACGAGCCAAATCCACGCGGTTTTCTTTTTCTCGATGCCCAGACTCAGCCATCCCCAGCTCCTGTTTTGTGGTGTCCTCCTGGATCAGCCAGCTCTCAGCCGCTGCTCTGGTTGAGATGGGGTTTTTTTTTTCCTTCAGGGTGGGTATTCTCAAGGGTAGGACAGCAGCACAGCTGGTTTTCCCCCCCGCCAGCAGTTGGAAGGAGAAGCGAGGGGTCGGTGCCACCGTGGTTAAGTGTGGACCAAATTCAGGGTACCCAGAGGAGCAAAAAGAACCTGCAAAACCAAGACAACAGAGCGTGATGGCAGGATGAATCTCGGGTTGCGTAAACCTCACAACCCGGAAAATTACAGGAATCACTTAAAAAATAAAAATAAACCCACATACCCAAGCAGGAAGCCATCCAGCAGCCATCTGTGCCACGGCCGGCGTCCTCGCCACGCAGCTTAGCCATCGCCACGGCAGTGGAGCAGTTCTGCTGCGCCCAGGAACACAAGCGAGGAAACCTTTTCTATCCTGTCAGCCCTTGCCCCAGTCGATCCTAGGAGATGATGTATAATAACAAAGAAAAAGAGGAGAAAAAAAAAAACAAAACCAACAAACCAAACCACGACATACATATGTACAGGCTACATTGTAAACAGCACAAA
>JAVJGI010000042.1:4248666-4264923 GCA_035590275.1 Ibycter americanus
CGGCGGGGCCGGGATGGGGGTGGGCGCCGCGATGCCGGAGGGCAGGTAGGAGGCGGAGGGATGGGGCGGGTGGATGGTGCCGTAGCCCGGCTGCGGTGGGTAGCTGCCGGCGGCGTAGTTGTACATGGGGCCGGAGGAGCCGTAGCCCGGCACCAAGGCAGGCGAGGGGTGCGGGGGCTGTAGGAGCCCCGAGCCGTGGAGGGCTGGGGGGTGCGGGGGGGGAAGCGCCGCTGCTGGCTGGGTGCAGTAGCCGGAGGGCAAGTAGGTGCCACCGTAGCCTGAGGGGTACTCCTGAGATGACCCGAGCCCGCCGGAGCCGGCGGCGGCTCCTCCGCAGGAGTTCCCGGGGTACATGGGATCGGCGAGGTTGGCAGACACCACGGGGGAGCCGCCGAGCCCGATGGCCCCGCCGCTGGCAGGGACGGCGGGTGGCACCACCCCCTTGGCACCAGGGAGGCCATCGTGGATGGGGGTCAGGGGGTAGGCGCCGTCGGAGCCGTGTGCCACCGGCCAGGGCTCCCCGTCCCCCTTCTGCCCGTTAACCGGCCCGAAGGCTCCATCCCCGTAGCCGCTCAGCGCCGGGCGCTCGTAGGGCGCGTCCAGCACCCCCGAGTACTTCTCGGCGTACCTCTTGAGGAGGTTGGAGGCGGTGAGCGCCGAGATGTCGTCGTTGGCCCAGGCGTAGTTGAAGCGCTGGCGGGTGCTGGGGTAGAGCTCGGACTTGTGGGCTGGCGAGGAGGTGGTGGAGGAGACGTCGAGGTGCTGCTCCGGCCACTGGTTCAGGGACTGGGCATGCTCTGGTGACCAGTGCATCTTCGACAGACCTACGGGGGACAGGATAGCGCCAGGTGAGTCCAGCGAAAGAGGGGCGAGCACCTCCCTGCACCGAGCGTCTCCGACACCCACCGCGCTGCCCTGCCCTGTCACCTCCATCCCTGGAAGTGTTTCGAGGCGGCGGCGACGCAGGGATGCTTAGGGACGTGGTTTAGCGGTAGCCTTGGCAGTGCTGGGTTAGTGGTTGGACTCGGTCTTAAACATCATTGCCAACCTAAACGATTCTATGTGGAAAATGTGCCGAAGACGTAAGATGGTGAGATTCTTATGGAGAAAACAGAAATTAAGTCATGATTCAGATGTATAAAAGAGCGAACCAAATTATTTCATCATTTAAGCTGGAAGAGGGTAGATTTAAATTAGATATGAGGAAGAAATTCTGTACTGTGAGGACGGTGAGGCGCTGGCACAGGGTGCCCAGAGCAGCTGTGGGTGCCCCAGCCCTGGAAGGGTTCAAGGTCAGGTTGGACGGGGCTTGGAGCAACCTGGGCTAGGGGAAGGTGTCCCCATGGCAGGGGGTTGGAATGAGATGGTCTTCCAACCCAAACCATTCCATGATGACCACGCTGCACCTCCTGACTGCCAACGCGTGCTCTCCGTTACGCTCATGCTCTAAATTTTCCACACAAAAATCCCCTTGACCAGTGCAAATATCACCCGGGAACAGCAGCCACGAGCACTTCAGGGAAGCCAGCCAGCTCAAGTTTGGATGGTCACATCATCCAACAAAATAAAACAACCCGGTTCTCAAACCATGGCACGCCCAGGCGATCCAAACGGTGCAGCCCCCCTGTCGGACACGCATCGGCACACATCGCCGGAGGGCAAAGCTGCCCTGAGATGCCCCACCTGGAGCTGAGTATAATTGTAATATTATAATTATAATGCATAGAATATTAATAGAATATTAATAGCGTGTAGCCAGGTGGCCGGGGGGAGCTGCCCTTCACCCCGGGCTGAGCGCAAGCCTTTGCCGGGACCCCTTCGCTCACCCCCGCATCGGTGCCGGTACCCACGGGCTGTACCTGATCCCACCAAAACAATTTCTCCGGTGAAAGGGAAGACAGAAACACCACGACCGTGCCTGGAGCCACCCCTGCACCGAGGCTGCAACGGCAACGGGTGGGAAATGCATCCTGGGGGGCTCTGCAGGAGCTGCCGGGGGTCCCTACGGACGCTGCATCCCTGCATCCCTGTCACCCCGTGGTGGCGCATCACGGCGATGTTGAGGTTGGCGTCACCCTCTCTTGCTCCAGCCCCCAAACACCAGCAGCACTCGCAGAGGGTGGTGGCAGTGTCCCCCATCGCCACCCCTGGATGGTCCCCCCGGTGTCCCCCCCCCCGCCTTTATGCCCCACGCCTCGGGGGACAGCTAAAGTAGGAGCCAGGAGGGGACCTCGTGCAGCATTCGCTCGCCTCTCTCAGCCTTTAAGCCACTTTGTGACCACAGCACAATTAGATTACTTAATGCTTTAATTGACTTATATGGCATTTGTACTTCCACTTCGGATATCAAACTTACACAAGAGGATTTAAATGGCGGCTTTGCGTGGCTTTATCCGGCATCCTCCCTGCATTTACTGGCCATTATTAAAGTGCTCCCGATAGATAAACGCTCAGACAGAGACAGCCACGACAGCCTGCGGGAAAGGGCCCTTTTTAATGAACACAAAGGAGGACGCTGCCCCACCAACCTGCGCTCCTGCGGCAGATTTTCCCCCAGCCGAACGCGAGGTCTGGCTGGGCGCAGAGGGATGGAGGGGGCCCTTCCCTCTGCCCGCGAGCAAAACACGCTGAGAAGCTATTAAAGGGAAAAATGAGGGGTTGGATGATTCCATGAGGAATAAGACTTTTTTTTAATATTTTTTTTTTTTTTAAGGAACTGAAGCACCAGGGGTTTCTATCCTCGCTCAGTGGGTGCAGACCACCGTGCAGCGGTGCACGATGCTGACCACAGCTGCTTCTGCCCCCCCAAAAAATACAGACTGCAAATGCCCAGGGCTTTGGGGGAGGAGGAAAGGGGTTCGGGAGGCGCTGGGGAGGTGGCTGATGGCTCCAGCATCCTCCATGGCAGGAATGAGGTGCCACCACCACAACCGGCAAATCCCAGCGGCATTCCCAGGCTGTTTTTTCTGCAGCCGGGAGCAGCTGCCCTCGACGGTGGCACGGACACCCTCACCCATCCCTCCTGGAGAAGGGAGGACCCGCAGCCCACAGCCCAAGCGCCTCTGCTCCTGCAGTACAGCACCAGGCAGGACAACATCTGAGGACAACACATCCCAAGGACGGGCACAAACCCCACGCGGTGACGGTGGTTTCTCCGAGCCCCCGGCTTTTCCCGGTGGCAGGGATCGATCCCAACACCTAACCCCGCTGCTCAGACATCAGCTAAAACCTGGTGTCCACAGCTGAGCCCGGTGATGGGAATTGCTTTTTTAAGAGCCTGCAGAGGGTGGCCAACGCCACGGTGCGCGGCTGGACGCCCACCACCACGGCACAGGTTCCTCCAGCCCCGGTGAAACCGCTGCAAGAAGAGGGGCAGGGGGGACACGCGGGCACGGGTTTGCTGCCACCAAAGCCAACCCGAGCACCAAAGGACCCAGAAGCCAACCCGCCTCCATCCCACCCCCTCGAAAGACGTGATGCGCTGGGGAGAAGAAAAGCCAAAACCCCCCGAAAGCCCGGTTGCACCCTGGAAAACCAGGCGGAGGGGGAGGGAGGAGTTGTCAGGGGTTTGAAATGGGACGTGAATGAGGCGGCGGAGCGGGACAGATGTTTCAATGCTCCCCTTGGCAGTGTGAGAAAATTACTGTCCAGTGACCAAATGGCCGGGCTGGTTCCCACCCTCGCTGCTGCCCATTATCCCCAGCACAAGACAAAGGCGGGCAGGGGGGGCTGGGCAGGGGAGAATCCTATTGTTCCCGCCCGCCCTAATTATGGAAATCTTGTTAATCTATTCAGCAGCGACTCTGAACTGGGCTTTTGTTCGGGGGCTTTTTAGCGGGGCGCACCGCCGAGGGTGTCCAACGGCTCGGCGTTGGGGATGGGGTGCGCTCCCTCCTGCCACCGCCCCCCTCCTCCGGGAAAAGCTCCCGAGGAGGGATTTCAGGCTGTGGGGATGCAGGGCTGCCCCCAGCAGCATCCCGACGCGGGTCGCCTTTGTTGGAGCACAGATCTATCACCCCCAGCCCCCGTATACACGGAGCATCCCGCCTATGCACGCAGACATGTACATGTATTTTACACGCTCATGTCCCGGCCCGATGCACACACACACGTCGCTAATGCGGGTGCAGAAAAACTCACGGCAAAACCTACGCAGGCGAATAGAGAGATGGCCCGTAGGCAGCACGTGCTGATGGCTGCAGCGATCCAGCGATCCCTAGGGGGGATCACGGAAGGGTCTGAAGAGATCGGGAGGGCAAAAAACGGAGAGGGAGCGCGCCAGAGCAAACACGTTTGAGCTGAGGATGCGCTAAAGCCGGGGTTTAAATCCAGCTCCCCCCCAGCATCCGCGCCCCGGGAAGAGGGAGCAGCCCCACAGGTCACCCCGGAGGGAGCGATCCGCAGCCCCGCGGTGCGAGCGCTGGATGTGTCGCGACATCCCCTCGGAGAGCCCAGCAGAAGCATCCCAGCCCTGCGGAGGGAGCGGCCGCCGCCGCCCTTCGGCTCCCGGCGCAGGACCAAGCCACCGCCACCACGCTTGGCTCCTACCGCCGCTGTCTTGCTGGTTTAAACGCTGACGGCTCCTTTTTCCGCAGAGCTGTCAGCTTGGAGGATTTATGCTTTTTTCAAAAGACGTTGAGCTGTTTCATTATCCCTGCAATTACCCGCAGCAGCGTGGCTTGATGCGATCGGCTTCCCGGGCAGGGAGAGGCGTCCCGCTTCCAGGCTTTGCCCGAGTTCCCAGGTTTTTAGTTTTCTGACGTGCAAACTTGGAGCCAAGAAAGAGCAAACCTGGCTGGGGAGAGCCTCCTTTCACAGCTCAGCCTTCCCCCAGCGGTCCCCACAGCCCTTACGAGCCCTGCTGCCACAGACTTCCCACATCAGGGATGCGCGGGATGGATCTTCCCTGTTGGACTTTTGCTACCAGCACCCGACGGCGGGTCCAGGCGAGGACCTGGACCGAGCACCCCCGGCACAAATGCAGCCTCACGTCTGTGCAACCCCTGCGCCCGCTGCAGCCGGATTCGCAGCACCCAGAGGGGTCCGTATCCCTGCAGAGGTGCTCCAGCTCCTGCAGCAGCCCCAGCAACGTCTTCAAGGCTAAAGGCAAGCTAGGAAAAAAAAAATGCAGGAGAGAAAAGACTTACCCAAGTCTGCCCAGCCAACGGGAGGCAGCGGGAATGACTTTTTCTTCTTTTAAATGAGGCATTTCCTGACAATCTTTTCGGCTTCTGCTGCCAGGAGCTGGCCCTGGGCTGGGGTTCGTCCCTGCCTCCCAAGAGCAGCGCAGGCAAAGTGCAACGGCATTACCACGAGTCAAACCACAGCCATAAATCAGAATTATAACCCATGCAGATACGCCACTCACACTCACTGCGGACCCGAGGCATGCGGCCGCCTTTCCGAAATGCTTGAGCGTTAACGCTGTAGATTATAGCAACGTTTCCGCGTGTTGATAGGGACATTTAAGCTCGATACCGGTCCCCTCCAGTGAATCCCTACGTGGCAGGTCCAGCGCTGGGAAAACAGCCCGGCAGGGATTTACACCGGTGACAGAGCTAGTCCCAAAGCCAGACCCAGGGCAAGGAGAGCGCAAAGCCACACCGAGACGCGATGGGACACAAACGCGATACCTGGCAGCCTTTGCAAAAGGGGGGAGAGGGGTAGATCCCCCCAGCCCTCTCCTGCAAGCCGAGGCCGGGAAGCCGATTTCTCGGCACGCTGCTGGAGCGCAAACATCAGGTTTTCCAAGGAGAATTTGGGTTGTTTGGCAAATCCATCGGGGAGCTGCATTTCTTTGTCCGCCACATTCCCCGTCCCCTCCTAACCGGTGCCGACAAAGCCAAGGATGGTATTGCAATCAGAGCAGGGTCAATGTACATATGTTAAAAGGATTTAGGCTAACTCCCACCGTGTCCTCTCTTCCCACCCCCAGGAGAAACAGCCTTCAGCCCCGGCTGGCGCGAGCCGAAGGCTCCAGCATCCGCTCTGTCCACTCATATATCAAGTGCAGAGCAGCTGGACACCAGCACGAACCGGGAGTGACCAACGGGCCATCGCCCATCTGTGCTGCTCCAGCACCCGGCCGGCAAATGAAAAATTAATATGGATCCGCTCAGGCTGGCAGCAGCTGAGCATCACCCATCTGTCACGGCGAGAGGAGAAACTCTCAGCTAAATGTCACCCGGAGGAAACGGTACGCGGCGCGTGGCCTGGGAATCCCCAGATCGAGGGGATACGGCGATAAAACCCAGATATTATTAATAACGAGCGGATGCAATGAGTGGATTCAAGGAATTTTGCTCCACCATTCTGTGTAAGAAGGACGGGAGAAAAAGAAGTGCTAAAAGGGACCAAAAAAAAAGTGGGGGGAAAAAATCAGCCTCTATGTTTATATTTATATTTTTCTTAACATCACTTGTCTCCAAGCCTCATGGACCACTCAGGCCTGCTGAGATCCGGGCTTCAGCCTTGCACTGCCCCCAGGAACACGGGACAAAACTGCTGAACTCTTTGGGTCTAGAAGCCACTGCAAGGTGGGGCTGGCTCAACCCTCCCTGCTCCTGCCACACCACCAGCACGCTCCTCCCAATACTTCCAAGATCAACATTAATTCCAAAGAATTAATTATCACATTGCTCCATCATCGTGTTGCCCACTCTGTGCCATAGGTGTGCTTCAGCAGGTGTAAAACCCAGCTCCCTCCAACAGCATTCCCACTCCCACGCCATCGCTTCTCCTCCAGCAGATGTTCTCCTGCGCTGGAACCATCTCGTTGCCTGTAGGACGTTCCTTGGGGTGACATTCCAGCTGTGATCTCCACCAGACCGCTGCTTGAAGGAGGGTTCTCAGGTAGGAAGGAGGTTTTTAGCATGAGCATCACTGAGCATTCAGGTCATCGACGTCCAACCTCAAGGTCAACTCAGGGCAGATGCTCCAGGTGCAGGAGAAAGCTCAGCATGCCCCAGAGAAGGGTGCCACAGCCCATGGGTGCTCCTCAGATCCCTGTCGGGACTGAAGCCCTTCACTGAAATTCCATTCCTTGACGCCAGACGAGCTCCCTGGGGCTGGGAGTTGGACCCAGCCCATTTTCGGAGGATTACATTAGAGACGAAAATCCATTTCTAATCAGCAGAACCATCTCCCCAAACAGACGTGGCCCCATAAAAAGGTCAGGCGGTCAAATGGACCCAATTTACATGCAATCTGCATGCCAATGGCCAAGCCAGCGAGGGTGGCAAGCGCACCCTGAAGCTCCTGGTCCCACCACCCGGTCCCAGGTGGGACTTTGCCTCCTGCCTCTGTCCCTGACCCATGGCAAGGCTGGAGGACACGACGAGGCGAGGACGTTGCTTCTCCCATCGGGGCTGTAAGTCTGCGCTTGGCTCGGATGTGACCATGGCCATCTCCTCCTCAAGCCCATCTAGAAACATGCCACGTGAAACCACCTGCGGAGATTCCGGCTGTGTGGATGCATATTCACATGGTCCATAGAGGGATGTAAAGAAATAGGTTGAAGGCATCTTTATACCATCTCCATCCCTGCTCCTACGGAAGGCACTCAGCAAAGGGCGTGCTGTCAGCAGATGGAAGCTGCTCTGAAAAACTCATCCTCACCTCGCTCCATGCAAAACCACTTGTTGAAACCCACCAGGACTCCCCACATCCCCCCCAAGAGGGACTGACCCCACCTGGATCCGCACAAGGAGGATCTGAGGGGGGTCACGCTCTTGTGATGACCCCCCACCAGACCCCAGCCAGCGCCGAGCTGGCGGAGGGGCAACCCGTGATGCTGCGCTGTAGGATGGCGGTGGTGATGGTGGGATGCCTGGAGGATGCAGCCTCGGGGATCTGCGCTACAACAGCATGAGAAGCAGCAAAGCCGAAGCATTACGGGGCTGGACACTGAGCCCGGCTGCCACGGTCTGGTCAGCACCCAGCACTGTGCACACCTGGGGCAGACCCCACGGGTGGGGGTCTCTGAACCCTGATATCCACACAAACCCCAGAAGGCTGAAAACAATTTTAAATGACTTATTTTTCCAAGAAGAAATCACAGAATCATGGAATGGGTTGGGTTGGAAGGGACATTAAAGACCGTCTTGTTCCAACCCTGATGCCATGGGGACACCTTCCACTAGAGCAGGTTGCTCCAAGCCCCATCCAACCTGACCTTGAACCCTTCTAGGGCTGGGGCATCATCTTCCAGTGCTTTGCCACCCTCATAGTAAAGGATTTCTTCCTTATATCTAAGTTAAATCTACCCTTTTGCAGTTTTAAGCCATCACTCCTTGCCCTATCACCCCATGCCCCTGTAAGAAGCCCCTCTCCAGCTTTCTTGTCGGCCCCTTTAGGTACTGGAAGCTGCCCTAAGGTCTCCCCGGAGCCTCCTCCAGGCTGAACACCCCCAACAACAGCATCGCCATCACATTTCACCTTCCCACAAGCACTTGGCTGAAGGTCATTAAATGCAGGAGACGCTCTGCAGCTCGGGAAGGGGCCCAGGGACCCCCCAGCCCTCTCCTCCCAGGGTGTTTATCCCGATAAAGCTCCAATAACGAACTCCCCCGGGGGGAAAAGCCGAGGCAGGAGCCACCAGCCCCTGGTCTATCTTCTCCAATATCTGCCCCCAGGCTGGGGTCAGTGCCGGGGGCTGCGGCCGCGGGACCCCGGCTGCAGCAGGGAGATAATTTACCCCGTGCACTAGAGCCTGTCCGCAACGGCAGCAGCAACGCTCCAGCTCATCTCCTCCACGGAACGAATCAATCTTAATTAACTCTAATTCTGGGGAGCCTCCCAGCCCTATCCAGCATCACACAACGCGGTTGTATTTTCCGCCTCGGTGCCCTGCCGGGCAGCGCGCTCCATGGGGAATTGAGGAAAAAACTCCTCTTTTCCTTCATTTCTGCACCTCCTTGCTCGCCGTCCCCGTCACACAGCCTGCGGGATGACGGACCCCATCCCCATCCCCTGCGGACCACCATCCCTGCCCTCGGCACCCGCGGCTCCACCGTCCCCCGCCGGAGCTGGGCTGGGGGAGGCCTCTCTCGGTGGCTTTTGTTTTCACAAGCCTTTTGACTCGCGGATTCTTTTTTAAACACCGCCTCAGCAGCCTGAAAAGCCCAGCTCCCTCCTGCACTCCATTCACTAATGGATTTTCCAGAAGTTCCCTTTTTTTTTTTTGGCTTCTTTCTTCGCTGATGCTGCTGCCCTGCATCCACGCCCGAGGCTACAGCTCCCCTCTGCCGGATGGACGGATTCTGACTCCGGGGACCATCCTGGGAGCAGCCGCCCCTACGGTTCCCACCTCCTGCGCCCTGGGAGTTTGCACAGATACGTGGCGATTACAAGCCAACGCTAATTAGATATCATTACATCGCACAGGGCGCAAACGCCTCAACCTGCCGCTACAGGGTTGTTGCTCCAAAAAAAAAAATTAATACAAAGGTTAAAGAATAATCAGGTGGTAGCAGTGTCAGGGTGAAGGTATCGCCGGGAAATCGGGGAGAAGTTTGGTGCCGGGCTGGCTCTGTGCAAGAGCGTATCGATCGGGGCAGCGCCGCTCCTGTCTCCTCGAGCTAATCCTACGGCAGAAATAATTCATTTTCCTCCCTTTTCAGCAGCCACTCATTAAAAAGTAATCACCTTGTAGGAGGAGGATATGAACAGCCCAAGGTCAGATCCGTAACGACGTTATTTCTGGAGCGCGTACCTGGCCCCAGCCCTGCCGGCAGCTCCGGCCCCACGGCTGGGCTCTGCCCCGCTGCTTGGGTTGGTGGCGATTAAGATGCAAATGGAAATATCTTTATATTAGCAGATATTCACTTCTGTGAGCGCTGCCCGCCAGCATCCGTGGCCGGGCACCCAAGTCCTGCTGCAGGGATGTTGCTCTCATTGACCCCAAGCACCCGCAACACTTCAGGTGGAAAATCGGAACAACGCTTCCAAAGGAATCTTTTAAATCTCATTTTTGGCTGGCATCTCCGATGAACCGCCACATCTCCAGCTCCTGGTGTATGTTTCTGTTGTTGGTCCTTCACCGCAGCCGCTAAACCCTGTTTTTCTAAGAGTGTGAAGCTGCAAAGTGCAACATAAAGAAGCGGCACAAGCAGAGCCGGGAACGCGGCACCTCGGGGTGCCATAAACCCGTGCCAGGCACAACGCGCCCATCGCCGTTCCTGATTCCCATGGGGAATCGGGGCGAGGAGGGAAAGCGCAGGCTCTGAGCCATCGCCCCAGCCCGGCGGCACAGCCGAGGGTCCCCAGCCTGGCAAAGCCCAACCCGCTGGCGGCACCTCGGCATTTCCGCAGATCGACGTTTGCAACACGTGGCCTGATGCAGCGTTTGGAGGGGGGAGGCGATGCCGCGGGAAGCGGCTGGAGCGCAGGGCTGGGACACTGCTGCTCCCAAGGATTTGGCAATTCCAGATCCAGCCACAGCGATGCCAGAACGGGGAAGAAAACCCCTTACAACCTACACCCTGCCCGGTTGCATCCCCGCTGGGGATGCTGCTGCACGCACGGCTCTCCGTTGCCTCGCCGCGCGGGGCTGGGGAGCCCGGTGTCCCCCCCGATGCCACACGGTGCCGGCACATGGGACACCCCGAGCAGGGCGAGCTGCCCGCCCAAGGCGGGATGTGCAGGACAAACCTTTCAAAACACACTCAACCTCTCTAACCTCCCGTGCGCAGCACAGCCTCGCAGCGCGTCACCCCTGGCCTTTAATTACACATTTCTGCAGCCATTAGTCCTCTCGCCATCAATTACACCCACATTATCCCGCTCCGGGAGGCAGCACGACATGGGGAGCAGAGTCAAGTGCTTTGCAGGCTCTTCCCAAAGGAAAGAGCCTCCGATGGGAAGGTCCCTTCGCCGCGGCGGAGCCGAGGCAGCAGACAAAGCCGCCCGGCAGCCGGTCCCGCTGCTCTTCAGAGCCCTAAAGCGACGCCGAGAAAGATTAATCACAGCGAGAGGACCGGGGCTCTGGCGTCCCCTGATGCCACGAGTCCCCTCCGGCTCGCCGCGGCCGCTGCACCTCTCATCTATTTACACAGCCAAGTCTTTGTGAGGAGCAGGCTCCTCTTCCGAGCGCAGCCGGGGCAGGGAAAGGGGTACTTATTCCGCTATTATTCAGCTTTTTCTTTTTTTTTTTTTTGTAGGCAAGACAAGTGTGGGTTAAAGTGCAATTTGTCTTGACATTCGTTTTCACTTTCTCGGAGGAAAAAAAGAAAAAAGCGAAAGAAAAAGTGGCTCTTCTCTTGAGGGGGTGCTGGTTTGGGGTAGAGTTAATTTTCTTCGTAGTGGCTACAGCAGGGCTGGTTTGGATTTGTGCTGGAGACAGCGTTGATCATTCAGGGATGTTTTTGTTACTCTGTTACGCGGAGCCAAGGGCTTTTCTGCTCCTCACCCCACCAGCGAGCAGGCTGGGGGGCACAGGGAGCCGGGGGCACGCAGCCGGGACAGCTGACCCGATGCCCACAGGGATACCCCATGCCGTACGCCGCCACGCTCAGCACGTGGAGCTGGGGGGAGAAGGAGGAACGGGGGGGATGTTCGCAGTGATGCCGTTTGTCTTCCCAAGGAACCGTCACGCGTGGCGAAGCCCTGCCTTCCTGGGATGGCTGAACCCCTGCCTGCGGTGGGAAGCAGTGAATGAATTCCTTGGTTTGCTTTACCTCCTAAACTGTCTTCATCCCAGCCCAGGAGGTTTCTTGCTTTTTATTCTCTCCCTCATCCCGTGGTGGGGAGTGAGCGAGGGGCTGTGTGGGGCTGAGTTGCCGGTTGGGGTTAAACCATGACAGAGGGAAAATACTCACCTGGGTACCACACCTCACCAGGCAGAGCATCGCACCCGGCAGCGCACCCCTGCATCTTGTCCTGGGAGCGCACCCCAGCATCCCACCCGGCAGAGCACCCCTGCATCTTGTCCTGGGAGCGCACCCCAGCATCCCACCCAGCAGAGCACCCCAGCATCTTGTCCTGGGAGCGCACCCCAGCATCCCACCCGGCAGAGCACCCCAGCATCCCACCCAGCAGCACACCCCAACATCCCACCCAGCAGCACACCCCAGCACCCCCCAGCAGCACACCCCAGCATCCCACCCCAGGAGCACACCCCAGCATCCCGGTCCAGGGCGAGGGACCCTGGGCACCACCACACCCCAGGCCACGATGGCACCGCTGTCATTACACAAACGTGCCTGGTTTTTCCACCATTGAGTTGTCTGTCCTGGGGAGAAAGAAGCTGGGAAAAAAACTCTTTAACTTGCATCCTCCCCTGCTCTCAGCTCCGAGCCAGCAGCATCTGCGAGGCCTTGGCTGGGTTTATTAGGGCCCCCATAAAGATCAGGGGTTGCTGATAAGCGACCCGAGGCATGCACCACTGGAGGAAAAATTGTGCTAGCGATCTGTACAATTTAACCAACATTAACTTCAGCTGATGACAGGCCACAAGGCCAGCCGAGAGATTTTACAACACCCTCGTTACACAGCAAAATAAACTTTGCTGCGGAGAGCCGGTGCTGTCTTTCAGCTCTTGCTCCCATTAGAGACCCGAGCCCAGAGCTGCCGAGGCACCGCCGACCCCAGGCAGCTCCGCACGTGCAGCAGCATCCTCCACACGTCAAGATTTGGGGTTCACGGAGCAGAAAAAGCTCCACGATGCTGCTCAGGGCTCAGCAGCGTGAGGGAGGAAAGGGGGGAGAGTCCTTCTCACCACCCCGCAGCACACAAACAAGCCGAGTCCAAAGGAAAAACCAACAGGAAAATACACCAGAAGGAATCACGGCAACAAACTCGCAGCAGCAGGACCTTGCAAGGGGATAAACTGTTTTTCAGAACTGGGAATTGCCAGGGCTGGCAGTGGGAAGAACTGGTTTCTCCCCTGTTCGGCTGCTGACCCAGCAATGGGAATTTTCCTGCTTAATGCTAATGAAATCTAGTTTAATCCCCACAGCTCCCTTTGATCAGGGGCTGGGTGCCACCGTCGGCACGCGTGTCCCCTGGGTGAGAGGACGGACACCCGGTGACACACACACAGTGACCGCAGAGCAGCAGCACCAGCAGCACCAGTGGCACCAGTGGCACCAGCAGCATCAGCAGCAGGGATGCTCTTTCTGGAGCCAGAGCATCCCAGAACTGCCAGACACGTGCATTACCCAGCACACCCCCTCCACATCCCAAAAGGAAGAAAAACCATCTTTATTTTGCAAAAAATCTGCAAAAGAACCCGCCCCACCGGCACCCCAGCAGGGGCTGCCTGCCGGAGCGGAGGAAGGGAGCGCGCCGAGCAAGTGAGATGCTCGGAGCTGCGAGCCTCAAGCTTTCCTGCACGCTGCAAAATTCCAGCTGACATTTGGCCAGATGCGACGGGATCTGCCCTGGGACGACAAAAGGAGCCTCCCCGACTGCCCCTGTCAAACGGCAAAGCTCCGCTTCCAGCCATGGAATCACTGGAGCTCAAAAAATATAACTGAAAAGTGTTTACAACGGCATAAACACAAGGGTCAGTGTCGCTCAAGGGTCACTATCGCTTCTCCAGATGCATTAATGTCATCTGCGGGGAAATTCCCTTTAGGAATCCTTGCTCAAATCCTGTGCTCCTGCATCCACTGCCGTAAACCGTGGATTGAGGGATTTCTCCTTCCCTACGCACAACCCATCTCCTTCCAGCCGCAGGGATGAAAGCAGGGAGATGCTGAACCCCCAAACCATAAGAAAAGCGGAGACCGAAGGGGAGAAAGGAGAATATTTGGCTGTTTGCAGAAAAATCCGGAGGTGGCATTTCTACCCTCAGGAATATCTCCTCAACTAGGAAGATGCAAAAATAATTCACGCAAGTAAAGCCCGCAGCATCTGCAAATGCCAACGGCACGCGCTTCCGGACTCCTTCCAGGAATTTTTTTAACGACGCCAGAGATGCCGCCGTTACAGAGGTGACGATGTGCCGTGCAGAATCGTTTTATTCCTTCTAATCCGCCGGCGCTGTCGCGGGATGCGATACCGGCTTTGGAGGCGAACGCTCCCGGCGGCTTTTGTGTTTACCTTTTCCACGGGGGAAGGAGGAGGTGAATTAAGTGACCTGATAGCCACTCCCTTGGCCTAAGGTTAGGCCATCGCATCTGTATTTGGGCAACCAAAATAACAGCCTTTTCTAGGGTTTGGGTTTTTTTTTTTCACGCCAGTGGCTACTGAAATCCCCGGGAGCGGAGGATGGATGCGGGGTGAGGGCTGAAAACTTTCAGCCCCTTTAGTCAGCCGCCTCGATACGGGTCTAGGAGCAGCCTGAAGGAGGGATTTGGGAAAACCACAGCCCCTGCTTGGATCAGCCTGTACAAACACGCGAAGCAGAGGTGGGACCATCGCCCGGCCACCCACCTCCTCCCCAAATAAAGGCGCACGGAGCCTGAGCCCGGGGAAGCCCATTGCTGGCCACAGGTCTGGATCTAGGACGCGCCGGTGGCTTCAGCAACTGTTTTCCATATTTCAGAGCATCCGGGGAAACCTGCTTTGGACATTTCTCAGCGTTTCTCCCATGTTTTACCTTGGGGAATTAACTCGGAGAGGATGCCAGAGGAGAGGTTTGGGTTACAGGACCGCGTCAAGCCGGCACCAAACCCAAGATGCTGTTAAAGCCCCAGCCCGGACCCCAGAAAGGAGAAAAAAGCCGGGGGAAAGGGAGGGAGGAGAAAACACCGGCTCCAGATAAGCAATTGTTAACATGATCCATATGGTACACAACTTGCCTTTCTGTTTAACCAAAATGATAATGGCAAAAGGGAAGAATGCGGCGGGGGCTCCGCGGGAGAACAAAGGCGGCTGCAAAACCCTTCCCCGCTCCAGGGAAAACGACTTGTGAGCGGGGAGAGCCCCCGGCTGCTCCTCCCCGGGCCCCGAAACCCACCCGGCTCACTCCTTCCCCTCCGCGAAAGCTTTTACAGCTCAAACACAGAGCAGGGAGCGAAACTGCAGCTGTCAGCAATAAAATAAAAATAAATAAATAAATAAATAAAAAATCCGACAAGTATTAACAGGGAGGTTTTCATAATCAATAATAAACTTTAAACGTGAGCGGCGGCTCAGGACCAGCACTGATGTAAACACTGAGCCCATTCCTCTCAGATCTGGGATGAATCCAGCCCTGGGTGTTTATGTTATTGCAGGATCCCGCGGCTTTCCGAGGAACACAATACAGTACGTGCCATTCATTATCCCCAGCAGTCCCCCAAGAGAAAATGTCAACACACTTCGGCTAAAGAGAGCTAAAACAAATGTTTAATGTGATAAACAACTCCTGGGCCTCAGCCCCCGCAGAAATGTTTAATTCAGAACCACCTCGAAGAGCAAACAGGCGCCGGAGCCACACGTTGGCATCTAGGAAAGGCAAAGCCCCGCGCCCTGTCATCCCCAGCCGGGCACCGGAGCAGCGCTCCAGCGGCGCCGGGGAGCACCTCGGGAGGAAAGCGGGGAGAAACCTCGGCGATTCCCACGCACGGCACCAGAACATCAATTCCCAGGCGTCAGGATCGCCCGCACGCAGCCTCCACGGAGGGCAGGCACGCAGACCGACCACCGCGCGCGCCCCAGGTCTCTCAGAATCCAATCCAGCCCGTTCGCGCCCCCGAAATCTGTCTCGCAAACCCCAGATCCAGTCAATGATAACGCTCATTTCTGCGATCCCCGAGGGAAACTAGGAAGGATGCAAACCAGCATGCGGCGTCTCCAAAACCGGGAGAATTTATGCTAGAAGACCCAGCGCAAAGCTATTTTAAAACCTTTCTTTTTTTCCCCCCCCGCCCCCAAGTGCCTTTTGACCCCCAAGTGGAAAAAGCACACTTCAAAAAAGGCAGGGGGGGGGGAAGAAAGAAGGAGCTGTCAGGCGAAGCTCCTAATTAAAAAACACCACCAGCTCCTCAACACCATGACTGTTTTGAAGGCGAGCGCTCCAGCGTGCGCTTGACATGCGACAGCGGCCGAGGGGAGCGCGCATTGTTCCCGGGCAGTGGAGGGATGGATGGAGGGATGGATGGAAGGAGGGACAGAGGGATGGAGGGAGGGGTGGATGGAGGGGTGGAAGGAGGGATGGAGGGAGGGATGGAGGGAGGGATGGAGGGAGGGATGGCGGGAGGGATGGAGGGAGGGGTGGATGGGGGGGTGGATGGCTGGACGGAGGGGTGGATGCAGGGGTGGATGGAGGGGTGGATAGATGGGAGGGCGGATGGAAGGAGGGGTGGATCGATGGAGGGGTGGATCGATGGA
>JAVJGI010000042.1:4267155-4303462 GCA_035590275.1 Ibycter americanus
CACCCCGACCCCCAGCAGCCCCCCGCCCATGCACACTGCCCGCGTGCACCCCAGCATCCCAGGCCCCATGCACCCTGACCCCCTACACCCCAGCATCCCAGCATCGCAGCACCCTGACCCCCTGCACCCCAGCATCCCAGCATCACAGCCCCCATGCAGCCCAGCTCCCATGCATTTCATCCTTCTGCACCCCAACATCCCAGCACCCATATGCTCCAGCACCTGGCATCCTGGTAGCCCAGCATCGCAGCACCCCGTCCCCCTGCCCGCCCCCCCCCAGCAGCCTCCAACATCGCTGCACCCTGTCCCCCAGCTGCCCAGCACCCTGAGCTCTGCACCCCCACTCTGGCCCTGCCTGCACCCCCGCGGACCCCGCTGCAGCCTGCGGGGAGCCCCGGGCTGGCTCCTCAGCTGCTGAACCACGCTCAGAAGAATCCCAAATACCTGGAATACTTTCCTACTATTAGTTTACCGTGCAAAAATAAAACAGTTGCCCCAAGGATACTGTGTCAATGGGAGGCGTCCACAGGGCAACTCATTTATTAAGGCATTAACCACCCCACCGAAAACTCGCCGGACCCACAGAGTCTTTGCTCAGCCCAGGACCAGCCAGGCTGGGGTACCGGGCGATGCGCCCCCTTCTCCAGACCCCAAAATTCACCTTCTTCGGGTGGGTTTGCCCCAAGGATGCCCCGCAGCCACCTCGCCTTCGCTCGCCGAACCCCCACTTCATTTTATTTAACCAGCTCAGGCTCTTCCCTGATGTAATCACATTACGGCGTTATTTCCCTCGCCTGAATGTTGTGTCATATCCCTCAGGGATTATGACACATTTTTCTTTTCAGGAGCAGGGGAGCGTTGCCGGTCCTTGGGCAGATGTCGGAGCTGCAAGGCAGCCTTTGCCTGCACCCAGCCGGATGATGCTCAGCACCCAAGTGCTGGTGCGGAGCGGGCGCGCTGTTGGTTTTAACCCAGTTGCAAGCCAGGCATGGGAATAGCGCTTCTCCGGCTGGCCTGAGAAAAGCCTGGAAAGGACAAATTAATCAGATTTTAAGCTGCCAGCCGGGCAGCCCTGCTGGGGCCGAGCGCAGGGAGGGGGGGGGATGGGGGAAGGAAAGGAGGGGAGGGGGGGGCATGCCCCATCTTCCCATGGCAGTCATACTCGCCCCACGGGAACGCTTCCAGACACCGCTGGCTTGGGGCACAAAGCGGGATATTTGCAGGGACAGTTCCAGAAAGGGCCTTGTCTTAGCCTGAGCGATTTGATGCAATTTCACTAATTGGGGTTCTCCCACGGAGACAAACTCTGGCAGCTTGTCGGTCCTTTCCCGCTTCCAATCCCAAACATCTCCACATCTGCGAGCCCGTTTTGCTCCCACCTGGAATTCTCTTTGGGCAGCTTATTTACATGCAAAAAAAATAAATAAAAAAATAATAATAAAAAAAATAAAAATCCGGTTTTTTTTCTCCCCCCCCCAGCTGCAACAATGCACCATTGTGCTTTTTAATTTGGGTGCGACAAAGACGAAGCTGTTACTGAACACGCGGGGAGCCCCGTTCCGTGCTGGGAGCGCGCGTGGACGTGGCAGTTAAACACTGGAAGCTCAGTTCTTCTCCGGCTTAACTTTGGGAGAGGGATTATGTGTCACGGCTTCCTGCAGGAGCCGCTCAGTGACCCGGCAGGGGCTTCCCACTCTTCCCATTTTGGTAGAAAACCGCTGAGCGCTGGTGATTCCCATTTTATCTCCACCACAAAATTCTGGATCAGGGGAAAATGCCTAAAAACTGTCCCTCCCCCTCCCACAGGACCACTGCCCACTGCTGCACCCACCACTGGTTTTTCCTAGAAACCCAGCGCTCCGGAAGGAACATCCTGGTTTTTTCGACATTCAATGGGAAAAGGAATGGACTCGGCTTCTTGCTGCATCCCAGAGGGGTGCCTGGATGAGTCCCTTATCTTCATCCACCGGCGGAGGGAGCAGCCCAAATGACAGCACCAGGAATGGATTTAGGGATTTTTGGTGGGTGTGATGGCAGTCAGAAACCAAAAACCTGCAAATGTGTGTGCCCAGCTGCAGCGGCCGGACACGCCGGGACCCACACCACGCACCCCATGCCCCAGGCCAGCTCACCCAAGGGCAACCCTGGCTGATCCTCCCCATCCCAGCGCTCCTGGGGTTTTCCCATCCCAGTTTGGCACCCGACGAAGCTCAGCGTGGGTCTGGGGAGCAGCTGCTGGAACGCAAACACCGCCTTCCCCAGACCTCACCCGCATCCCCTCCCTGCGGCACCGTGGGATGCTGCGGTGCTCACCGCAACCTTCGGGCACGGGGGAGCGGAGACCACGCGCTTCATTTCACCGCCGCCTTCTCGGAACGCTGAAACCCTCCGGGAGACGAGTGCTTGGGTAAAGGCAGGCGGCTCGGAGCCAGCACGGACACACTCGCTGCGACGCACAGCCGGGCAGTCGGAGCTTGCTGATCCGGATGGATAGAGGTAGGGAGATGCAAAGAATTGGATGTTCGACAGGATGAAGTTTGGCTTGTTCTGGTACATCACGGTACCCGGGATGCCATGGAGGTGCTGCTGAGGGGCTGTTGGTGATGCCAACCATCCACCTCTCTTGATCACATCAATTAATTTGGCCACGGGCATCCATCAGGCTCCGCCAGTGGGTCCACCAGGGCCGGGACTTCCCAGCATCATGGGACCATGACTTTAGCTGTGTGCATCGGGATGCTTCTATCCAGAAAACAGTATCTAATGATGCTAATCCTAGCAAGCTATAAAACGAGCCTGACATTTACTGTGGTTCCGGTTTCACTAGGTATAAGCTGCCTTTTATTAAACTGGGAAGCCGGATTTCTAGCCCTGCTTGCAGAGTTCAAACTCACCTCATTAGCCAAGGAAACCCTGGATGGGAACTGCGGGGTCATGCAATTTATTTTCACTAATCACTCCCCATGATTCCTTTAAAAAATAAACTCCTAATCAAAAGTCCGAATTCGTTAATTATTTCTCTGTTTGATCAGCAATAGAAACCATCAGCAAAAATCCGTGCTGACACCTTCTTCTTAAAAACACTGGGGTTTCTCTTCTCCCACAGGGAAGGTGGCATTCCACGGCTCACATTAGGATTTAACAACAAAATATGATAATCCGAGGGCTGCGGGTTTTGGACATGTGATGCCTGATATTTTCTGCCGGTTCACGGAGGGGTGACATCTCCCTGCCTCGGCTGGCGCTTCCCTCGGCGGCGGCTGTGCCGGGAGCAGGGCTGAGGCACTCCAAGTGCCCAGCACCCAGTCGGAGGCATCAATTGAAGAGGTCTCTAATTATTTAATGTCCTTCTTCCCTAGGGAATGGGAAGAGCTATAAATTCCTGCTAAAAAAGGTTTAAAATCTGCCCACGGCTCCGTCGGAGGGTGAGCTGAAACGCTCACGGCTCATCCCTGGGTGGTGGGATGGGGTTGAGATCCACTTTGGCTGGGAGATGCCGGAGGTGTGATGCCGGAGCAGGGCCCGCCTCGCTGCTCCGTTTCGGGGAGCAGCTCATTTCAGCTCTTAAAAACAAGCAAACCAGCAGCTTCCAGCCTCACGGCGCTGGCAGCAACGTGGCAGGCGGCCGCATCCCTGTGAATCATCACATGGGGATGAAGAGTTACAGGGAGACTTTCATCCCAGCCCCGCGGTGCCGGAGCCCCTGCCTTGGGGCTGGGGTCTGGCTGAAGCCGTGGGGACCCCGAGAGACCGGCTGCTCTTCAGCAAAGGGGATCCCTCGCTGGGATGGTCGGGAAGCACACCGCTGCTTCCAAGGGGTCTCAGACCCCCTGAGTGCCCGGGATCCACTGGAAGCTCCATGCACAAGAATAAAACCCGCAGGCAGAGCAGACGATCCTGCTGGAACACGCTGCTGCCTTCGTGTCAGGGAGCAATTACCCTGATCCGCCGCCCTCCGGCCCGAGCACTTAACTCTTCACACCTCCAAAAGCAGTAAAACATGCAGCGCCACAACAAAAACCCGTGCAAACCCTGCGCTCGATCCCTCCTGGGGCACGGGGGTGCCCACGGCCACGGAGGGGGGGGTCTGTGGTGGGGAGAGGGGCTTCCTGCTGGGTGCTGACCCCGTGTCTGCAAAAACCAGCTGCAAAGGGGTCTAAGCCCAGTTGGGTACCGGCACGGATTCAGACAAGCTTGAGAGGTCCTCCAGTAACATCCAGTTGGGTCTGGTGGTGGGCATCAAGCCTGGGAATGTGGGTGAAGGATACCAGTTGGGCCAGTATAACCAGTTACAGAATTTGGGTATAGGTCAGGTCTAACTGCAAACAGCAGTTAATGGAGTCAGTGCCCTTAGGAAGGACTATCATTTTCAGCGTGCGGATGGGGAAACTGAGGCCAAGGAGCATTAACCAGTTGCCCACCAGCGAGCGGTAAGGATGGGGACACCCACGGGAGCCCTGACCCCCCACGGCACCGGCACCAAAACCCCAAGGGACCTGCAGGGTGGGGAGTGCCCAGAAATTCAAACCAGGATAGAAAAGAATAACAGGAACGACCCCCAAACTCATCTCCTGCCGGTTTTGGTGCCCACACTGTCCACCCATAAGGCAAGAGGCAGGTCCTGGCTTTGGCAGAGCCGGCACCGTGGTGATGCTGCTGCGTCCCTGGCGCGGCCACGTTGAGCCCGTGGGAGCTGCAGGGGAGGGCAGGGAAGGGCGAGGGGGTGGGTTTGTTGGACCCAGCTCTGGTGGGTTCCTTGTGCTCCGGCCAGCGGTGCTTTTGGAGGATGCACGGGAAACCCTGCCAAGCTGCATCATCTCCTGCTGCTTTTTCCTCTTCCAAAACCCTCGAAGCCCTCTGTGATGGGGGCACGGATCCTGTGCCGGCGGCGATGCCATCCCGAGGCCAGCAGGAAGGTGACCTGGTCCCCCCGAGTTTATACCTGGAGCCTGGGGGACCTCAGCTCCATCACAAAAGCCACCGATCCCAGGGGTGAGGGGCACCCAGGCTGCGCACCCGGCGGTGCCAGGGCGGCCGACTCGGACCTCAGCCATCCCCCAGTTCCCTCCCAGCTGCTTCTGGCAAACTGGGAAGGGGGGAGGAGCTGGGATTCTGCCCAGGGAGACATTACACCGCAGCGGTCATTAAAAATCTTCCCAGGCCCCCAACTCCCTCATTCAGCCAGACAACCATCAATCTACAAATTATTTTAAAGCACCGTGCCAGAGCGGAAGGTTGATTTATGCCTTACAAGGCTCGAGCTATTTTCATTTGTCTGATTTATTAACGTTACATAAAATTACAGAGAGCTGCTGATTTATTGGCGGTGGGGCTGCTGGATCCTCACCGCTCGTGTTCTCTCCTGGGATTCGGGGATACCTGCTCCCGGTGACAAGACCAAAAACCCGCCAGCTCCTAAGAGGGAGCATCTCTGCCGAGTCCTCGTGTGCTTTGGGAAAGCAAAGTCCTTCAGCCTCCAGCCCTTGCAGTTTGCCTCTTGGAAAGGGGGCTCCTCTTTATAAAGAGCTTGCAGGGAATTTCTGGAGGAGGTGACGCTTGTAAATAAGCAGAAAACGGGGAAGGAGCTCGTGGCACGAGCCTTAAGTTTCAGCAGCGAGAGGCTCCCCGCATCGTCACATGTGGAAGAGCTGAGCGGCACCGTCCCCTCCCCAGCCCAGGCGAAGCCCCTGGTTTCAGTAACCACAGTGGAGGGGGCACGGGGCGATGCGGGGGCCCAGGCCTCCCCCCCCCCCCCATCAGCCTCTGCTGAGAGCACAAAAGGAGTTTAACAGCTTCATCTCCCACATCTGGTTGTGCTTAAAATTCGTGGAGCTAATAGGGCTTTTTCCAGCCCAGCTCAAGCAGAAGGCTGGAGCCGGGGGCTGCGCTGCTGGCGGCTGGGGCGCATCCCCCATCCCCAGCATCCCCGCTCCCGTTTGCAATTAAACCCGGCTCCTCCCCACCGACGAGAGGGGAAGCTGCCTCAGTTCCCTTCCCTTTCTCCGTGGCTGGTTGCTTTGCTCCCCACCGCGCTGGAGAAGGGCAGGGGTCCCCGCTTTGCAGAAGGGGAGCAGCGCCGCGGGCGAGCCCTGAGCCCCAGAGCATCACCCCCAGCACGGGGACCCCATGCACACCAAAGCGTGCGAAGATGGAGAAGGCAGAGGGTCCTTTAGCAGCTTTATTTACTTCAAACAGCTCCCGGGGATAAATAAAGCTGCTCGAGGATCCCGCTCCATCCCGAGAAGGGTCCTCGTGGGCTTATCTCTGCTGCGAGGCAGAGGGGAGCAGGGAGACGATTTCCAGGAGCTCTTTGTTTAGTCCGTTTGTGTAAGGAAAATCGTAATTCAGCCCTAAGATCTTACCCCGGGGCAAACGTGTCCCCTGAATTTAAATAAAAAAAAATAAAAATCCCATGACTATGAGAATGATTTGGCCATGAGCCACCAGCATGGACCCAACCGAGCGGCCACCACCACCCAACCGGGTGCTACCCACCCATGGGGGTCCAGCTGTGGGGTGCAACCCCCCCCAAATGCGGCCGCAGAACCGGGGCTGCGCTCCGCACGCACAAAGGGAAAAGATTTATCTGGAGAGGCTAAATCCACTTAGAGGAGCTTTAGGGGCCATAAATTGATTGCTCAGGGGACACGGCGACGGCAACAGGAAACAGCTCCATATTTACTGAGGTTTCTGTGTTTTTTCTGCGTCACGGGCTGCGCGCTCACCGAGCAGGCGTATGGGGCTGGAAGCGCAATCCAAGCCCACGCTGGCGGGGTTGGGATTAAAAGGAGGCGCTGGAGCCTTGGCAAAGGGGGATCCAGCATCCCTGAGGCTGCAGCAGCCCCCAGCCACGCTGCCGGGGGTCTTGGGGCAAGAGGTGGAATGAAACCCTCAGCGAAGGCAGGGGAGATCACGGCTCTTCCTGCAGCTTGGAGTGTCCCAGGCCGCTTCCAGCATCCCGGTGGGCTGCGTGTCCCCGCGGCTGCTGCTGCACCAGCACCTGGTGCTGGGAACTGGGGGTGCAAAAGCAAGATGCGATGAAGCTGCACCAGGTGCAGGGATGTAAGACTCCGAATCCAAGCCCCCTTGTGAAGAACTGCATCCTCACCAAGAACAGTGGAGCAAAACAGCAAAAAACAAGCAAATCTGACTTTTTCTGCTCTTTTGATCCATCTGACTCAATTCCTCTTCTTTCTAACCCTGTGTCTTATTTTCAGCCAAGGAGATGTTTGCATCTGAAGCGAGAAACAGGGGGAGTTTTCCCTGAAGGATTTGGTTCCACGTAGCTGCCGGGCAGGACTCACTGGGATGGGGTTTCCCTTAGGACTGCCGAAAACCCAGGGAACCCCAGGAGGTCAAACAACCACCAGTGCATCCCCCGTGCAATCTCAGCACGATCCCACCCTGACCCATTTTCCACTCCTTTGCAGAATATAGCGTATCATTTGGGAGGGGGGGAAAAAAAAAAAAAAAAGACACTAATTTCCCCTGCACCAGTTTTTTCCAGGGGCCAGAAATTCCTCCGAGCAAGTGGCCTCATTGCCAGTAAACATCAGCCGAGCATCTCTGGCTCCGCGTGTTAAACAGAGCGGAGCGACATGAGCAACGGCTGCGTTTAAGGGTGGGCGCGGATGGGGCCAAGCACAGGGATGGGGTTTTGCAGCACGTTCCTCATGGGGAGTGAGTTAACACTGACCCGAGCCTCAGAGGAGTTTCATTTAAGCATGTGCTTATAGATGTGGAGCTCGGAGGCAGAAGAGGAGGACAGGACACCAGAGCATCCCACGCAGATGATAGAAAAACCCCTGGAAAAATGTTGCAAAACCCTGGAGCATCCTCCGTGCATTGTACCCAGCGCCTGGCGGGCACCCTGCCCTCCGGAGCAGCGCTTGCAGGGGTTTCACTTCAGATATATATCAAAATTTTTGTAATTAAAGGCTAGTTTGCCCCTTGTGTTTAACCCAGGCGGTTTCTAAACATTCACAGCCCGCTGCACCAAGGCGAAGCCCCAACGGGAGCACAATGGAGTCTTGTTTCTGGTAACCCGAGATGCTTTCGTCCCAGCTCTTTAATTTTAGACTCCAACACGCTTGCATTCCTCAGCACTACAATGGCAGATATTTATACTCTGGAATGCAGAGCCCAGTGCTAATTTAACAGGGCTGGGTAACCCAGGGCTGCTCTCCAAACCGGGCTCTCGCAGAGATAAAATTGGACCAGGCGGAGTTTTTATGGGTTTACAAATCTTTGCATTTGTCGGCTGGTCCCCTCGGATCCCCGTAAAAGTTAAATGATGCTCCTTGGGGAGGCACCGGCCACCTCGCCGAGCAGATGGACAAGGCAGCTGTGTTGGGTGGGAGAGGGTGGCATGGTCACAGCCGGCCACTGCCCGAGGAACCTTTGACAAGGGGCCATAGAGAGAGGTCCAAACCCCCTGATGGTTCATCTGGATGTGATTCCATCTTCTGGATGCAGGAGAGAGCTGGCCCGGCGTGCGGAGCACAAAGGACCTGCAGAGGCTGTTCTAGCTCGTGACATGGGACCTCTTGCTGGAGCTGATGTGATCATGAAAGGTCCCATGTCCCAGGTCTTCTGCAAGGCCAAAAAATCTCTTTTATGACCCTCAGCATGACATGACTCTTCTAGCAAACGTTACGCACTGTGATTCTGGGGAAGGACCTTCTGGCTGGGCCACAGCAGCAGCTCAAGCTGGTCCGGAGGGGTCACCTCCCTTTGGTTCACCAGGGCAGGTGGGCTCTCCAGCTGTTCCTCCTGGTACCCTTTAACATTCAGGGAAATGAGGAAAATGCCCTGGAAGTCTCCTCAACGTGGTTGATGAGGCTGGAGCTGCTACAGGACCCTCACAGCAGCTTCATCTTCGCATTACCCTCTGCCATGCCTCAGTTCCCCCCATCAATAAAAGACGAGGATGACGCTTTCCTTGGGTGCTGGTGGCTATCCCTGCCTGGAGGCCTGTCCCTGAAGAAGGATGCTGTAGGACAGTGACAGCAAACCTCAAGGGAGCACCAATGATCTCCGTTTCAGAGCCACGGAGGTGAGCATCGTGTGGCGTAACCCACTCGGGCATGGAGGAAGCCACGCTGACGCCTGCAAAGTGGTCCCTAACTTCACCGGGTCGGGGGGACGGCAGCTAATTGAGAGAGGAGCAGTATTAGCAGATAAGGGAAGAGGTCAGCGCTGCAAAGCTAAATCCTTGACCTGTTATTTAAAAGGTCAGGCAGAGTTCAATAGACTACTCCAGGTCAATTCACTCAATTAAAATATTAAAAGTTCGAGGCAGGAGCATAGAGATGGAGGTTATTCCCCTCTCCTCCTCACAGGGGGAGAGAGATTAGGGATTATGGGGGTTGGGGGGGGCCTGTCCTGGTGGGCAAGGGGCATGCAACAAGAAGCAAGGAGCAGAGATTTATTCCCAAATCGGCTGATTGTAAGACCAAATCTCCGGCCATACCCAAAGCTACAGAATCCAGCATTTATCAGGGCTCGCCCCAACCCCAGGAGCCCAGACTCTGTAGATGGCATCAGGGATAAGAGAGGAGAACCCGTGACACCGCGTGTCCTCAGCCTGATGCTGCTGGGTGGCAGCAGCCACCTCCCGCCAACGTGCTCCACCACCAGCCCTCGGGATGGGAAGACCCCAGACCCCACTCCCACCCCCGCCACCACCCAAGACACAGAAACCTCATCCCAGCCAGGGTCCTCCTCGGTACTCAACCTGGCTAAAAGAGGACCGGGATTTGGGTTGAGATGGCAGGAAATTGGTGCAAAAGGGGATGAAGAGGTGGTTTTGCTTCCGAACCAAAGAGCCAGCACTGCCCACGTGGCACTGGCACTGACGAGCATCGGCTGGAGAGCGGCTGTACCCACCCGTGTCGGTGTCGGGGGGCAGAAGGATCTCCAGGAGCTACGGGTTCCTGTTCTGTGCCTCCATGGATTTCTGGGCTTTTCTGCTGACGGTGGCCAGGACCCTTGGCCATGGCACAGCTGGAGCACGCAGGAGGTGTTCAGGCTCCCGGCACCGTACGTCACCCACTCACACCCACACCCAAAGTGCTTCTCGCACCCTCCCCACACCCACAGGAACTCCAATTAATCTTAGTCACAGGGTAATCAAAAGGAGAGAAGACAGGGACATATAGACGCGTCAGCAATTAATCTAATGCCGTTTAATGGAAAGAAGGGAAGGGCAGGCTCTCGGGGCAGAGGCATCGCCTGGGAGGACCCCTGGACCCCCGCGGTGGCCAAGGCTGAGGACACCATGGGGTGCTTCTGCCTCCGCAGGGGTGGGGAATGATTTAGATCCCAGCACTGCTGTACTCGGAGGAGAGGATTACTCAGACCACGGAAACAGCATCCTTAAAATCACAGCTCCCTCATCCATCCCTACCACAGACAGGTCTCCTCCATTAAGAGTGGGGTCATGACAACGGCCCCCACGAGCTGCCTGCGAAGCTCAAGGACCAAGCAGCAAAGCAGGGATGACATCTTCAAGAACTAGCCTATCTTTCCATAAATACTTGAGGATAAGCTGGGATTCTTCTTCCATCTGCCCCAATACTTGGCCAGCTCCAAGCCTGGCCGGTTGGAACCCCTAGTCTTCTCAGCAGCCAGGCTGTGGTCCCGGCAAACCATCAGCTCCATCAGAAAAACCGGTGCAATCGTTGACTGAAAATTGGCCAGATCTCATCATCTGGATGAAAGCAAGCATTGTCCTGCCTCGCCTGGAGTGACGCCACCCACGGTTTGTGTCCGTGATGTCCCACGTGAGCCACTGTAGAGAAGCCAGGGCTTTGGCCGTAGGGGATAAACAAAGGTTCCTCCTCTCCAAGCGGATCTTGCGCCAAGCCAGCACGCTTTATAAGAATAAATAAAAGCTTTCAGCAAAATTAGCAACAGAAGGAATAGATAAACACTAAGGAGATATTGACTTCTGTTGAGGTGAACGTCAAGATTTATTGACCTGGAGAGGTAAATATTGACCAAGGCAAAGCTAAGGTCAATAATTAACTCAAGGGATGATAAATCAACGCGCAATGAAACATGAACTCTCGGCAGGCGTTGTTACAGACATTTTGAACGTCTCCGTTGAGGAACCTCTTGACTTTCTGCAAGACTTTTTTGGTTAGGTAGCAGGACTTCAAACGCATCGTGGATGTGCCTACTGACCTCCAGGAATCAAGGAAAGAAGAAGAATATTTTGATGAAGAAAGTCCTAAATCTGAAGATTCTACAGCTCTGGGCCGCGGATTTGGTTCAGTTTTGGAAGAAGCAAGCCACGGGTCTAGGGTGGATTTATACTGGTAGCGACGTTACTTGAATTCAGGACAAAGCACCAATTGTATGATTATTTCCAGGCTTATGCAAGTCCAGATTTGGTCCTTCTTGCTCAGGAACCCATTAAGACAAAGTTTTTATTCTGAGCTGAGGCTGTGGTGGAAGCAGAAGAGGGTTGAGGCAGCGATGGCTGGTCCAACACCCAGGACGACGGCATTTACCATCCAGTTTCATCCCAACTCCTCAAAACAAAGGGGTCGGAGGGAGGAGGAGCTGCAGGTCTGCTCCGAGCTGAAGGAACCCTAGAGGGTGGATTTCAGAAGGCAGATGCAGGACCTCAAACCTCTCCTCCCTCCGCAGGGCAACGAGGGCGAGTAGGGTCAAAAGCCCGTTCAAATGAAGGGGGAGGGAGGAACGTGCCGGGGCAGCTCGGCCGGCACGGAGCCACCGTGCTCCAGCAGCTCCATCGCTTCCTCACATCCTCAGGGTCCATCCAGCCACATCCCACCTCTCCGGCTGGTTTGACTCCTTCTGTCCCCAACGTCTGGGGACACCAGATGAGCTTCTGGGGTCTCCCCTGCACCGTAAAAGCTGGGCAACCGCGGCAGCTCTCTCCCTTCCCCACAACCCTTCCCCTCTGCTATTTTTCATGCTTGGTTGAGTGCAGCACCTGGCTCTGCTTTCCTACAACAAGCCTCTGCAAGCAGCTACTTCGTCCAAATCTTTTTATTCTTCTTTTCCCCCGCAGCCCTGGGCAGTCCTGCCAGTGCCGCAGCTCACCGCAGCCCAGCAGCCGGCACCTCGAGCGGCCGTGGCATCAGACGGGCACGCAGAGCCGCGTCCTGCCCTCTCTGCTCACACAGGCAAAACCAAACCTCGCCGTAACGTGGCTGTGGCACACACAGGCAGCCGGTCCCCAGCATCCTCTCCCCGGTGAATCCGCGCCAGCGCCACGGAGGTGCCGCATCCCTGGCCGGCGGCTCAGGCTCCGGCACCAAAGGGAAACGCTGATGGCAGAAGGGCTGACACTTGATGGAAAGCAGAGCAAGATCTCCGTTGTCAAGAGCTTTTCTCACTCTGGTTGCAGCGCCCTGCACCCTGGCTGACCTCGATGTATACGAGAATAAATTAGTTAAGATAGAAGAAACACCCCCGTTAAGCTCTTCAGCGTGAAACTGCAGCACGGGGGTTGTGCCGGCAGCAGGGAGCTGATGGCCCGACACCGGCGGATGGTGGTACCCAGCACATCACCCCCAGCTGAGGATGCAGAGATGGAGGGGATCTCCACCAGCAGGTAGAGCATCCTTAACCAGCCACTTCATGCTGCTCGCCTCAACTTCCAGAATATTTTTGCATGGGAAATTGCTAAGTAGTAAATTCTGGTGCTGCAGCTTTCCCAGCAGAGCCTGACCGCAGCAGAGGTGGGATGAGGATGAGTCTTCCCAAGCCCAGGAGACCCTGGGCAGCCCACCCTGCCCCTGCCCAGCTCCCCACGCGTGCAACCACGTCCCCAGGGAGCGTGGGGACGGGGCTGAGCAATCTGGCAGTAATTAGGCAGGGAAAGTCAAAACCCTGCTGGGTTGCTTCAACCATCAATGTGTCACAACCCAGAAGGGAGGTATTCCAAACGCCAAATTCAGATGTCATCAGCAATAACCTGATACACGTACAAGGGGCAAGAGGCCCATCGGTGGCACCGGCGGCACCACCCCTGCCCTGGCTGCTCCATGGGTTTCTCTTCGGAAAAGGGGGGAAAAAGAGGGAATGAGAACCGAGCGCTGGGATGCAGGAGGCACAGGAAACCCCCGCAGACCCAGCACAGAGAGGGACAGCCCCAATGCTTTCCTTGGAGCTGCTCACAGCCATAAAAAGCAAAGCTCAATTAATTAATTAATTAATTAAGCAAAGCTTAATTGCCACTGAGGATGGTGGGTATTAAGCACGTAACCAGGACCAGGGAGGCACCCAGGCGTCCCAAACCCAACCCCAAGATGCTGCCGTGGATGTCCACGTGTGCCCGCGCGTGGAGCCAAGCTTCACGGCACGTTTCCGTGCATCCCGGAGCTGCCGATGCCGGCGCTCATTGACAGCGTTATTAGAAAGGCGAGGGTGAGGAATGGAAGCGGTTTGACCTTGGAAAGAAGCTTCGCTGTCGTCCCTCCCCTCCCCCCCCTGCCCCGCGCCGTAACGAGGGGCTTTGCAATCTGTCAGCGCTCCTGACGTGCGAGCAGAAAGCACTTTTTATCAAAGTAATTAATTTAAAACCTATTAAATAATACTAGAAAGGCGCTTGTGGACATCTCGAGGTGAGGAGCGTTGCAAAAGAGCTACAAACACCCGCGGGATGTTCGACACAACCCACCCGTGAAGGTGGCAGACCCTAACAGGACAGGGCAGGTCGCTCGGACCATATAGCAGCTATAGTGCCCGGGGAGGGATCAGGTGCCCGGGAAGCTCAGCCTTCCCATCTCCCACCCAAAAGCAAGCACAGGGGCTGCTTTCACCTTGTGCAAACCAAGCGGGGGGCGTTTCAAACCCCCCTCCGGGTTCTTCCCCGTGGGGCTGGGTGAAGGGGTCTCCCCTCTGGTCGGGGGAGAGCGTGGAGGGTCTGCATTGTTTTTTCCGCCTTCATAAATCACTGCTCTTTGTGGCCCCTTCCCCATCCATTGCACAATTCAGGTTAGGTTATAAATAGGATCCTGGGCTCTTTCAGGTTGATAAAGGCCAAGGGGGGTGGAGCAGCAGGGAGGCGTCACGACTACATAACACTTTCATTGCCCTGTCAAAATAAAGAATACCAGCGCTGCCAACTCCTTTTTTTGCGACATATATCAGCCAGGCTTCTGACACCACATTTCAGGCCAAAACAGGGATTAAAAAAAACCTCACAACACCCCCTCCCCCTGTTTCCCAACAGGGCAGGGATGCTGGTTGCCCAGCCCCGCAGCTGGTAGCCCAGCGGCTGCTGGACATTGATGGGGAGCTCAGCTTCGTGCCGGTCGTGCCCAGAGTGTGGTCCTCCCAGGTGCCATCCGTGTGCGGTGTGGCATCGGGATGGGGATGCTGGGGATGCTGGGGATGCTGGGGCACAAGCAGACCTTCACCTCCAGGCAGTGGAAGGGGCAGAAGCCCCCGGGGAGGATGCAGTGGCAGGAGGAGGAGGAGGCAGCTGTGGGGGTATGAGATGGAGCTGCCGTCCCGCAGGCAGCCACAGCACGAAGCCCATCCCTGCGGGAGCATCCAAGGCTGGAAAGGGTTAAAACGGAGCCCCCTGCCCCAGCGGGGTCTCTTGGGGAGGGTTTTGCACAGTGATGCGGTGTGTGGTGATGCTCACACCCAACATGCGGAGCTTTGGGGAAGACCCAGACCCCCAATAACCCTGCCTGTACCCAGCACCCTTCTGAAATACCGCGCACATCCAGCTCAGCTCTGGCACACAAGCATCCTTGTTCATGCACCGGCCCACACTCAGACCTTGACCCCACATGTCCCAGGACATGGGGACTTACCCCTCTGCAGACACCCCAGGCCACCTCCTCCTGCAGAGGGGAGCAGGGCTGATGCTTCAACGACCACTCGGCTCCCCCAGGGACCCCCCACCAGGGCTGAGCACCCCGAAGCCTCGCGTGCTGCCAGCATCACCGACAGCAGCAGCCGCTGTGGGGGCCGGGGACCGACCCGTGAAGGTGATGGAGGAGGTGCCCCGAGCCGGGGGGAGGTTTATGCTCCATCTTTGGGTGACAACGATAATCAGAGAGATTTATATTATTGAAAGGACAGGGGGGGACCAGAGGGAGTTGAAGAGGTGTCTGTGAGCAGGTGAGGTGGGTCTCATCCTAATATCCCGGTGAGATGCCATAACAAGAAGAAGGGAGGTCCTTGCTTCTGGGCTGCTCCTCATGGAAGGACTCTGGGTTGCATTCCCTGCACAACCTTTGGCCGCCACATCATTTAAGCTACAAAATTAGGGGCTGGTGGGGGAGAAAAAAAAAAACCAAGAGATGCCTTGATATCACCCCCAAGGAGCCCAGGTTTCCTGCTTCCCTGTGAGAGGCACCGAAACACGGATGAGCAGCACTTCTGGAGAGGCCAGGCTGTGAGCAGGAGCCGCGGTCAGGCAGGCAAAGCCCTGAGGGTCCCCGGGGCCGTGGTGGTCCCAGCCCAGTGTTCAGCCCCGCCTGATACGGAAGCAACCCCCAGGCAGCATCCCATTCCCTTGGGAGCATCACGCCGGACTCGGGAGAGGTGCCATCGCTGTGGCGGCCGCGTCCCCTCCCAGCCCGGACCCCCGTTCCCAGATACAATGAGCCCCTTTACAAGGGCAGGGATGTTACCCCCCAGCCGAGCCCAGGGACAAATCTGACACAGATCTGCCTTTAACAGCTCCAGTGATAAAAATGCCAGTTTATTGGAAACACATGGAGTATTTATAGGGGACATCAAAGCAGGAAGGAGGTTTACATAGCAACAGGCCAGATTAAGCAGAAGGCATCTGCTTTTTCGGCAGCCATGGGGCTCTCGGGAGGCACAATAAATTGGCGGCACACTGGCCCTTTCATTCCCTCCTTTGGGGAAAGCAAAGGTTGGCAAAACAAAATATAACCACATGCCCGGCCGTGTAAAACACGACAGGAATGGGAGCGTCAGGTTACCGGCTGCGCGGCTGCACCCCGACACGCGGGGCTTGCAGGGACCAGCAGGGGTTAAATAGCTGTGGCGATGTGGTGTCCCCAGTCCGGCTTTGTTTGCCCCTCGACTCCTCCATCCTCACCTTGGGGATGGCACCCAGCGTCTCCCACCGTGGCCGCTCCTGCACAGTGATGCTGAAGCCACCGCCGAGCTGCCAGGCGCAGGATTTTCCTCTAAATGCGGTTTGTGTAGAAGGGGAAACCTTTGCTCTGCCCACAGCGCATCACTCGGAGATCTTTCTGGGTTTATCCGGTCCTTGGGGCTCACGGGGGACGAGAAGCAGCACCCAGGCAGGGTGATGGGGTGGCTTCTTGCTGCTGAGCCGCATCATCTGCTGCGTATGGGCAGACCCCCAGCCCAGCTCCCCTCACAGCCCCGTTCCTCAGTTTCCCCACTGATAAAGCACATCCCCTATATACCTGGTACCTATAGGGCCGGGATAACTGGGCAGCATCGCATCAGGGATGCTCTGAGGATGCTCTGACACCTCACAGTCGGCCATCGAAGGACTGGACGGTGCCAGGTCTAATCCTGCGCGGAGGAGAGCGCGCGGCTGTAAAAAGGCACCGGGTGGTCCTGAGCGCATCGTGCCGGGACAGGTTTTATTTCAGGTCGACAGCCTGAACTCGGCTGGCCGAGGGCTAACCCACCGGTGATGCCGGGTTCCCATGCTGCAGTGCCTTGTGTTAATTAACCTTCCAAACACTCCCGTAATATTTTGCCAAATCTAATAAGGCAGCGCTGGCCAAGGAGCTGCGGGAGGGAGCGGCAATGCCGGGGGTCCGGGGGGGTTCGCTGTGGCTCCAGCTGCCGGTCGCAGTTTTCTGCTGCCCCCCATTACCTCCCCTCCCCACGCAGGCGATGCTGGGGCTCATCTTCACTCCTGTGACGAGCTGCCCATCTCAGCCTGCCTGCTGGTGGGCACTCCCACCGCATCACTCCAAACCTAAAAAAAACCTGGAAAAAGGGAAAAACTGTGGTTTCCATCTGGGAGCCAGCCCTCCCAGCCCCTGCCTGCTTAGTCTGGAGCAGCAGCATCCCACCCATCTGTGGATCCTTTGGGGCAAAAGCAGGGAACGAGAGCAAAACCGCATCCTTCTGCTGTAGCCAGGATACGGGCAACAGAGATTTACCCCCAAGCATCCTCGGAAAGGGTTAACTCACCCACCCTGTGCTGGACACTGGGTGTTCACAGTCATACTGGGGCCTGGGGAAAGATGATAAATAGCTGGGGACGTCCTCTCCCCTCCACTAACACCAGCGGAGCCCAGCTGGGGAGCGGCATTACCCACCTCCTATCCATCACTTTCAGCTGGCCTTGTCACATCTTGTAAATCACCGAACCCAGCTCCGTCCCCCGCTCCCTCCTGCGCGTCCCTTCCCCAGGCTCGGGGCATCCCACCCGTCCCGTCCACGCGGTGATGCTCCGGCTGGATGTGGCTCCCATCACCGCACTCTCCCGTTTCTATTTATTGCCTGCATGATCAGATAACTTGGCATTTATTTACAGAGCTGGGCACCCGGCTCCTCTTTTACCTCTCCATGCTCGGCCGCTCCAGGGCAGTTACTCACTTTCCTCTGGCCCTTGTTACTCCAAAAGCACAAGACCCTGGTGTGGCTGGGTTAAGCATCCTGGAAGCGGGGGAAAATTTTGAGGGTTTTTTTATTTTTTTCAGCCCCAGGGGCTGCTTTTCCCCCGGCTGCGGATTGCACGGAGCCGCTGGAAAAGCCTTGGTGAGCTACAGCAGCTGCGTTTGGTGGGGAGGAAGAGGGTGGGGGTGTGAGCGTGGCTGTG
The DNA here is from genome assembly GCA_035590275.1 of Ibycter americanus. NCBI lineage: Eukaryota > Metazoa > Chordata > Aves > Falconiformes > Falconidae > Ibycter > Ibycter americanus. The sequence goes on from JAVJGI010000042.1 coordinate 4,284,935, forward strand.
CACGCTTGCGGTGCTGGGACATACCCAGGCAGCTGCTCCAGAAACTGTTTTATAACTATGGGGAAATACCTGCGTCACAGCCGTTTTCCCTGCCACAAGCATTAAAAAAAAAAAAAAAAAAAAAAAATAAATTCCTTCGTTCACGGGCACCACGGGCCCATGGGAGCTCCACTGCTGTCCTTGGGCTCGTTTCCAGGCTTTTCTTTGGAGCCCTGATGGCCAAGGCTCTTCCTCAGCCCCCTTCCAGACAGCCGGCACCTAACAGCTCTTCCAAGACGTCTTCCAAGAATTATCCTGAATATCAGGCAAATCCCGGGCATCTCCACTCCTGCGCAGAGACACGTGTGACCCTGCAGCCACCACGGTGCTACATCGCCCTTAGCTGGACCTGGGCTCCTGGTTAAAAGCCTTTTTTATGGAGATAGGCTGAAGGATACGGCGACAACCAGAAAGATGGGCTGGAAAAAAAAAAACCCAGGTGGATGCAGGGCCACTGGCTGGGGCCACTGGCTACTGGATGTGGTGGCCACAGCAGGAATTTACCTGCTGGGCAATTCCTTATTGTCCCGGCTCCCGTTGCCTTGTAAAGGGCCTGATGGATAATGCTCATCATGAAGGCGAGAGAGCGATGCCGTCACCTCGCCTCCCTCCACGCGCCGCGATCCATCTTCTTTATAGCAAGTATCCGGAGCCAGCACCATCTGCGGCACCAGAAATACAATTACGGGGAGGGGGGGTGGAGGGGGGGGAGCCCCTCTCCTTCCAAATTTCATAGAGACCTCGCAAAGCAACCCTAAATTACTCCTCGCACACCAGGGACCTCATGCGGCACCGTTTCTCTTTAGGTATAATTACAACTGGGGAATTAGCAAGTCTGATTTTCTCCCCCTTCTTCTGTGCCCTCCCCGGTGCTTCCCCCTATCCAAAAAAAAAAAAAAAAAAAAAAAACGGGGAGAAAATGAAATTGATCTCCAGCTCCGGCGCTGGCCAGCTGTAATTTAATCAGAAAAGCCTCTCTCTTGGCATTTATTTATTTTTTTTAACCCCAAGGTCCTAAATTAAAATGGACCGTGGCAGGGTGGGAAGCGGAGCAGCCGGAGCCTCGGGGAGCCGCAGCATCTCGCCGGCCCCAGCACGTGGAGACTGACCTGGGCTTTGCCGCTGGGTGTCCGGCAGCGCCGAGGTGCTGTGCCCAGGGCTGGCTGGATAACCTGGTCCCTAGGGTCCAATCCTGCCCGCTGCTCCTCATGGACACCCGCGGGCCAGCGGCTCTGGTTTGGGCTCGGGGCTGTTAGGCGTGCTGCCCTCAGGCTGGGCTGCAAAACCAAAAAGGCAAATGGCAAAAGCGCGATGCAAAAGCCTCGTAAAACCCCTTGGACCTGATGCTGCTGTTACAGGAGCAGAAATGAGAAAGAAATTGCTTCTAACAAAGGCGTCCGAGTCCTTAATTGCATTTTCAGGCAGCGAAGCTGGGCCGTGCCAGGGTTGGATCCCCCTCTGCCTGCACTGGGTTTGTGAAACTGTAAAATAAGGAAACAAATCCCAGATTTCCATTTGATTTTCTATTTTATGGCTGCCAAAGACAACTTTTCCTCGCAGCCCTTGTCAGCCTGCACGCCAGAGCGCTGCCGGCTGGCTTTGGACTGGGAGGCAGGAGAAAAGATCCCTGCCAGCGCACCTGCCGGGATAAGGCGGTTTATGGTTTTAACCTGTATTTAAGGTAAAGCCCGGCACAATCCCGGGGTTTTGAGCATGTGCCGGAGCGGGCAGGTGGGCTGCTGCTTCCCGGCTCGGCGTGGGTCACCATCAGGGGGTCCCGGCACGGTACCCGGCAGGCACAAGACAAGGGGGTTATTGTCCCACCGCCCCGAGCCCGGCGGGCAGCGGCTCCCCAAGGTGGTCAGCAGAGTGTGACGGATGCAGGGATGGCTTTGTCCTCGCTGGTGGCAGGGGGTGACATTCCTCAGCACCACCGGACCCCCCGCGGGAGGCAATCCCCCCCCCACTCCGCAGTGTTTTGGGTAAGGAAAAGGGATGCAGGCAGCGGCGAAGGCAGATGGTCTCCGGCCACGCGGTTGATGGGAAAGGCAGAGAGGATTTTGCAGGATAGTGGAAGAACCTCCGCTCACACGTGGCGCACAAATCCTGCTGGCACCAGGTTTCGCTGCCCGTGCAGGAGCAGCCGCCTGCCGGCACCACCGCCCTGGCACCGCCGCGGTGATGTAAATCACGGCTTGACCCCCGGTTTGCACCGGCTGCCGGCCCTCTGCGAAGGGTTGGCTTTGTCATCTCGGGCGGTGACACCCGCCGCTGATTTACGAGCGGGTTGGGAGCGGGGCTGTGACACTCCAGCCACCTCCTCACCCTCCGGCAGACGGCCCTTGGGCTGCCGCTCAGCTCCTTCGCTGGGCATCACCCCAGCGTGGAGGCAGCGGGGCTGGATGCGGCCATGCAGCAAAGCGTGTCCCCGCGTCCCCGCAGCCCTCGGGAGCTGCACTCGGCCATGACCCGGCCCTGACCGCGGCGAGGAGGGCCAGGGTTAGGAGAGCCCATCCCCAGGTTTAAATCAACGCCCTCCACTTCCCTTCCATGCTGAGTTATTGCGCCCTGGTTTTGTGATGGAGATGACCAGGCGGTGAGGGATGAGTGACCTGGGCCAGACCACCGGGCTCGGCGTTCCCAGCCGGACCCTGGGCGAGGGGTGAAAGATCAGGGCTGTCCTCCAGCCCCTTCCCGGCCCCCCCACCTGTGCGGATGCTCCTGAGCGTCAGCTGTGATTTAGTGTGTGCGGGTTCACCGGGAGAGCGGGAGATGTTCTGCTGCCAGAGGAACCACTCTCAGCAGCATCCCACAGCGAAAGCGCCGGCGCCGGTGCTCTGGCCAGGGTTGTCCTCCGTGCCACCGGTTCCACGTGTCACCTGGGTTCTTTATCCCCGAGCTGCACTTCCCTCCCTCCCTCTGTCCAGGATGTCCTTAAGGAAGAGGTTCCCAAGCCGTGAGGCTCAGGTACGTGCAGTGGAGCCTGAGAGGATGCCGTCACATCTGGGAAGATGCTATGATGTCTCAGAGGGTGCCATCACATCTGGAAGGACACTATGATGTCTGGGAGAATGACATCACATCTGGGAGGATGCTATGATGGCTGGGAGGATGCTATGACATCTGGGAGGATGCTATGATGGCTGGGAGGATGCCACCACATCTGGAAGGATGCTACGATGTCTGAGAGGATGCTATGATGTCTGAGAGGATGCCACCACATCTGGAAGGATGCTACGATGTCAGAGAGGATGCTATGATGTCTGAGAGGATGCCACCACATCTGGAAGGATGCTACGATGTCGGGGGGATGCCATCACATCTGGGAGGATGCTATGACATCTGGAAGGATGCTATGATGCCTGAAAGGATGCCATCACATCTGGGAAGATGCTATGAGATCTGGAAGGATTCTATGACATCTGGGAGGCTGCCATCACATCTAGGAAGACGCTATGACGTCTGGGAGGATGCCACCACATCTGGAAGGATGTTACAACGCCTGGGAGAATGACATCACATCTGGAAGGATGCTGTGATGCCTGGGAGGTCACTACGGCGTTTGGGAGGATGCCATCACATCTGGAAGGATGCTATGAAGGCGAGGAGGATGCCCCAACGCCTATGTACGAACTCATTTAAAAAAAAAAAACAACAACAAAACAGAATAGTAAAAAAAGATAAGATTTAACCCCAGGCTGGCCGCTGGAGGGGGGGAGGTGGGGGGGGGCTCAGCATCCTCCTGCAGCCTCCGGCATCCCCTTGTGGCAGCCGCAGGCTTTGCAAAGCCCCACCAGCGCCAAAAGGCTCCACCAGCAAGATCTGTCCCCTGCTGCCATCCCCCTTGTCCCCTCCTTGGCCTGGCTGCCCCCATGGGTCTGCACCGTGCTGGGGAAAACCCCCTCCCCACCTCAGGTACCAGCAAAAGGCGGGGGGGGGCTGCGACCATGGCACCCCAGAGCTCATCCTTACGCAACCGGCTCACAGCATCCCACTTGCGGCAGATTACGGTGCTCCCCAGATAACTCCCTAAGCCCTAAATCTGCTCCTGGTCCTCTCCCGAGCTAAAGCAGCGTGGGAGGGTGGCTGTGGGGCAGGGGGTGTCACAGGGGGGTGACACCCAGCTGGCCATGAATCCCGCCGGTGCGATCCCCAGGTGGGGGCTGAGGGTTGGTTCTTGGTGCTGCCGTAAGGGATCTGGCACGGCGGTGGTTGCCCTGCGGCGTGCGAGGGCTTCGGGGGCTTTGCCAGGCAGAGCAGCCACGTCAAAGGGATCCCAGCAGCTCCGGACCTGGGCAGGGGTGGGGGGCCCGGCCGGGGTGACACTGGGCTGGGGGGGGGACACGGTGGGTGCAGAGTCCAGCTCCAGCTCCGCAGCGTTCTGCATCGGGATCCTGACGTTCTGCATTGGGATCCCACTGTTCTGCATCAGGATCCCAACATTCAGCATCAGAATCCTAACATTCTGCATCAGGATCCTGATGTTCTGCATTGGGATCCTAATATTCTGCATTGGGATCCTGATGTTCTGCGTCAAGATCCCAACATTCAGCATCAGAATCCTAAAGTTCTGCATCAGGATCCTGATGTTCCACATTGGGATCCTAACATTCTGCATCAGGATCCTGATGTTCAGCATTAGGATCCTGATGTTCTGCACTGGGATCCCAACATTCTGCGCTGGGATCCCAACATTCTGCATCACGATCCCAACGTTCTGCATCAGGATCCCAACGTTCTGCATCAGGGTCCCAACATTCTGCATCAGGATCCCAGCATTCAGCATCAGAATCCTAACGTTCTGCATCAGGATCCTGATGTTCTGCATCAGGATCCCCATGTTCTGCATTGAGGTCCTGATGTTCTGCATTGGGATCCTGATGTTCTGCGTCAGGATCCCAACATTCAGCATCAGAATCCTAAAGTTCTGCATCAGGATCCTGATGTTCCACATTGGGATCCTGACATTCTGCATCGGGATCCTGACGTTCTGCATCAGAATCCTGAAGTTCAGCATTAGGAGCCCGACGTTCTGCATCAGGATCCTGATGTTCTGCATTGGGAGCCCCAGCTCGTGCTTCCCGGCAGGATGCGCCCAGCACAGAGGAAACAGCTGGGATCCTTCATCTGCTCCGTATTTTCGTGCTCACGGATGCAAACACAGTGACCTTTGGGACTCTGCCTGAACGGCTCCTTTCGATGGAGAACGTGGCCTCCCACGATCTGCTCTGGGACCACACTCCAGCCTTTTTGCCAGGAAAACAGCTGATCCAGGGACTAAAAGCGCCTTTTCCCAGATCCCACAGGCCAGCTGGCCACTGTACCTCCGAAAACATGTAAAAACCAACCAACCACCAAGAAAGAAAAAAAATTAAAATATAATTAAAGATGAAGAGAAGACAGCGGGCAGGTTTCACCTGGAATTCAGGAAAACAGTTTTTGCAGCTCCTTGGCTGAGGTTGCTCTGAGGGCTTGGGCATCGTGATGCCTGGAGGAGGAGGAGGAGGAGGAGGAGGAGGAGGAAGAGGAGGAGGAGGAGGAGGAGGAGGTGGTGGTGGGCTGGATGCTCCACAGCACCTCTCAAGGGGGGTTGCAGAGTTGATCTAATGCACCCGCACAGTTACAGGTACCGGTCCAGTTCCCCAGGTTTCCCTGCTCAGCAAACTCACCTGCTCGGAAAGGAGCTGGAAGGGTGGTTTTTTTTTGGGGGGGGTGTTTAGCTGAGCTGATGGGGGCTGCTCAGGCAGCAGCATCTTCCCGAGGTGAGTTGGGTATAAAAAGCCCAGGACTGCCAGCAGCTCCTCAGCTAAAGATGCTAAATCCTGCCCGAGCAGCCCTGATCCTGCTCAGGATGGATGGAGCCATTTTAAGCAACGGTTTAAATTAAGATACCTTGGCCAGCTGAGCCCGCGGCAACGTGCCGGTTGTCACAGCTTTGGTGCCTAAAGGCCACCTCGGAGCCGGAGCAGACACCTCTTTCTCACTACAAAGGGTAGGGGTGATTTTGATTTTTTTTTTTTTTTTTTCCCCGCTGTCTCTTGCAAAGTTTTCCTCCCTGGTTGGAGCTGGGATGTTTTCCGGCTGAGGAGGGACCCGTGGGGAAGGTCTGAGCACCCCCAGGTAAGATCAGGAGCATCCTTCATCCCCAGAGCCTGCTTTGGGATGCCTGCGAGGGGTGGGAGAGTTTAATGGAATTGTGAAGGTTTTCGTCCTTTCACAGCACCGATCGATTCATAGTTGGGGCCTAATTAGAAGCAAAATGGTTTAATTTCTGCTGCCGGGCTGCAGCCGGTGGGTTCCTGCCCCAGGGCTGTGGGTTGCCCTGTGTGGTGCGGTTCAAGGGGCTCCTCGGGAGCTGCTCCAGCTCCCGCTGCTTGGTCCTACGGAGCAGGATTTAACCCTTCTCTCTGGTCCTGCAGCTGGGAAAGTTCTTCGCTGCTGCTTTGGTGCGCGCCGGTTAAGTGGGGAGGGCACCTGGGAGGGGCTCAGACCCCGGCCGTCTGGCATGGGGAGGGATGGAGATGTGCCCATCCTGCTGGCGCTTGGCACGACAGCCCGGCTGCCCCCATCGGCATCCCTACCGCCCTGGAGCCGTTCCCAATGTCCCCGCTCCCGTGGTTCAATGCCTAGATCGTGGGACATCTATCCCCCGTTCGGATCCCCAAGATATCCCTTCATTTTCCCCACTCCGTGCCGGCGACGGTACCATGGGGGGCTGTTCCCCCCCGTGGCATTTCGCAGCATCCAAGCCCCCCAGTGCAAGCGTTTGCATGGAGCAGAGGATGGAAACTGGACCCACTGGTTGTGCCGGCGGCTGGGAACCGGCTGAGGCTTCCCAGTGGGATGAGGGATGCCGGAGCCCACACTGTTCCCACGCCCGCTCTGTGTCTGCGCAGGGGGAGTGAACGGTGCCGAGTGCCCCCTCGTCCCCCGCAGAGGGGCTCCTGGCCCCGGACAGGGCTCGGGGCCAAGCCGGGCGCGCTCCCCCCGGCCGGGCCGGATGACAGATGCCTGCGGTGGAGGAGAACATGCTGCAGCCCCCGCTTCCAGCCTGGATGCCTCCGACCCGGAGCTGCACTACGAGGAGGAAGAGGAGGAGGAGAATGAATCAGAGCCCTCGGACACCAGCAGCATCTTCTCCGATGACTCCGTTTACCCTTGCTACGAGCCCTCCCCGGGGGCTGGTGGTGCCGGGGGTCTCAGCCTGTACCAGTGCTGTGCCAGGAATGATGCCAAGCTGGTGCAGGAGAGGCTGGAGCACGGGGTGACCCGGAGTGAGGCCACGGAGCTGGACATCAACGGGAGGGTGAGTGGTTGTGTGGGCACCCTGCGGAGCAGAAAGAGGATTTCCTGGGAATAGGCAAATCCTGAAGGATGGTGGTTGCTAAAGCAGGTGGGGAAGCCCTGGGTGGGATGGCTTTGGCAACGATGAGTCCCCTGGGATTGATCCACTCCTTGGGGCAGACCCTCATCTGTCCTCCCATCCTGAGCCTGCCCGGTTTGGAGCCGGGGGGACCACGGGGAGCACCACGGTGGGGAGGATGGTGCTGTGCCAGCTCCGGTGCTGAGTGCTGCTCCCTCTCCAGAACGGCCTGATGGTCGCCTGTTGCAAGGGCTTCGTGGACATCGTACCACTGCTGCAGAAGTGCCCCTACATAAATGTCAACCAGCAGGACAAGGATGGCAACACGGCCCTCATGATGGCTGCCCAGGCAGGTAGGCACCGCGCTCAGCCTTGGCACGGGGCAGCCCCCCTGAGACCCCTCAAGTGACGTGGCCCTGCGCTCCCCCTTCAAAAACCCAAAAATCAGGAAAGCTGAGTGTCCCAAGGGATGTGACCCTCTCTGGCTAAAGCCTATGCTTCGTCTCAGCACCATTTTAAAACCGGGCAGATGATGCAAAAAGGGAGATTCCTACGGGAATGTTGTCCGGCGATGTGTCACCTCGAGCAGCGGCGCTGAGCCGGAGCTGCCCCGTGTGCTCTGGAAAAGCCCCACGAGCCGCAGTGATTTACCTGTGCCAAGGGTCCGAGCTGGCAAACGCCACGTGCAGGGACCAAATCTCCCATCACGATGGTTTTCCTCATGACGGGAAAAGAGTCGAGCTCCCTCCATCCTGACTAACGGCTGGGAAAAGGAGGAGGGTCTCAAAGTAGGGATCATGCTTTATTCCCACTTTATCCTTGATGCTGATTTTTTTTTTTTTTTTTTTCCCTGCATTTTTGGACTCTTTCCTGCATTCTCTGCTGAAGCAGCTGGTGTGCTGTTCCCCGCATGGCCAAACCCCCCAAAAAAATAAACCCAAACCCTTTCAGATCTGATCCCTCCAAGTTTCTGCATCTTTATCCTCACGAGACGCGGTTGCTAAATATTTTCTCCACCAGGCATCAGTGGTTATCACTTGTTAACTGTCGAAACTCTAACGCAGCTTCTCTCTGGCTGTTAAGGACACATCACCATTGTCAACTACCTCCTCAACTACTACCCCGCGCTTGAGGTGGACAAGCGAGACCCCCGGGGCCTGACGGCGCTGATGAAGGCTGCGGTGCAGGGGCGGCAGGACTGCGTGGCCACCCTGCTACTGGCCGGTGAGCATCTCCCTAGGGACTTCCCGGGATTTTTTGGGGAAGGGGTGGGTGGCATGGCTGCTCACTCTGTGCTTGGACCCTGCGCTCTGGGGTGGGACAGGGTGGGATGCGGCGGTGATGCTGTCTGCATCCCGGTGTCTCCAGGAGCAGACTTGGAAGCGGTGGATCTCATCAAGGGGAAGACTGCCAGGGAGTGGGCATCCTTCACCGGCCGCTTCGAGACAACCGTGCGGATCAGAACCCTCCTGCGGCGCCCACGGGCAGAGCAGTTTGGCACCCAGTACCGGCCCGAGTGGCCGGCCCTGGCCGAACTGGTAGCCAAAGCCCTGAGCCCCAAATCCAGGGGCAAGAGGCTGTCGGAGAAGATCCGATCCATATTCACGTTCAACTTCCCCCGCAACCCCGAGGAGGACGGCGTGATGGACCACATGGTGAGGATGACCACCTCCCTCGCCAGCCCCTTCGTGGCCACCGCTTGCCAAACCATCTGCCCCGACAGCCCCCCTGAGGTGGGCAAGCGCAGGCTGTCCGTGCCAGAGATCCTCGGGCAACATGTCCCGGATCCAGATGCTGAGCCAGAATCGCGCCCAAGCACCGGCGCATCCTCTTGCAATGGCCAAGCTGTGTCGGAGATCCGGCTCCTGCAGCCGCGCCGGCCACCCGGCGGCCTCCTGCGCTTCCTGCCCCTGCGGCTGCGGCGCTTGAACAGCATCTTCCCCGGGGAGCCCATCCCGAAAATCAAAGTGAGCAAAGCCTCCTGCCCGCCTGCCTGCTCGAGGGAGCGGAGGCAGCGTGGGATGGACAAGAACCTGCTGCAGCCACCCAAGTGGAAGTACAAGGAGCTGAAGGAGGAGAAGAAAGCGGCGGAGGCGGCGAAGAATGAGGGGAAAAAGAAGAAAAGGGAGAAGAAACGCTAAGGCAGGAGGTGTCAGGGTGGGGCAAGGTCCCCGCTGGCCCCTTGGACCGGCTCACGCCTTTGGCACGGGGTGGTTTCCTTGCTGGGCAGGATGGCGATGCCCAAGGGAGAAGGATGCTGTGGATGTACCCAGCTATGATGTCACAGCCCCTGCGGTCCCAGGTCCCCAGCCCCTCGTCCTCTCCCACCTCAAGGGCAGCCACCCTGGGCTGGCACTGGTCATACTGGGCTCCAACATGCTGAGACCCTGCCCTGGGCCAGGCTCTGGGTCTGCCAGGGAGCAGATCTGTGGCAGAAGTGGCTCTTTTCTCCTCTTTTTCCTCTTTTTTTTTTTTTTTGCTTCCGATCTTCCTGAGATCTTGATATTGCAGCGTGTGGTGGAATGTGGCTGTGCGAATTAAAATGGAAGTGGTTGCCATGCTAACAGGATTGATTTCATGAATAAAGCTCAGGGTTGCTTGGCAGGCTGGCAGAAACGCTTCCCCCTCGCTGCCAGCATCCCCTGTCCCCCCTGTCACCCCCTCGGTGACATTCGCTTCCCCATTCCCACGTATTCCTGGGTTGCAGATGGACAAACCAAGGCTCGGCGTGGGGAATCATCTCTGCTGGAGGAAGGTTGACTGGAGCTCTGGGTGCTGGAAACCAAACCTGGGGGGCTTACGGGCTCCATCCCCAGCCCAGCTGCCCTCTGGGGTGGGGGGTGGTCAGCGGGGAAGCAGCACTTGTGCTCCAACATTACCCGGGATGGGACCCAGTGGTCCCCATTCCCAAGAAAACCACCCTCCAGGAGCTCCAGCCTGCGCCCACACGGAGCCCTGGGACCCCTCGCCTGCACCCACGGAGCCCCCCGGGACCCGCTCCCACGGGGAGCCTTGCAGATGCTTTTTTGTTGGGTGCTGGCGTCCCCTGGATGCCCTGCAGCCGCGGGGAGCTTGTGCTCCCTGGATTTCAAGCCCTTAAATCGGGCTTTTTATAGGAATAAATGAATAAAAAAAAAAAAATAGGAAGGTGAAAGTGGGGTGCTGGCTCCTGGAGCACCCAGGGTTTGACCCCTAGGGAGAGTGACTGGCAGCGAGAGCGGCTTGAAGCACTGATTATACTAAATAACTAATATAAAATAATATAAAAGACAGTAAATAACCCTCAGCCAGGCAGGCAGCTCAGGATGGAGCCCCCTCCCGTCACTGCCCCGTTCTTTAGGGGGACAGAAGCCCCCCTCCCTGCTTTTGGAGGGCAGGGGGAGGTTTGGGTGGCGTTGTGGGCAGGCAGGGAAGGATGCGCGTCAGGAAGGAGCTGTAACCTCCCCGTCTGTTCCCCTCCAGCCCTTGGCTCACGTCGGGCTCCCCGGCACGTGGCTGCCTTCCTTCGCCAGCTCCCGGCGGCGGCTCGCAGATGAGCCGGGGGCGGACGGCACATGGAGCAGCCATCGCACTCACCGCGCCAGCCTGGCTTCTGCCACGCAGGGGGAAGGGAGAGCCGGGCTCCCACCGGCCCCTCGGCCCCCTCTGCCGCAGCGGGGGTGGCTCGGTGAAACCGTGGCGGGGGTCCCACCACGCTCCGGGGATGCCGGAGCCCTGTCGAGGGGTGAAGTCACGGCGCTGAGAGCCCAAACGAGGACAGAAAGTCTCGTTTGGCTTCGAGGGGGTGGGGGGAGGTTGCGCCATGGCCGGCGCGGGACGGTGAGTTGCGGTGGTGCCGACGTGCCGGCGCTCAGCCCAGCGCCGAGGCGGGTGCCCAGCCCCGCTGATTCACTGGCGCTGGTTGGCACTGGCCCCAGTACAGCTGAGAGCCTGGGGTGGGTTTGGTATCTTCGTTAACGCACCTTGACGGTCAGTCCAGGATTAATTTTCTTGCCCACCGCGGCAGTGCCAGAGCTGCAGCCCGGCTTGGGGCTCCCACCCATCCCTGCCCTTCAAGTCACCCAGAATTAAGACTTAGTAACTTTTAGATGTTTTTAAGCAAGTATTTATCCCCACAGTGACGATCGTGGTTTAAAAAAACGCTGCTGCCCCATTTGGAAGATGAAAGCGCAGGGACCGAAGCAGCCAGCACCAGCTGGCACCGGAGAGCTCGGCTGCCCGCCGGTACCCACCGTGTGCCTGCACCCACGGAAGGTGGCTGGGACACTGGAGCCACCCAGGAATAACCCCGGGAGGGGCTGAGCACCAGTCAGATCACCAAGACCCGCGCACCGGAGCAAAGATGGTCACGGCGATACGGCGTCTGCAGGCACCGGCTCCCTCCCGGGCGGATTCTATCTGATGGAAACTGCCCGTTTCCCCTGCGCCGGCTCTGCAAAGCTCCCGGCCCCGGCGCGGGCAAGGTCACGCGTGAAGGTCCCTCTTGTTTTATCCTGGTTTTGTGCTTTTGTTTGTTTGAACTTCCTAGATCATGAGCGATAAGCTGGGGAGAGGCGGCTGGCAAGACTCGAAGCTTCTCGGCTGCGCTCCCCCCGGCGCTGGAAGGTTCCGGGTGCCAGTTGGGTTCATGGTGCAACTGGGGTTGGTGGTGCAATGGGGAACGGGGAGGGAAATCAGGCCCTGTGAGTTCCTTAGGGAAGAGGTTGCGATGCCAGCCCGTGGGAGCGGGTCACCGCGCCGGGGGGAGCGGCTGGGACCAAGGGAGGGATGGGAAGGCGCTGGAGGGAGAGGAGGGGGCCAGGAGGAACGTGAAGCTGCTGAAAGTGGGGTGGCCCAAAGACCAACCCCGAAACGACAAAAGGAGAAGCGATGCTTCCGCTGCCCGCAGCCCCCGCAGCCCCACGTGTCCTGGGGGAATGGGAAGTGCCCAGCCTCCCCCCGTGGGAACGGCCCCGCCGCCGGCATCCCAGCGCCTGCTGCTGCGGCATCTCAAGGACCACGGCGGGGACGTGGCAGGAGGCACCGAGCAAACCCCCTTGGCAGACCCCAGCCCTGCTCCGTGCCCACAACCAGGGCAGAGCATCCCTATGGGGGCAACCATCAGCAGCACCCCCTGATGCTGCGTTACACCCCGGGGGGGGAAAATCTCCCCTGCCCTCCAGCGCAGCACCCCAAAAGTGTTGTGGCCAGCAACGAATAACAGGGGAGCCCCTTGGCTCCGCCGTGATGCTCCCATCCCCAGGAGGGATGGATGCTGCAGCGGGAGGGATAGCCAAGCACGTCAAGGTCATTCCCACAGCATCTCTCCGGACCTTTCCCACCCCCAGCACCATCAAAGCAACCGGCTGCGTTTCTGCCAAAGGCTTTTAGATGTTTGGGGTGGGAGACATGGTGGACATCCCCCCACCATGGGCTTGGGTTTGCCTTGCAAGCTGGGAAACGGGGTTGGAAAGCGCCCGGTGAAGGGCAGGAGCGGGAGGAATGGGTTGAGGGAGAGCAACCAGGATGGAGCTGGGGCCCGGGGTGCGGGAGGAAGGGAGGCTGGCCGTGGATGTGTGCTCAGCAATAGGAAATGCTTTATTAGCTGGGAGTGGTGGAGAGAAGCCAGGCAGGAAGAGGCAGTAATAAGAAACATTTTTTTGACTTCTCCCACATCCAGACCACAGAGCACTTGCCAAGCAGCTGCGTTCGGACAACGGGGCCACCGAGCCAAGCCCAGAGGGCTGGGACGGGAACGGAGACGTTCCGCTACCGGGACGGGCAACGTTACGGCCGCGGGAGCCCCCACCGTGCCGGGATGGGTGGCGGGAGGGGAGCAGATCCATGAAGTTCCTCCAAGCCGGGGCGCACGGCACGGAGCGGAGCTGCCCTGGCTGAGCCGCGCACGCTGCCGCCGAGCTCAGGACCGCAGCCGGGAGAGCCTTGCCGGGACCCGGCAGTGCCGTGAGCGCCCACGGGACGCGGATGCTGTAGGTGAGTGGGGAAGCGCCGCGCGCTCGTGGGGTCCAGGGCTGCACTGAGCTCAGCGCTTCCCTCCCGAGTTACCCCTGGGCAGCTGAAATCAGGATTTGACCCCGTTTCCTTCGTGTTTGGTGCAACGCCGGGGTTGACGTCAGGGTTAGCAGTGGCTGGAACTGGGGCTCTGGTGGAGCCGGGAGTATAAATCTGGGTTTACACCCAGTGCAGTAGTAGCAGGATACGTCCCCAGGTCCTTGCTAAGCTACAATAATACACAGCTGCTGCCGAAAGCCTGGCGCTGACACGGGAAACGGGGAGTTTGGGTGTATTTGGAAAAGGCATGGGGAAAAACTGAGGGAAAGTTGACAACTCCGCTAGCCGGGGGTTGGAGCAAGGGCAGTGGGGCACCGACGCCGCAGGACGCGACGCCTCGACGCACCCCTCCTACAAAGCCAAACCCCAGCTCCCTGGAAGGAGGGGTGGGCGAGGAAGAGCCAAACAGCCGCTAAAAAGGCTCGGTTTGCAAAGCAAAGCACCTAAAGCCAAACTGGTGCCGGCCATGCTGTGGGAGCCGTGCCCCCTCGGTGGCATTCAAACCCTGCCGCAGGGGAGGAGCGCTCCCCTCATCCCCGCGCTGCACGAGGAGCCGCGTGTGATGCTTTGCCGCGTGTGACGCTTTGCCGCGCTCGGTGCGTGGCTCTGGTTTACGGTGCAGCGATGCTCATCGGTGCAAGAGGGGCCGGGGTGGCGCAGCCCACCCATGCGGGTGCCAGAGTTGAACCGGAGGATGCCCAACGGCTTTGCTGTGTGTGTGACCAACCTGCAGCTATGGGGAGAGGGGAGAAAAAACTCTCTTTGTTGCCTGAAACCAGGCTGAAGCCTCAGGAATCCGTGGCAAAGCTCTTGTTGACTCCAACGCGGTGTCCACCCTGCCCTTCACACCGGCAGCCGGTGCCGTCGGCAGCCGGCGCATACCTGGCTCCTCCTGCTTCCCACCGGCTCTCCGGCACGAGGGTCTCCGCTGTGTCTGGCTCCCTGCGAAAAGGCGACACAGGGGAACTGAGTCACGAGCCGCATCCTGCAGCAAAACCCCCCCGGGAGCAGCAGAAACCGCAGGAGAGAGCAGAAGCGTGGGATTGCGGAAGCCAGGGATGCTTTAGCCATCCCGCATGTCCCCAGGGACCATGCCCGGGGACCACCTCCCGCTCCGTCTCCCCCCACCAGCCTCTTCGCTTTTCTCTCCGCAGGGTCACGGGGAAATTCCCCATCCGTGGGGCTGGCTCTTGCTCCAGACCCCCCCGGCCGCGGCACGGCTGCCTGTGGCTCCCAGCCACTTCTGCCAGCGCCCGCGCCCCATCCGAGAGGTTCCACTTGGGCTTTTTTCCTTCTCCTGCTGCTGCTGCAAATCCCAAAGGATGGAAGGATGTAACATGGCACCGTGACTTGCCATCACCCCCCAGCCAGGCTGGGGAAGATGCTCTGGACACCGAGAGGGTGCGTGAGCTGCAGCTCCAGCATAAAAAAGGAGGGAGAAAGGTTGTGGACAGGGATGGGGACGCGGCAGCTGGTTTGACCCGTTACAGAACCAGCCGGGATGTTTTTCCCATGGGATGCCAGGGATGGCTCTGAGTTGTTTGCTCTCGGTTAATGCTGACAACCCCTGCGATGTTGCAGTTTTGGGTGAGGCCCTGACTGCTTTGTGTTTCATGGCAAACATCCCGCAGCCGTCTAACAGCTCAGGATTTTATGGAAGTGCCCCCGAGGAGGGAATTCACCACCTGGGAGTCTCAGCTTCCCTTTAAAAAGAGGCGTTTTGTAGCTCTCGGGATTGCAAGGAGAAGCGCCATGCCTGGGAGCATCCTGGAGGCTAGGGGAGCAGCAGCCCACCTCCAGGGGAATTGATTTTATAAAATCAAGCTGATCCCAAGCCAACCGAGGGACCAGCTGCTGCTTCAGCTGGTCGTTGCTCCGGGTGCCTGGGACCAGATCCCGCTCCTGCTCTCCAACCCCAGGACCCGGTTGCCGTTTCCTCCCCGCCAAGCGAGCTATTTTGGGGAGGAAAAACCCGTTTTACGCCACAGCCGGAGTCTGCCTGGGTCAGTCGCATACATGCGTGCTCCTGAGGGCTGGGCTTGCGTGACTTCGCTTCCCCATCAAGGCCAGAATCTAAACAATCTTGATTCCTGTCCCGGCAGCCCTGGGCAGGGCTCCTTCAATTGCAGGAAACGGTGACTTTGGCGTGTTTATGTCGGGAACCACGAAGAATGAACCGAGGAGGGGCTGGGGAGCCCCGGCCGCCGCCAGCCAAGCTCTCAGCCATGCGAAAGGGGCAGCGATGCTGTGGGGTGGGGGGCAGCGCCGGCTCCGCCGTGTTTGGTTTGGCAAAAATGTCTCTTTGACTAGGAAAAAAAAGAAAAAAAAGAGAGAGAAAAAAATAGCCAAACTTCCCCCAAAGGGACAGCGGAGGAATTTTTTGGCTTCCCGCAGCACCTCTGCTTGTGTCATGGATAAGATCCATACAAAAGCCCCCCGGGGAGCAAACCCTGCGCCGTGGCCAGCTGCACCCGGCGGCTCCGGTGCTGGGGAGGGGGTGCACAGCAGCGTGGGGGCTTTGAGCTCCATCCTGTGGCTTGAGTCTTGCCAAACCTGGGAACGTGGCATCACCGCCGCGGCTGTCGAGCCCATGGGGTCTGCCAGCAGCTGCGTTTTGGCACCGTGGGAGCCATGGGAATGGTGGGAAGGGCAGGAATAGGGATTGTTGGGATAAGGAAAGGCTGTTGGGGCAGCACGGACATGACGAGGTCCCCATCCTGGAGGGCTCCTGAGCACCGGGGGGCTGTGCGGTGTCCCACGCCGTGGTGGGGAGGTCCCCCAAGCTCGGGAGGTGCTGGGGATCTGCCCTCAGGAAGGGCTGTACCCAGGACGTCCGGAGCCGAACTCCGCTTGCAAGCAACACATCCTACCTCCCACCCCTCTGCCTGCCCTCCATCGCTCACCAGTCCCCCCCATTTCCTTCCCCAAGCCCCCATGGCCACCCCCAGCCTGGCGATGGGGGGCTGGGGGGTGCGGGGGGCTGCCTCTCACCCCCTCTGCTCTCCGCAGGAAGATGCTGTGCGGAGCCTGCGGCCGGGCGGTGCTGGCGCTGATGACCCTCTCCCTTGGCTTCGCCGCCGGTGAGTACCAAAACGATGCGGTGAAGGCAGCCGGCACCAGGCACGCTGTCACGCACCGGGGGGGGTTAAAATAAACCCTCGGCTCTTGGGGAACGTCATCGCTTGCTCTGCTCAAAATAAACCACCGAAGAGGGCGGCTCGTTCAAGCTCGCCCGGAGCGAGCGCCGAGGGAAGCGGGGCTCCTCGGGGACCCGCGTTGTCCCCAGCAAGGGGCTTCTCCCCCTTGGGATGGTGACGTGCCTCCCAGAGAGGATCTGGGCTTAATTAATTACGGTTCATCAAGTGCTTTGACATCACCAGAGGGGGGATGAGGAAAAGGCTTGCATGCACATGCTTTAAAACGTGGGATTTCCCAGGGGTGATGATGGGGAGCAGGGACGAGCTCCTCGTCACCCCCGGGGAGCACCAGGGTGACCTGGGGACAAATCCAGGCTGGGTGCTTGTGCTGGGAGGACCGAAGCAGCGTGGCTGTGCCGGGGAGACTTGTTGGGTGTCCCCATCCTGCCCATGGGGCCACCAACCCCTGGGGGTCACCGACCCAGCCCCACCACCACTCCACGGCCCCTGGCACAGGGCAGGCTGTGGGGCAGGGGGGTGACAGGCACAGGACGGGGGGGTGGCCACAGCCGTCCGTCCCCTCGCTGCCATCCATCCGTCCCCTCGCCGCCGGCTGGCTGGCTGCCCTCGCGCTGAACTCGCTGATTCCAGGAGGGATATTTTCTGCGCGAAAGGGCAGAGCTAAATCGGGAGGTTGGGAGCGTGGCTGCCCTCTGCGCCGCTCCGGCACCGCGGCGCGGGGAAGCCCCTTTGGGACAGTTGGGAAAAGCTCCAGGAAAGACCCTGGGGCTCAGCATCCAGCTCCCGAAACAGTGTCCCCGCAGCACCCACTGGGGAGGCACTGGCTGAGTTGGCGGCTTTTGGTCCCATCCTGGCTCCTGGGACCCAGTTCCCGCAGGCAGCCCCGGAGCGGAGCGCTCCCATGTCCCCTGGGACCCCCTGGGCACAATGTGACACTGTGCTGTGAACCAGAGCATCCCAGTTCATCCCAGTTGGTGGGACTGAATGCATGGCCCCTCCGCTGCCTCCCTGGGGGTGTGGGGACAGGTGACCCCCAGCTTTGGGGCTGCTGCTTGGGTTCCAGCCAGGAGCAAGCAATTTTCCAGGTCTCAGGATGGGCTTCCCTGTGCTGAGCACCCGCAGCCACCTTCCCCAGCCTGACCCATGGTGATCCCAGATTGCCCACTCTTGAAATTTGGTTCAAGAGTCTTCAGGACAGATGTCACTGTCCCCAAAGCCACCAGCCACCCTGGGATGGGCAGCAGGGTGGTCCCCATGGCACAACGCGCCCTCTCCTCGTGCCTGCAGACGAGCTGCTGTGCGCCTGCGACGTGCCGCACTGCAACCTGCCCACCTGCACGGGCAAGGTGTGCTTCGTCAGCAAGAGGAAGGAGGAGGGGACCATCACCCAACACCGGGGCTGCTTCTCCCAGAACATCCAGGAGAACTGCCACACGCTTGTGACGGAGCAGTACGGCACGAGGTGCTGCGACTCCAGCATGTGCAATGCTGAGCTGGAGATCTTCCTGCAAGGTACAGGGGCACGGTCCCCGTCGAGGAGTCGGGGGGAGAGGGGCAGAGCTGCCCACGCAGCTGGAAATGTGGTTGGGTCTCCAGATCCTCCTCATCCTCACTCAGCACCTTGAGGATCACCCTCTCCCAGGTGGGACAGGGCCAGCGAGATGCCCTCAGGTGTCCCTTCTTGAGCTGTGCTTGCAGAGCTGCCATCCATAGGGTTGACACCAAGACAGAGCCACCTAACCCAGGTCCAAGCCTAAGCACCAAGACCTCCACCCACCCAGGTCCAAGCCCAAGCACCAAGACCTCCACCCACCCAGGTCCAAGCCCAAGCACCAAGACTTCCACCCACCCAGGTCCAAGCCCAAGCACCAAGACCTCCACCCACCCAGGTCCAAGCCCAAGCACCAAGACTTCCAC
>JAVJGI010000042.1:4312039-4328466 GCA_035590275.1 Ibycter americanus
TATGCCTTCCGCAGTGTGTCTGGGGGGGCAGCAGCCATCTCGGGGTGCGGGGGAGTCCTGCGGTGCCGGGGGATGCTCCAGGGAGACACACCAGGGCTCGCCTTGGCTTTGGCTGGGAAGAGAACTGGGAACCTTCCAGCCTGTCTTCGGGAAAGAACGAAAAAAACTAAAATGGACGGGTTTTTCCCCATAGTGAGGAAGAACCGGGGGGGGATTCTGTGTGGTGGGGGCCTGGGTGTGTGGGTCACCGGCGGTGTTTTTGGGAAGCCCAGGCTGGATCAGCCCCCCCGGGGTGGGAAGTGCCACCATGTTGTGGCTGAGCCTCAGTCAAACCTCTGGAGTTTGTGGTCTCTTCCCATCCGTCTGTTAACCCAGCTAAGGGGGGGCTTGGGCAGCCCCCCCGTGCACCAGAGATCGCAGCTTGTGCTTAATATACACCCTCTTGGAATCTGTGGGCAATTTTTTAATAGAAACCTTACTAAAACCCTGTGCCTCTGGATTGTAGCGACTGTAAATATTTGTTTGGAGGGAGGTGAGGGAGGGAAAACTCTTTTGTTTCGGTTGTTTGTTCTGTGGCGATCCTTTTGCTTTACCTGGTGGGGTGCAACCGCTGGTGCTTCTGGGGAAAGGTGAGGAGTACCGGCTCCATGCTTTTGAAGAGTTCAGCCCTTTTCCCCAGAGGTGGACGAGCCCAAATCATCTCTGAGCATCTGTTGGCAGAGCCAGAGGACGAGCTGGTGGCCTCTCCGGTGTCTGAGGCTTCACCACACGGTCCATCTCTCTGTGGCTATCGAGGGCAGTTGCTGCTTGTGTAACGCAGGTACCTGTTCCAACAGGAACCACACTGAAATATTTTTCTCCTCCCCAATCCTCTCGCCGTTCGTGTTATTACCTTCTGACAGTCGGTTGGTAATACATAACTTCGCGCGTGCAGATCTGGACTTGTTAGCTGCAGAAAATGGCTTGAAACCCCACTAGGGCAGTAGGTTAGGGGTGTATTTGCGAGTCCTGTTGAATCTGGTAATACAAATGTGCTTTAGGGGAGAGTGGCTGTGCTTTGTTTTAAACCTAAAGTAAAATCCAGCCTTAGGAAGATGTTTCAGCTTTTCTGTGGTAAATAGCAAAGCAGGACCAAATGAGACTCATCGCACGTCTGCTCTCAGACTTTCACTCTAGCATTTTATATGCAGCTGGTGTTTATTAAAAAAAAAAATAATAATAAATAAACAGGAAAGGGCCAATTGACTGCGCCTATCTCCTGGAAACTCAGCCGACTATCAGTGCCTTTGATATTGGGCTCTGTATGGCTGGCTATTGTTTCCGCTCAGTATGTGCTGTACGTTTTTGTTCGTGCTGTCCGGTGAAAGGTGTGAGCTCAGCCTGGCTTCAGGGACGCGAGGGAGCTGCGTTTGTGGAGCTGGGTGCAGGATGGCAGGGACTCCAACCCTGCAAATTGTTGGCTGCTTAGAGCAGCCATGATGCAGGCTCAGTTTGCCTCCTCAGCCAGCGAGGGCTGCCCTTACTATTGTGCTTTATACAAGAGATCTTAACAGCTGCTTATTTCAGGGTAGGTTGGGAAAACATCCTAATTTCTGCAGTGCTTGGGAGCTGTGAACCTCTGTGTGCATCGGTAAACAGAGGAGAAAACACCCCCCCTACGCTCCTTCCTTTAAAAAAAAAAAAAAAGGAAAAAAATAAAAGGTGCCTCTGCAGCAATGGTTATAGGGTGGTTGTAGGTAGGCTTTGTTTGCGTGCTTGAAATAAAGGAAAAGAATACCGTGGGGAGCAATCTTGCGCCAGCAGATTTTATTATTAACACCTGCTTAAAATATTTACCCGGTTAAATCAGGCAAACTCCGCGTGGTCCATAAGTTTAGATCTTACAACTTTCCAAGAAAGACTTCTCTAACTGGAAATTAAAAACAGTGTCCAACAAGCATTCTTGAACTCCTTCAGCTCCTTGGCCAGACAGCTCGGATTTTTTTTTCCCTGGGTACGCCGTCCGCTGCCAGTAGTGGATGCTCCGGAAATCGCTATTGCGAAAGGAGTGAAGTAAAACGTCAATTCTCTTAACAGCAAGCAAAGTTCACTGGGTGTTGACCAGTGGAAATATGTTCTCCACCGCACAGCCAGCGCGGTTATCTGAGCAGACCAAGAAGGAATTGCTCGTCTTGAGGGAGAAAGCTGCGATGGTATTGCAGGGATAAAACGTTGGCTGGTGCCGAGCTTGTAGAGTCAGACCGTCGTGTGCGAGCGTTTGTATGGGATGGGAGCGCTCTTTTGTCCTCGTTATTTAAGCCACTGGCATTCCAGCCTTTCTTTTCTTTGGTTGTGGACCCGTATTTCCTTTTTTTCATCAGAAAGGCAGGCTTCCCTGCACACCAAAGCCCCTTGACAAAGGCTTTTCTAGCGCTTGCTGCCTTCTGTGGGCTTCTTGGAAGTAACCTGTGGACTGTTGGGTGTTGGAATATAGGCTGCACATTGAACAACTTGTTATTTAGGCTCTGAAAAAGCGTGTGCCAATTGCCTGAGAATACACAGCATCGGTTTTAAGTCTTGAAAACCATCAGTAATGATGACCTGTGCATCTGCCTTGCCATGTGGCTGGTTTGCAAGACTTTCTTCCGCGGGACTGGTGTGGTATGGGTGGCTCCTAAACTGGTTTCCTAACAAGTTAAAACACAAAATAGGTGCCAGACCAGAGCCTGGAGAGGGAGTTTGGAGCCGTAGGTTTGTTTTCTGAGTTGAAGAGCAACAGAAATGTCAAAGCCTCTTCTGATTAACCTATTAATGATGACAGTCCTGTCAGTGCGTGTATTTAAAATTCCTTGAGAAGCTCTCCTTCTGTGTTACTTGAGTGGATGCAGGGAAAGCTCTTCACTTTAAAGGTGAGGGCACATTCTTCCTGCCTTTTTTTTTTTTTTCTTTTTCCATTTAGTATATGTTTTCTCGTCAGCCATGATGTGTTCATGTCAGGTTCAACCTGTGCCAGGGGACTGCAGCCAGCTTGAAAAAGTTGGGACTCTTGTTTCCAACTTTAAATATCCTAGTATAATTTTTAGTTTCTGGATGACTTGCGTGAAAGTGGTTTTTTTTCATAGTACTTTGCAGCTAATTTTAACTCTGTTTCTTTTAGCAGCAGTGGGTCAGTAGATTTCATAAGCACCAGCAAGGAGCAAAAGAGATGTTGAGATCTGAAAGTAGGAGGAGAAGTTGATGGGGCAGCGAGATGTAGGAAAGATATTCGAGGTGGTGGTGCTGTATCTACAGAAGGGCAAATCTGTGCTAATTTCTTCAGCTCCTTTGTAAGGAAACGGGGGCAGTGTGAGCATCCAGAGCTGGCCTCGCACTTGATGGCGGAGGTGGTGGGCGTAGGTGAGCTGACTCTGGGGCTTGGAGAAGATACCGGTGTGTCGTACAAGGAGGGCATTCTGGACTCGGGCGTATCCTAGATGGGGATGGGGAGATGCCAGTTGTTGACACTAGGCAGCAGAAGAATTGTAGTGAACATAATGGGAGGTAAATCTTTGTTTTTAAAGTCTTCATCAGATGGCTTTGAGTGTCCTCCTCCCTGCCTTTTGAAAATTAAGCCCTGGTTGTTTTCTTGAAGCAGTGTTCTTGGGGTGGTATGCTTGCACGGGGAGCACAAAGGGACTCTTGGAACAGACCTCTGCTCCCTTGCCGCGGGGGAATGGATTTTATTCCTAACCTGCTCTTGGGCAGAGCACTCTGTGATAAAGGTTATTCTTTATTTCGGCACAGCGTATAGCGAAACACTGAAAGGTATTTCTTTCTTCCAAGCATGTTTACACATGTCCCTCTTCATTATAGCATCTAAAGAAACAGCAGAGGTACAAACCCAATTGTTTTCCATTTCTCTTGCTAACATTATGCTGCTGCAGCATTAAAACATCACTACCAGATTGGGTCTCATTAAGTTAGGTGCTGTACAGAGACATAATAAATTGCAGCTCCTGTTCCAGAGCCTTATAAAGGCTCAGAAGTCAGGGGAATCATTGTTCTTCCAGCCTCTATTCAAACTGTTGAAAAAGAACAGCAGCTTACAATCTCTGCAAAAATCTGTTTATCTGGTAAATACGTGGGTGGTTATTGGCAATTTTACCAATGATCATCTTCAGGTTAATTATCTTAAAACATCTTGATCAGGTAGCGTTTAGTCCTGAGAAAATGTCATCTTGCATAGCACAGCTTCAGGAGGTTTTGGGAAAATGTATTCCAAAAGGTGGTTGACACCATTACATTAGATTTTGCTGTGAAACTTTCCCCTGTCTAGCTGCAGAGACATCTTGACACATGCAATCCTGTGCGAGAATAAATATGTGCAAAATGAGCTCAGAGAGTTGCTGGGGAAAAAAAAGAAACGTTCTTTGACTGTCAGAGCTTAATATTTTAGTCTGCCTGGAGCCTAGAGCTCTAATCCATGGAACCCCACCTGTTTGTTTGGATTCATTTTGTAAATACATGTTACTTCAATTTGGTGCAAGAGGGCCTTCTCTTGTTTTCCTCTCTGCTGTAGTTAATGCAGAGGGGTACTAATACCTCCGTGGCCCGGGTTCCTGCTGGGAGCAATCCCGCTGCTGCCTGTAACCCGTGAACCTCACTGGGGACCTCACGGGGAGCAGAAGTGAGTCCTGGGCTTGGGGTGGTCACGCGAAGGAGTACCTGGCCCGGCAGCCGAGCCCTGGCTTGTGTTAGTCGAGGATCAAGGAGAGTTTGTCTTTTGGCAGTGCCGACTGACCACTCCAGTTCTTAGGAAGAGCGGTGAGGACCGGGCACCGGGCTGGCTCACTCCTGCGATTGATGTCACGACCGCCTGCGCTGTGCCTTGGATTAAATCGCAGTGAGGGTTTGCTTCGGTATAAATACCAACCTGATCCATCTCTTGAGTGAGAACAAAGCTTTCGTTCTGAGGATCTGCAGCTTAATGTTAGGCTTGTTTAAACAGCTTCTTTAAAGGGTTGGGTTTGTCTCTGAGCAGAATGTCAGAAAGAGTGTGCTGAGCAGATAGAGCAGACTCTGCTGCCAACTTCTGTAGCACCTTTCATGCAGACTCATCCCCAGGCGTTCTGCGAGAGGGGAACTCACCGCCCTGGCTCTGTGAACTGCTCTTTTGTTTTCCTTTGCCCCATCTATTTTCTTCAGCCCAGTCAGGTTCTTTTTTTAAGTAGATTATATGTTTTGCTCAATAGGAGCTTTTCTGCCCAAATAAAAAGCATGCTATTGGCATGAAAAATACTTTTATTCACTCCTGTCTCCTTTTGCTTTGCCCAGGCGTCCCCAGCTGCTTCCAGGAGCACCCGAGAGATGTGTGACGGGAGGGGGGCTCTGCGTACCTGTCCCATTTTCTGACCCCCACCCAAGGGAAGACAACGCTTGCGGTTTTTTCCCTGGCTTCTAGTGTTACTGATATGAGAAGAAATTTCCCTTCTGGTGAATCAAACTTGAAATGCTGGACCCAGGCAGGTTGCCCTGTAATTCTCCTCTCTGCCGGAAGCTCCCGGGTTCCCGGCGAGCCCCGGTGCAGACAGGCCTTTCCTCCCTGGCACCGCCGGTGCCTGCGGGAGCAGGGCCTTTCTTGCTGCAGCGTTGGCAGCTGGTAGTAGGTGATGCTTAGGGAGGATATGGCTGTAGCGATGGCAGACTTTATATCCTGGGCTTTTTCATAATAAAAATGTAGACGGAGTCAGCTCCTGGATGCGTGAGGGAGGCTGAAGCCAGACTTCAGCTTCTACCCAGGGATCTGACTGTCTTTCCTAAAATTTGAGGGTGCCTGCCTGCAGCCTAGGGGTTATGGGCAGGAATAGCAGGAAAGCCCCTTCAGAGGGTCTCGTGAAAGACAGAGAAGTACACAACATGTGTTGAAGGCTCAGTTTTCTTTGTTCCCACTGCTCTCCTTATCGTAGGGGGTTTTGAGGTGCAAACATAAGAATTTCAAGAAGAATAAATAAGAAAGGAAAAAAAAGCAGTTGACTCAAAAGCGGGAGCATCTGCCGGCAGCACCACGAGGTGAAATGAGGCCGCGCTCTGTGGGGCATACCCCTCCTTAGCAGGAAACTTCTGCTTTCTGCAGAACAGATAAGGATCTTACTCCGTCCCTGTGCACGGGGGCTCTAGTATTATACCTTGCAGGTAAACTGATTTATTATTTTTTTTTTAATTCTACAAATGAAAGTGAGCAGATACAACCAGCTCCTCTGCTTTCCTTCTCAAAGGGATGCTTAGTTTCAGGCCAGATACTTCAATAAGAAGTTTATGAAACCAGTTTTATTAGTGCATTGAAGTGTTTTGTTGATTTCTGAGCTTCTGGAAGGCAAAACTGCCGTAGCTTAAATCTTGGATTCAAGACCTTAGAAATGAGTCTTAACAGGAACAAAGTTCAGTTTTGCTGTATCTATATCAAATTGAAAAGAGCCTACATGGTGAAATGCGTGTGGTTTGAATGTTTTTAATTTGTACCTTGAGTTTTTGATAAAGTAATAAAGGAGATGCTTTAAAACACTGTTTCCTTTTAAGTATACTTGAAGGTAGGAATGTGCCCTGGCTGCTCTTTCCTATCTCATGTTTTCATAAAATCTCCATTATAACCAACGTTTGTTCCCCCAAGTGTGTGTATTTTTCAGAAGAATTGTCTTTCCTGTGCTCTGTTGACCACTGGAAAACACCGTCCTTGGAGCTGTTTGTCACGTTGAACATTAGTGGGGTTTTTTTTTTCCTTTTGCTATAAATTTTCCCCTTAAAAGCTGCATAATCCATGGGTGCTTTGCTCTCAAACCCTTCTCGATACAGTTCAGTCTCATGGTCTTCCCTGTCCGTTTTCTAGTCTATGTCCCTTTTCCTTGGCCCGTGCTGAGCACATAGTAATAAGGTACGTCTGCTCATGATGCTTTTTAAAGATGTCTCACTTAACAGCTCTTCTGGGTTTTTACTAGCTTTTTACTGCTTCTGCAGTTGCAAATCTGTTGGTTTAAAACTCAGCAGCATCTGCATTTAGTCTGTCTGAAATATTGCAGCCCACCTTGGAGCTGTTAAGCAGCTCAAAACAGCTAGGAAATGAGGAGTGCAGCATCCAGAAAGAGTGAATAGTAATGCAGTTAGCCTAACTGATTTACCTAGGGCCCTGGTGATAAGGGATAATGGGTGTCTTCCTCCTAAACGAACCCTGAAGTTGATCAGGACCTGCTTGTTTTTCATTAAGCTTGAGGTAGCTCTCTGCTGCGGACCGCGTGCTGGCTGGGAGCAAGAGGCTCTCTCTTCCTGTGCCGTGAATATCCTTGAATGCTGATGCTCCTTAAATCTGCTGATTGCCAGAGATGGGATGACTGAGGGCTCAGCGTTTCCCTTGCCCCGCGGGGAGGTGGCTCCCACACACACTCCCCAAGTGTTGGTGCTGACTTTGGTGCGTGTCTTTAGACCGAGAGGTTACAAGCACATGTAGAGGATTTAGCTATCGGACTGGGGAGAATTAACAGTGGCTCTTGTATCTTTTAAAACACTTCTTCAGACTCTCTCTACCTGAAAGACCATTTCTGCAGCGGGTAAGTACATGTTTCTGAATCCCTCCGGGGAGGCTGAAAGATCTGATGAAAGCTGAAGAAAATACTGTGTGCTGCTAAACAAGCCCCACCCTTTTTCTTGACATTGTTGTGTTCGCTCTTTGTTCCCAAGGATGGTGATGCCTGGGGATTTGCTTACAGTTTTTCAGGCAGCTTGAGAAAAGCACAGTGACAGCTGGGAGGCGGAAAAATGTGGGAATCTGCCTTGGAGTTTCTCCTTCGCTCTTTACCCAAATAATCTTCGTGGGGAGCAGGCAAAAAGCCAGGAATTTATTTGACCCAAGGTAGTGTCTCAGATCAGGAAAGCAGTTACTAAGTAAGTGACTGATCTAGTTGGGTGTAGCACGCTTGGCTTGTGTAGAGTCAGTTTGAATTGGTTTTGTTTTGGCATCTGCCAGCTGCTTGTTGTCTCCCATGAGCTGGGGTGGTCGTCCCTCGCTGACCCATAATGGGCAGCTCGTTTTGGTGTAGCTGAGGAAGCCTGGACAGCGGGTTCGGGTGAAATCAAGTCTGTCAGTTTGAGTAATTGTTGTTTTCGATTTGAGTTCTGAGCCTAGGCTGGGTTGGGAGTGGATCTCGGTAAAATCTAGCCTAGTTTGCAGGGGTGACTTGGGTCGTCACTGTTAGTGGTTGCAACAGGGGCAGAAAAAAGGGCTGGCTGGAGAGTCATCTTCTGGAAAGGCTCCTCTGCTTCCACATTGTATTTGTGTTTAAATTGAGTTCTTGTGGGTCTGAAATACAGAGCATGACTTGTTCTGTTCCTAAAGCCAGTTCTTTCTGAGCCTAACAATGGCCTGTTCCCTCTGAAATGGGAGATTTTAAAGCAGAAAGTTTTCTCGTGTTCAAGCATTTGTTCTCCGGTGGGTCTTAAGGAGGTGGTCTTGTTCTGATTTCTGCAGCTTTGACATGTTTGTGCTCTGACTGCAAACAAGCAAACTCCACGTGTGAAACGGACGGTGCGTGCATGGTCTCGGTCTTCAACCTGGATGGTGTTAAACATCACGTTCGGACCTGCATTCCTGAAGCAAAATTGATTCCTGCTGGGAAACCCTTCTATTGTCTGAGTTCAGAAGATCTGCGTAATACTCACTGCTGCTACTCTGATTTTTGCAACAAAATTGATTTAATGGTTCCCAGTGGTGAGTAGAAGCTAAATAAATGGTCTGTTTGAAGTGGGGAGGAGACAAGCTGTCTGTTTGGGATTGGGAATAAGTAGTTCTCGGCCCTGTTCTCACTTCTTCCCTTAGGATGCTGTGTGAACTTGAGCACTAGGTTTATTTCCTTGATCTGTAAAGTGGAAATAATAACAAACTATTTCAAATTAAAATGTGAAGTTGCTTGAACTCTGCTGTGGCTGACAAAATGTCATCAGATGATGAGGTTGTGCTTCAGGGTAGGAGAAGCTTCCAAAGTTTGGGGGTTTCTTGCAGCTTTACTGCACTCAGTAGCTCCATATTATGAGATTTCTCTCGCCTTATCAGCCCTGCGGCTGGTATCGTCACGGGCTCCTGGAAGCAGTGGCAGCAATGTTCATCTGCAGTTAAATACGAGTTTCTTCTGCATGATGCTCTGTGTCTGCAGTGGCCTGAGGACAGCGCGTGTTCCC
Source organism: Ibycter americanus (assembly GCA_035590275.1). Lineage (NCBI taxonomy): Eukaryota > Metazoa > Chordata > Aves > Falconiformes > Falconidae > Ibycter > Ibycter americanus. Next base: position 4,321,220 of record JAVJGI010000042.1, read on the forward strand.
TGGGCACAGCCTAGATCCCTTTTCTGGTGCTGAATTGCGCTGTAGCCTGCCTTTTATCAGATAGAGTTGCTTTCCTTCTTCTAAGGCTGCAAACTTTTTCAGTGATGAGCCACAAGTACAGGAACGTTGCAGCAGCTTCAGAGTAAAGCGTGTGGGGTGGAGGGGTGCCCAGATTCTGAATACGAGAAGAGGAAGCAGCCCTGCCTTTGAGTGAGGGTGTGGGAAACGTCTGCTGCTTTCTAATTCCTGGGACAGAGAGGGCATGCAGTACTTCCTTGTACCTCGTTACTCTCCATTTTGGGCTGTTATTTAGTGGGTCGTATGAAGACTACAGCGAGGAAGTCTTTATCTGTTCTCAAAAAGACAAATAATTGTTGTCTTCAGGTAAGAGTCCTCACTGGTGTTTACAGGGCGAAGGGGAAAGGGGGAGAAATGGGTCCTTACTGACTGGTGGTTTTTTCCTCTTGCTTGGAGAGTTCAAGTGCAAGGTATAACGCAGGCTGTTCGAGCAAACTCAGCCCAGAACAGGCTCTTGTCCTCTTTTGAATAGCAAGTACCAATAATCCCTGATCCCACCGCTGAAGCACCATCTTCTTTTGGGGGGTTTTAGCTGTAGTTTGCCTGCCTGACGACTTGATCAGTCCCATGTTAACACTGTCATTCGATGTGTCCTCTACCATCCTGGAACAGCAAGCTAAAATTGTCCGGGCTCTGAGAGAATAATTAAAACACAAGAAGAAAGTCCTTAAAGAACGCTTGTGAAGGAGTGATAATTTTCTAAAAGTGTCTGGTTTTCTCCTTCCTTTCCTCTCAAGGGCACCTGAAAGATAATGAGCCCCCATCAAGCTGGGGTCCTGTGGAGCTAGTGGCAGTGATTGCCGGACCTGTCTTCCTTGTGTTTGTTGTCATGATCATAGTAGTCTTTGTGTTTCATCACCACCAACGAGTCTATCACAATCGTCAGCGGCTGGACATGGAAGACCCCTCTTGTGAAATGTGCCTTTCGAAGGATAAGACCTTGCAAGATCTAGTCTACGATCTCTCCACCTCTGGCTCTGGCTCAGGTATTAAGATATGACTGGAAATGACGAATGAGAACTCGTAGTTGTAATGGAGTAGTCTGTTCTGGGCTCCTGGTTGCTGCAACGTTGTGTGGCTGTGAGGCTGTTGCCGTGTCAGCCTGTTCAGTTTGCCTTGTCATGAGTAATGTGGAGGGCATGTTTTAAATTCATCATGCAGTAAACACCGTAGCCACGGCCCTGTGTCCAGTGCTTAGGCTATAGAGGAATAGTTCAACTCCTTAACTGCTGATGTGTAAAAAATAGTTTTATGTAGCTTCCCTCCTTAATAGTTCCATGTAGCTTTCCTCCTTTTCTGCAAGAGGATAACTCCCAACGGCTGCATCTATTTCAAATTTAGCTTTGGAACGGGGTTTGGGTTGGAAACAGACATTAACTGCTAACCAGTGAGTTGTTGGCTTTCAAAGGAGGATGCAGGATGTCACCTGCATCAAAGCTGGCAGGAAAACAGGAAAGATCCCAGCAGCGGAGAATTTTACAGTGTGCAAATACTGCATTTGCACAGCCCTTTTCATCCCAAAGAATCCACGGGTCTTCTGAAGTGGACGATGTACAGCGTTCACTTCTGTAGCGTTGAAAAGAAATCCTGTAGCACTTAAAAGAAATCGTCCCCAGAATAGATAGGGAAGTTGTCGTTTTATTCGTGACTTTGAAGTATGAAAGCAGTTAGGTTAAAAAAAAAAAAAAAAAAAAAATTTGCAGCAGATGGGAACTGTAGGATAATCCACAGAGGCAGAGAATATAACAACCTGATATTTGACCAGGGAATAAACCTTTAGCACCACATCTGCTATATATAAAATGTTTTGGGATCTTTTCTGTACACATTCTCAGCAGGTGAGCTCTGTGGTTTACATAAGAGGTGGCAGCTGCGTTAGGCCTCCTTTCTTAAGAGAAGTTCTGGAGGTTTACTGCTTTTTAGTGGAGCCTGTCTTCAACGAGTTCCATTCTTTGCATATTCATCCTAAAGTTACTTTGATCTGCTGTGGAGCAGAAGTACCCCAACTGCTCTGAGCCTAATCACTGGCGGTTTGCGAGCTGCTTCAAAGTGATATGCAGATGCTGCCCAAGCAGCCAAATGGCACGTCCCACGCAGGAGCTACCACCCTTTGCTGGTTTGGGTCTTGCTTAGGCTGCTGGTTGTAGAGCCTTCTAGGTTTGATGATGCTCTACGTCAGACTCTGGGGTTTCAGGAGTTTCTTTCGCTGCAACAAGTATTCATTCCTCCAATTTCTTGTCCGTAGGTTTGCCACTTTTTGTCCAGCGGACTGTAGCTCGGACGATTGTCCTTCAGGAGATCATTGGTAAAGGCCGTTTCGGGGAAGTGTGGCGCGGCAGGTGGCGTGGAGGTGACGTCGCTGTAAAAATCTTCTCTTCACGTGAGGAGCGTTCCTGGTTTAGGGAAGCAGAAATATATCAAACTGTTATGCTGCGACATGAGAACATCCTGGGATTTATTGCTGCGGATAACAAAGGTAAGAAGTGCCTCGGTCCTGAGAGCAGAGACTTCACCAGTGTGCAGTCTGCTCTTGGGAGCTGACGTTTCGTCAACTTAGTTTTACAATTAAATGGTTAAAGGAAACTGTCAGCCGCTTTTCAAATAGCTACATATGTGAATGTTTCTCACCAAAAGATGGTAAAATTACCAAGAGGCGCGATGATGCTTTAGCTGTACCTCACAGAGTCGTGTTTTGCCTTGAAGTTCTTTACCTTATTTGCCCCCAGGTTGGCTGCTGAGCTGCAGCCTTACCCAGCAGCTCTCCTCTGTACCAGCAAAAGATAGGTACAAAATGCTTGCTCGATGGCTGTGTGCCAGCCTTGTGTTGTATCTGAGCACAGTCTCTTTCCTGCTGCAGATAACGGAACGTGGACTCAGCTGTGGCTCGTCTCCGACTACCATGAGCACGGTTCTCTCTTTGACTACCTTAATCGGTACACCGTGACCATCGAGGGGATGATCAAGCTTGCCCTGTCTGCTGCTAGCGGACTGGCCCATCTGCACATGGAGATCGTGGGTACTCAGGGTAAGAGCAAAGCTTGAAAAGGTGCTGGGAATGTTTGAGGGGAGAATGAAGCAGAATTGAGGAGGGGGGCTGATGTGCTGCACAGAAAACGCTGGTTGAGTCAGCCCGGATTCATCTGGTCAGTATTGACCAGAAATAGACTGATTGCTTCGGCTGGCTGCAAAGTGGGTTAGCTTTGCGCTAGCTTCTGGGAGTTATATCAGCATTTCACATCCCCATCCTAAAATTGGTGCTACTTGAGTGGGAAGTTAGCAGAATTATAAACTCCTCACATCCACATCAGCGTGTCTGATGCCTGGGACGATGGAGTTTATGTCCCTCTTGAGGCCTCTGCGTGCTACTGCATCAGCTGTGCCTCCGAAGCCTAAGTAGAGCCTTTGCATACCACAGGCTGTCAGCGCTGCTCTATTTTTCAGTGGATCCAAACAGGAAAATGTGTTGCAACACTGAGAGTTTAACTGACGCCTTGAAATCCGGTACTGCCTCTGCGCCAGTTTGACTAGGAGATTTCACCAGACCTTGACCCCCGCTACTTTTTATTTTGCTGTATTAGGAAAGCCTGGGATTGCTCACAGAGACTTGAAATCTAAGAACATCTTGGTGAAGAAGAATGGCACGTGTGCCATCGCGGACCTTGGACTTGCCGTCCGGCATGATTCCGTTACGGATACAATTGATATTGCACCAAATCAAAGGGTTGGAACCAAACGGTAGGAGAACGGTGTTCTTGGCCAGCACTGGAAGGTGCTAGAGTGTGACTAGCAAATGCCTGAGCTGCTGGCTGACCGCTGGTGAAATTCTCTCTTAAGCATTTCCAAGTGTCTCCGAGATTGGTGTCAGCGTTGTGCCCAAATTGATGTTGAAGGTACCTCAGTACCTTCGTCTCCAGGTGCCATCAAGCTGAAAGGTGTAGGCCAGCTACGTGAACTCGGCACCAGGCAGCTCGTACAATACTTGGCAACAAGCTTGGCATTCTCAGAAGCTTTTGGGGGCCTGCTGTCTGGAGCCTGATGTGCTTTTGGCCGTTTTTACCTCTTTCCCAACTTGCTATTCTTTTCTGAGTTATTTTGTTCACTCTGTTAGACCACAGGGCCCAGTTCTGTTCTGATTAAGGCTGTGCAGAGCAGAGTTTTGTCTGCTGGGAAGTGCTGTGTGGGAAAACTTGCCATTTACTGTCTTGCACAGCATCCCCGCTCAAAATTAACATGCTGTTCCCTTTCTGTTCTGCAGATACATGGCCCCTGAAGTCTTGGATGAAACCATTAACATGAAGCATTTTGATTCATTTAAATGTGCTGATATCTATGCCTTGGGCTTGGTCTACTGGGAGATTGCTCGAAGGTGCAATGCAGGAGGTAATACCCTTCACGTGCCCGTGCCGTCGGCTTGGCTTGCTCCTGGATTTCCTAGCCTCGGTGTTTCTGTTGATCAGGTGTTTGTGGGGTTTGAAGGACCCTGGAGAAGGGGGCTGCGGGGGGGGAATACATCTGTGTGTGTTGCTACCGAGGGTATCAACAGAGGTGACCCACGACTGCTGTTAAGACTGACCCATGGGGGTTATTGCTCTGGCTGGTGGCCGGTGTTCTTTGGGATGGATTCGAAGGAAGTGGTGGTGCTGATTTGGTGGGTGACTTTCTTCCCCCAGATCGGTGTCTTGGTGCATCCAGCTGCAGGCAGGAGCACGGCACCACCACGCGTGTGACGATCCTGCTGCCTTCGACTCAGCCGAGGTTCAGTGACCCTGCCTGTGTGCTGGGAGGTGTCGATTGCAGCTGAAGCTGTTCCAGTTTGGGCAGCTGTGTTTTATTTCCCTAATTTTTTTTTCTTGTAAACTCAAATCCCAGATCCTTCATTTCTGTTCTAAGTAACTGCAAAGTGTTGACGCATCTCTGCAGTGAGTCATGTAGTCCAAGCCAGTAGCAGTCTGCCTTCAGCACAATTCCCAGGAATTACATTTCCCCTTCTCTGCCTTTCAGGTATCCACGAAGAGTATCAGCTTCCGTACTATGACCTGGTACCCTCTGATCCCTCTATTGAAGAGATGCGGAAGGTCGTGTGTGATCAGAAATTACGGCCTAATATCCCAAACTGGTGGCAAAGCTACGAGGTAAGGTCTGCTTTCATCTCCACATCCCCTTCCCTCTCGAGAAGGTAAGGAGTAAGTACTGCAAGTTGAGCTCTGATTTTAGGGGTATGGAGGCTGTATCGCTGTCCAGCCAGGCAGCAGCAGCCTGGCAGACCGACTTGGGGTCGGGGGAGAGGAGAGCACTGACATCGGCCGTTTTTTCTCGCCTAGGCGCTACGGGTGATGGGTAAGATGATGCGAGAGTGCTGGTACGCCAACGGAGCGGCTCGACTCACTGCCCTCCGCATTAAGAAAACCCTCTCACAGCTCAGTGTCCAGGAAGATGTGAAAATCTAGGCTCTGAGCCCCAGCAGGAGGAAACTGCACAAAAGCTGCCATGCTAGAGTAGACGTGTGATGGAGGCCTACCTCGTGTTTCTGCCCAATCTACTGCTACCAACCAGACAGCGTGACCTACAGGCTGCTAGGTGGGGTGACGGAGCTTATTGAATCGCTCTCTTCCCTGCTTGGGTATGAAACAATCAGAAACCTTTTACGATCACCTCCTGACAGCGTGAAGACTTGAGAGGGACTTAACCTGAGGGATCTCAGCCATGATCGTAACTCTTGTTTCTTTAATGGAAATCCCTGTAAAGTTCAGTGCGCGCGGTGCACCCGTTGGCAGTGTTTGAGGCCGGGGTGCTAGGTGCTGGGAGTGGGAAGGGAAAGGGAAGGTTTTCTTGCCATACTCTGAGGATTTTTTTTTCCAGGGACTGGCACGTTCATGCAGAAAAAGCATTTGCAAAACAAATGGTGCTCCCTTCTGAGAGGCTGAGCCTGAACAGTTTATCAGCTTCACGAAACCGTTTCCCTCCTTTTTCTTAAGCTTGAAAAAAAAAAAAAAAAAAAAAAATAATTCTAAGTCAAAAACAGAAATCTGACTGGCTGTCAGTGTGCGCAATGGTGTATGCATGCGCGAGGTGCGCGTGTCCCCTGTGCCTGTTCATCTCCTTCCGTAGACGTGCAGTGTCTGCCCGTAGGGTGGCTCATCTCTGTTCGTGCTTTCTGTGCATGTGCAAATCTAGAGTGTCCTTTTTTTGAGCTGTGCGCGCTGGTGCTCTCCTTGTCGAGTAGTGAGCATTGTCTAGCTTGGACAGGCTGCTTAAAACCAGATCCTTAGCTCTCCGATGGGTGCTGTGGCCTTGCTGTCCGTACGCCGGCTGCAGGAACTTCCCATCAGGTTGCCTCACTGCCACCCCCTCCCTATTTTTTAAGGCAAAACAAAGGAGGATGTAACTTCACTCCTGGAATCCAGGTGGTTGGGTTTTTTTTTTGTCTTGAGCCCCTGGGGTTTGTAATTCTTGGTTAGGGTAGAAAGAGGGACCTGGGGAGGGGGAGAGATGCCACGGAGCTGAGATGCGGAGCTGAGATGCGTGTCAGAGAGAGAGCAGGCACCGTGCCCGGCTGGAAGGAGACCAGGCCACAGGGAAAATGCAGGAGACCGTTTTCATAGGAATGCAATTCCCGAGTCCCCCATCCAGGCGCGCTCAGCAGCATGGGGCAGACTCCTGGGGGCCTGCGCCGCAGGGGGCTGGGTGCGCTCTGCACCTCCCGAGAGGCACTCAGCGCTTGGCAGGATCTCACGACGGGGTGTGGGGTTTGGAAATCGATGTCCATCTTTTTAATATACATATATAAATATCTCATAATCTGGAAGTGGCTGTGTATAACTTGTGGGGCGGGGGGAACTGCATGACTTTTCTTTTGATTAAATGCCGAATCAGGGCGAAGTAGAGTTGGGTTGACTGTTGTCTACAGCTGGGCCTGGCAGAAATGGAATTAGCGGAGGGCTGAGCCTGTCGTGCTGATCGCAGCGTTGAAGGCAGTGTGGGAAGTGCCGGTTGTGTGGTGGTTAGGTCAGTATCTACGGTATAGAACTCTGAAGCCATAACTTTTAACTGGAGTGGTTTTGATTATTATTTTTTTTTATTATTATTATTATTATTTTATGGGAGGGTCTGGATTTTAACTTTTTTTAATATTGTTAATTCTTTATAAGAGAAGAAAAACAATCTATAAT
>JAVJGI010000042.1:4335371-4350028 GCA_035590275.1 Ibycter americanus
CTCCCAGGGGCACCCTCATTAAGTGATACTAATTGAGCAAATTCCCCGCACGCAGCCACCAAAAATCAATCCCGTGGGATCAAACTTCCCTGCGGATCCAAGACGGGATCCCGGCACCTCCGAGCATCCGCGGGATTCCCTGGATCCTGGGATCTGCCGGCACCATCCATCCTCTACCTCCTTACCTTCAACACAGCAGCTACGCTGCCAAGTGCCAACAGCGCCGTTGGAAGGTGGAAAAATTGGGAATATAAGGAATTCCTCCGGGAAAAGGGACCGGGAACGTCGGGTTTATTTCTAACCACAGGCTGAAAGCTGAACAGAAGAAGTTAAACCAAATCCTGGAAAAATCCAGCCAGGAGCCGCGGCGCCATCGGTGAGGTTGGAACCATACATGGAAACCAAAAGGTTTAATTGGGAAAAGATTTAATTAACCCAGCAGATTTAATTAAAGGTGAGATTTGGCATCTAAGATCACCCCCGATCCGGGGCTCGGGACAAATCAACTAAAATCCAAGGAGAAGAGCGGAGCGGGCGGGGGATAAAAACCTTTTTCCCATGGAACAAGCGACAGGATGAGAGGAACCGGCCCCAGGTTGCGCCGGGGGAGGTTTTAATGGGATTTTGGGAATGATTTTGTCACCGACAAGGTTAGGAAGCGCCGGGGGAGGTGGCGGAGCCGCCATCCCGGGGGGTTTCGGAAGGTGTTGGTGGTCCTGAGGGATCTGCTTCCCGGTGGGCTCCGTGGATTTCGGTTAACGGTTGGATTCGATGGTCTTAAAGGTCTTTTCCAACTCCCTGATTCCAGGATTTGATGGTTCTAGAAAAAGCGCGTCGCTGCCGGAGCCTGTCGACTTGAGGATCAGCTCCGGGAGGGTCCCGGCAGCACCTGGAATATCTTGAAACGCCGGGAAAAGGGCTCGGTGCTGCGGGAGAGGCTGGCACAGGGCAGAGCCCGGCTGCCAAATTCAGGGATTTTCATTGGAATTCTGGAAATAGCGGCTCCACTGCTGCCTGCACGGAGGTGGATACCGGCCCCCAACCGGTGCCGGGCTGGGAAAAATGCCGGTGGGAAGGGATGGTGGGAAGGAGGCCATCCCGAGGGGGGGTCGTCACGTGGGGGAGGTGGGATGCGGGCAGGTTTGATGGGAAAACCAGCTGGAATTATCGGGGAGGGGGGATGCAATCCCGCGTTTCGCTTGGCTTCCCACCACCGTTCCTCTCGTTCCTCCCGATCGGAGCGCACCCCCTCTATAAAATCCCTAGGAATGAATCTGCCCCCGCTCGGTTTTCCAAGCCTGGAATTCTCCCCACATTCTGACAAAAACCATCAGGGCAGCTCTACCAACCAGGCAGGAGAAATAGGAACTGAAATTGGGACAAACATCAGCGAATCCCTTCCTGGATCCGATCAACTCTACAGGGGGGAAAAAAAAAAAGTGGGAAAACTTTGGAGGTACCTAAAAGGTCCCCCAGATCGACGGCGGTGTGGTTTGGAGCCGGGATCTTCCCCCACGGCTCCGTGGCTCTTCTCGCCACGCATGGGATGGTCTGATCCCGCCATCCCGGGAAATCCCGGGCTCCGTTCACGCTCCCGAACCGTGCGGCTGGTTCTAAGCTCAGTGCTGGGGAAGAGTTTCCTGCGGTACCCGGAGGATCCCCGCCAGAGCCGGCTCCATCCCTGCGGCCGCAGCAGCCGGAATCATCGGGTGACGGGCGCGTCTGCATCCACGTTGTTGAGGAGGAAAAGTTCGGGATGGGCGGCGAATCCCAGGTGGCGCTGGAAGAGGTGAAGGACAAGAGTTAGAGCTGGGAAAAGCCGGAGGCGAGCGGGTTTAACGAAGCCCGAGCCGAGTTTAACGAAGCCGGAGCCGAGCTCCCCGGCCCCATCCCGCTCACCGGCATTTTTCCACCTGCAGAACCCAAAGCTTTGGCGTTTCCCGGTTTTCCATCCTTAGGCCGTTGCACCGCAGCCGCGTTAAAGCCACTTTTTCACGTTGACGGTAAAATAAGTCACTATTTCCGCTCTTCTGAAGTTTGGGGGAAGGGGTTAACGGCGCTTAATTAATCCGCAGGGAGCGTCCCCATCACCGCGGCGAAGGGAAAGCGGCGCCACAGCATCAGCTTGTGCCACGCCTTCGTTAATTAGGGGTTATTAAGCAGACAGAGCTCGATGCAGCGCGAATATTATTTCTATTTATTAGTAAATTGACCCCCTGGAAAGGCTCCACCCAGGGCGACGCTCCGGAATTGCCGTGCGCTTCCATAGAGCATCCCTTCCCATTCGTTTCAATTAATTCCCTTCTTAATATCAATTAGATTTTGGGTGCAGATGAGCCTGAGCTGATTACACAGGTTGGTTAATTAAGAGAACGTGGTGGTTATCCGCCTCCTGGCAGGGCCCATCCCTCGGCTGCCGCGATTCCAGGTGCCGGAGCAGGGTGAGACTTACCGGCAGCGTTCCTCACCGGAGAGAAACAAACCCTGCCGGGCCGGAGCCGCCGTCTCCCGGAGCATCGCGGCATCCGAATTCCCAACACCAGAACCAAATATCCCAAGAGAAGGACACGAAGCACTCGCAGCGCCCAGCTCCTTCCCATGGGATCGGGAAGCCACGGCGATTTGTTTCTGAATTCCTGAAGCTGGGAGGAGGCGGGAGGGGGGATGGTTGCTGCTGCCGCCAGCATTTTCCCTGAATATTTTTGGACCACGAGGGAGCTCATCCCTCCGACTCCGGCGTTCCGAACGCTTCGCAGCTCTGCACCCACGCCCGGGCACAGCCGCGGCTGAAGGAAAGGCTCTGGCGAGCACGGAAATCCCCCCAAAAATATTTTTTTTGGCGCAGGGGATGGTTTGGCCAAGGAGCAGCCGGCAGCCGCGCATCGCCAGGGTTGGAAAAGCTGGTAAAGAGCGAGCAGGGCAGGATGCGTGCGCTGTGTGCTGGATCCCACCGAGGAAACGCCACGGGGAAGGCACCGCGTGGCTCGGGGCGGCCTCATCCTGCACCCTCCTGGTGCGGGACACGGGGAAGCCAGGAGCAAAGAGCGCAGAGGCTGGATCCCGGATGGATGGGGAATGTGCCACGGCACCGCGTGTCCGCCGGGCAGCGGCAGGGATGCTGAGCAGCACCCGCCAAAAAAAAAAAAAACAAACCCCAGGAGCCAAGCGGAAAAAGTATCTGTCTTTTAATTGAAACGGTCGTTTGTACAAACGGGTTCAAAGGCAGATACGGGGCGGGGAGGGGAATAAAACCAGCGTCACCAGGAGTAGAAGCTGGGGATGAGACCTCGATCCGGAGGCTCTGCCGCCGCAGAGGGGTTACGGCAGCGGAGCAGCCAGGAGAATCCCCTCCGGCACCTCACAAATCAAAAATCCCAGATCCGGGAAGATCGGTGGGATCGGTGCAGCGGGATTCCTGAGCCCACCAGCCAGCAGCCCTCCCCAATTCCCACCGGCAGCACACACGCCAGCCTTCTGTGCGTGGGAAGAGGTATCAAACCTACAAGCGTCACAATACGGGGGTTAAATCCCGCTGGAATTGTTGAATTTAATAATTTGGCAACTAGAAATATCGGGGTTTTTTGCTGCCTGCTGAGTTCGAGGGGTGAACAAGCCAAGTTCAGCCGGTTCGGTAAAGGGCAGGAAGAGCGTCAAGGATCCTGCCCGTGATTAAAACGGAATTTTCATGCCGAGCTTTTGAGTTTTGGCACCTGCGTCGTGGTTAGCAGGATGAAATCCCCCAAGGACTCGGGCAGCGATGGCTAAAACGCACCGGAGAGCTGGAAACGCGAGCGTGTGTGGCCACCGGACCCGCTCCGCACCGCGGGCTTCGTTCGGACGAGGCAAGAAATCACCGTCCAAAGCGAAGCCCGAAGCGCGGCTCATCCCTTTCCCAGGCTCTGAATCCCGCAGGATTTTGTGCCAGGGAGCAATTCCCTACCCGGCACCAGCGGGCACAGACAAACGGCGGAGGACGGCGATGGATTTCCTGATCAAGCCTCGTTAATGATGAGGGCTGGAGCCAGCTAACGACCCCGCGCCGGGCAGCGCTGGCCGAGCTCTCCAACCCCAACCCCCAGCCCGGGCGCTGCTCCGGAGGGGGATTGCAAAGCACCAGCGGGAGCGGAGCCCGATCCGGCACCGGCAGAGCCTGGTCCTGAGCCCTCGCTGCAGGCACTGAACCAGCCAGGGCTTGGTCCTGAGTCAGCGGGGGAACCACCAGCCCACCCACCCGTACTCGGCTCTTTTAGATCCGCAAAAGCATTTTGGTGGCTAAAAACACCCTTCGTGGAGCTGTGCCTGGAAGCGTGTCGGCTGGCCACGGCTTCCAGCTGGTCCGGGAAGAGAAAACCTGGCTAAATCCCCCTGGATCACAGCTCCCGGCACCCCATTTCCATCCTCAAGGGGTGGAAAAGTACCGCGGAACCTCGACATTCAACGGACGCCGGGAGAAATGACGGACGACCTTTTTTTAATCGCAGCAGCAAAACGGTACCGTTCTCTCCGCACGGGCTACATCGGGCTCAGGTCGCCTTCCAGGTGAAGGCACCTCCCCGAGAAAGGATTAAAAGTCATTAAGGGCTAACGAGGAGGGCAACCAGGCAGGTTGTGTAGTGAATTTATAGTGGGGCCAAGCAGGATCGGCAAATAAAACTGATCCCCCCCCCAGAGAAGGCTCTTGGCATTCCCTGCCGTGGGCCACCCCGGGTTTCTGAGAACCGCAAAAAGTGTTTTTGTTAATCACATACAGAGGGAATAAATTCACAAAGCCATAAATAACCATAAACATCACTACTCGTTTCCTTTGCTGAGCACCAAAAATCACGTGCCGGGCGGGTAAAAGACATAAAGGATGATCCTGATGCTGCGGCTTCGCGTCATCCTGCCCTCGTGGAGGGTGGAATCCGCGCGGAATCCCAAATATTTTCAAGTAAAAATAAAAAATGAGATGAGGAACGGCAGCCGCGGGCTGACCGGAGAGGTAGGCTCTGGATGTAGTGTCACCGTGTCCCACTCTGCCTGGCGCCAGCGGCACAGGCATCGCCCCAAAGGGGCGTCGGGAATTCCCTAGCTTATTTTTCCGGCTTCTCCAGTTCAGCAGCCAAGGAGCAACGACCTGGAGTCTCAGTGTTTCTACCATGTGGATGAAAATGCAAAGGGATGAAAGCATTCCCAGTTTTAGTGTAAAGACAGGAAGAGGTGGGAGGCGGAGGCCAGCCGGGATGCGGCGCCGCTCCGTGGCACGCTGCGCTTCCCTCCGCATCCCTGTCGGGAAAACCGGCAGCTCCCATATTGCACAACCCACGGAACCCTCCCCGCCGGCGTGACTGGAGGTGTTCAGCAAAGAAAACAGCCAACTTGGGAATATTCCAGCAGCGAGACCTTTTCCCCATATGTACATCTGATATTTTTTTTTTTTTTTTCCGCTTTTCCAGGCACGTATTCCCTGTGCAAAGCGCACATACGTTTGTCTGCGTTCACATAGTAAACCATAGGAGCGCGCTGGCTCTGATGGCTACTCGCTGTGTACGGACACCGCCGCTACTTAGCCGAGTGGGAAGGCGACTCTTCCGTCAGCAGTGTCCTGGTGACGCTTACCGTTTTCCCGCAGGCCAGGAAGGAGACTCCCAGAGCGATCAGGCACAGCCAGCTCTGTAATTAAAAAAAGGCGCCGGCAATCAGAAATTCCGTGGAATATTGCCGGGAGCCGGGCTCTGCTCGCGTGTGACCGCGCACGGCGGGGTGAATACATCGGCAGCTGAAGCGGGATGGGGTGGGGATGATCCAGGAATGGGCTGGATGGTGGCACTGGAGGAGTCGTGGGCGACCACGCGGTGACTGGTGACCAGTGGGGGTCCCTCAGGGTCCGTACTGGGACCAGTATGGTTGAACAGCTTTGCCGGGGACACGGGGGATGGGAGTGCGCCCGCGGGATGTTTGCGGATGACACGGAGCTGGGTGGGGGGTTGGTACCCTAGGGGGGGAGGGGACCGTCCAGGGGGACCACAGGAGGCTGGAGGGGGGGGATGTGCCAAGTGCAAGGTCCTGCATGGGGGTGGGGGCGACCCCCGAGGTGGGCACGGCTGAGGGACGGATCGATCGCAGCCCTGCGGAGAGGGACCGGGGACACCCGGCAGCGTGCGCTCGCAGCCCAGAAAGCCACCGTCCCCTGGGCATGTCCCCCGGGGGGCGGGGGAGGGGGGGCGGGGGAGCCCCCCCCCCCCCCACAGCGCTGCCTCCAGCTCTGGGACCCCCGGCACAAGGAGCTGCTGGAGCTGCTCCAGAGGCCACAGGGATGCTCGGAGGGCTGGACCCCCCCTGCTGTGAGGGGGGCTGGGGGTGTTCAGCCTGGAGAAGGCACCGGGGAGACTTTCTGGAGGCTTCCAGTACCTAAAGGGGCCGACAAGAAAGCTGGGGAGGGGCTTCTTACAGGGGCACGGGGTGTGAGAGCAAGGGGGAATGGCTTTAAACTGGAAAAGGGGAAATTTATACTAGATATTAGGAAGAAATTCTTTACTGTGAGGGCAGCGAGGCGCTGGCACAGGCTGCCCGGAGCAGCTGTGGGTGTCCCCATCCCTGGAAGGGTTCAAGGTCAAGTTGGACGGGGCTTGGAGCACCCTGGGCTGGTGGGAGGTGTCCCCATGGCCAGGGGTTGGAACTGGGTGGTCTTTAAGGTCCTTTCCAACCCAAACCATTCCGTGATTCCACCATCATTCTGTGCCTTTACACCTCTGGCAAAACGCAGGCACGTAGAGAGGAACCGTGCGTTATTCCAAAGTCTCCGTCAACCTTTCACTTGCTGCCAGGTTAAATCCAGGCTTTTTTTGGGAACAGCCAGCGGCTGAATTGCCAAAGGGACGGTCAAAACTGTGGGGGAAAGGCTGTGTGGGTTAGCAGGCGCCGCGCAGAGCCGATTCCCATGCAAATCCGGGCACAAAAGCCTCAATTTTATCTGTTCCGACCCTGCAGCCGCCTTTGAGGGCTCTAAAACGTGAGAGTCTTAATGGAACGGCGAGAAAAAAAAATTCCTTCGGCTTAATCCCACCTGCACGGAGTCTCGGTGCGAACGGGACTTACCAAATACGCCACGAAGGAGAGGTAAACCACGCTGAGAATGGCAGCGCCGACGTAGAGACCCACGTGGTTCAAGGACATGACGTAGGCCACCACGAAGTACATGTTGATGCTGCAGATGAGGAGGATCAGCAAGCCACCAGCCACCTTCCAGAACCTACCAGGAAAATCGGAGCGGAAGGGGGTGAGACGGAGGAGCCGCTCTGGCGTTTGGAGGAGATGCTCTAGGTCAAGGTTGCGAGGAGGGATCGCTCCGAGGCGATTCCCTTCGTACTTACAATCCGTTGGCAAAATCGTTCATGACGCTGGGCAGGCTGGTGAAGGTCAGAACCGGGATCAAGGCGAATGGCAGCTGGGATAAGCAGGAAAAAAAAAAGAGTGGGAATTGTTCTGGGCTGGGACAGACATCCGAGGCTTTTTAGTATTCGACAGCATTTCCCCAAAGCTGTTGGAAAGTGAGTCAAAGCCTTCCCCTGGCTGGAAGAAGGGAGGAATTTCGGACCCTGACTGCTCCTCTCCACCCCAGCAGTCCAGCAGCATCTCCTGACAGTGACTCGTTCCGCTCAGCTGCTCCTGCGAACCCCGAGAACTGCTGAATCACTGAGGTTGGAAAAAACCTTTACGATCATCAGGTCCAACCGTGCACCCCGCGCTGCCCAGCCCACCCCAAACCCTGTCCCCAAGCGTCCTCGGAGACTCGGGCACCAGAAGCTGAAATATCCACCACCAGATGCTTTCCCCCGGGATCTGCCCCCCCGAATCGGGCCAGATGCTTTTCCTCGGGATCTGTCCCTCCAAAACCGGGCGCTGCTGCTCACCTGGAGGCTCATGAGAACATTTAAGAAGTCGTTCATGCCCGTTAAGTGCTCGACGTCCTGGAAGATGGCGACGAAGAGGGTGGGAGTGATGGCGATAGAGCGGGTCAGCAGCACCCGGGCAAAACGGGACCACCGCAGGTTCAGGAAGCCCTGCCGGAAAAAATCCCGAGAGCTGCTGGGTGGGCACAGCTGGGAAGATCCTGGGGGCTCCAGGGCAGGATTGGAAACCTCAGGGAGTTTTGTGGAGCAAGAGCCGCGCATCCGAGGAAGGGGAATCATCAATACGAGCTGTGAAGGGTGGGGGATGGAGGGAACGGGGATGCGGGCAGCTGCTGGGTGCTAATTACCTCCATGACGAACTGCCCCGAGTACGTCCCGGTCATGGTGGAGCTCTGGCCGGCCGCCAGGATGCCGATCGCCCAGATGTAGAGAGCAGCGGGGCCGAAGTAACAGCCCAGAACGACACCCTGCGGGAGAGACACAGTCCCGCGTCAGCGGGGAGAAGAAACAGCGGGTGAATCCCCTTGTGACCGGATTAATCACAGGCAGCGAGTGGAAAAAGAAGGAATAATCCATTTGTAGGAGAGGGAAAAGCATTCCCCGTGTCGGCAGCGGTTCAGGCAACACCTCACCGGCTGCAGCTCCAACCGAGCCGGTTCAGGATGGAGGGAAGGAAAAACTTTGCCCCGGCCAAGCTGATAAAAACGGGGAGCAGCCAGCTGGAGAATGGGGCTCAGGTCCGATGCAACACGCTGAGCAAAGGGATAATTCTGCTCGCTCCAAGGGCTCAGCTCAAGGATCCCCAGGGATCTCCAGCTCTGGTTTTGGTGACCCTTTCACACTCCCCGTTTGCCCAAACGAAGCAGCCGAGGATGCCAGGCTGCCGGGATGCGGCCGTGGCACCCGGCGGCTCACTCACCCCTTTGTAGATATCCACTTCCAGCGTCTGGTTGTTGTTTGGGAAGAGCGCGGAGTGCGGGCTGCTGGCGTTCGTGCAGACGTCGCTCTGCAACAAGACGGAGGGGCGGGAGGTTGGGTTGGCTCAGCAGGAGGCGAGGACGCGCGGGGGCCAGCGGCGGGTGCTGGAGGTCCCAGGGTGCTGGGTGCCTCTTCAAATTGGTTTAAATGGAAATCACCAGCACCCCTATATTCTTTTTTCCCCCGCTTTAAGCAGAGAATATACCGAGCCAGGGGTATGGGTAAGGCTCGGAGCTGCCCCTCTGCCCACCCACCCCTGTTTCTGCCCGACGAGCCCCACGGTGCCACCGGTCCCCAGCCCCAGCTCACCACATCCGCGTTGGTCTTTTCGAAGAAAGCCTCCGCGAAAACAGTCACAACGAAGATGTTGATGATGAAGGAGACGAAGAGGGCGATGCAGGACTCGATGAAGAAATATTTGTTAGCTTCTTGGACTTCCCTCTTGTTTGCGCGGTTCACTTGCCGGGACTGAGAAGGGAACAGTGACAACGGGAGGCGTCAGGAACGGGAATTTGGTTCTGCGTTACTTAACAGCTGTAATTATAGCGTGTTAAACGGATGCTGGGACACTGGATGGAAGGAAGAAAAAGCCAGCCCCTGCGTTTGCAGAACAAGCGATGGGTTTGCCACGTCCCCACCGAAGGAAAAGCTGAATTCCCGAGGCTGCTGGTGCTTTCCAGCCCCCACAGCGCGTCCCCCCGCCCCCATTAACCGGTGCCACCGCTGACCTTGACCAAGGCGGAGTGCAGGTACATGTTGTGGGGCATGATAACAGCGCCCACGATGCCCACGGCTTGCTCCAGCTGCGCCGTGCCGCAGTTCTGGCAGTAGGGGATGAACAGCCCTTTCAGCAGCTTCTCCTGGCTGGGTTTTACCGTGATGTACTGGGCACAGAGAGAAAATAAACTGGGGTGGGGGGGTGTTTGTGGTGGGAGGTGTGTCGCAGCCGCCTAGGCTGCCTGCTGGAAGGTACTCGAAAGCCAAAACGTGGTTAATTTGGTAAAAAGTGAAACCGCAACGTGGCAACTGCCTGTTTGATGAAGCGGGGATGCTGCGCCGAAGCGCGCGCGCCCGTCGGCACGTCGGGGGGCAGCGGGCGATGGCCACACATCGCAAAGACAGAGCCAGCATCAAATGTCCTTAATTTTAAGTGTCTGCCCCCGTTTTGGTGCTGTTTGGGCACAGGGGGTGGGGGGAGAGGGCACGTGTGGCCGAAGAGCGCCGGCGGGAACGCTGACGGGAGGTACCTCGTATCCAAACGTCAGAGCCATGATGGTAATGAGGAACCCAAAGAACGCCTCCAGCTTCCGCAAGCCTGCCAGAGGAAAAAGGACGGTCAGCAAACGGAGAAAAGCTGAATCTCTGCTTTCGTTTCCGGCATCCAGAGGGAGAAATTACCGTATTTATCCAGGAAGAGAAAGACGAATGTGTCCGCGATGGTGATGAGCACGCCGCCCCACAGCGGGATCCTGCGAGATCCAGCAGACATCACTTACAAAACACCTTGACCTCATCCCACCAGCCACGCCACCACCTCAGAGCCCCAAATCTCTCTTTATTTAGGGCTTCCCTGGGGCTGGAATTGCCCCAGGGTTTGTTTGCAGCCTGACACGACATCTGTCTGCACGGGGCAAGGCAGCGCAGGTTTGTTTTCCGCACAAACAGCTCAGGTAAGAGCTCCCACCCCAAATCCCGAGGGCAAATCCCACGGCCACGCCAGGAATTATAGGCGTGAGTGAGATTTTTAATAGCTTCCACTCCCGTTTGCGTTTCCAGCCTTCCTGGCTGGAGAGGACATCTTTCTGGTAGCCCTTTATTAGGGATATAAAATCGGACAGGAAAGCTGCAGCCTCATTTTGGGGTGTCTCAGTTACAGCTAAAATAAAAGCCAGCCCAATTTTGGGGTGTCTCAGCTAAAATAAAAGCCGGTCCCTGCAGTTCTCCTTAGGGCTGCAAAAGAGAAACGGGCACCAGAGGAATCTACGAGAGCCCGTACAGCCGAGATGAATCACCCTCTGCAAAGAAATTTGGGAAGATTTATAGGAAATAAAAGAGGCTTTTTTTGGCAGGCGCAGCGGCACTTTCTTAATTCTAGAGGGGAGTGCGTGTTTCCTGCCGCTGACTTACTTCCCCACAGACAGGAGATTAATAGCAATCGCTGAGCCGATGACTTCTTGCATATCGGATCCGATGATAGCCAGCTCGACCATCAGCCACAGGATAATCCGAGGAACCTAGAGCCAAAGAAACATTCCACACCGTTAAAAAGAGGGAAAATGTCTCCTCCCTTGGATTTCCTAGATGAGCACGGGGCTGTGGCAGTGATGTGTTGGGAATGATCTCCCTTCCCTGGCTGTGGCATGGAAAACACGTTGACGGCTGCCGCTTTACAGCTGGTCCAAGGGAAAAATCCAGGTTACCCACGGCAAGCACCGGAGGAACTTCCCGGGTCACTTACACAACCGAAATGACTCGCCTGGATACATTTCGCTCGTTTGCGAGAGCAAAACCGGCTGTTTCCGTGCACCGAGGCGCTGGAAACGAGCGTCGGGTGACGTGTGGTGTGGTCACAGCAATGACAAAGCCTCAGGTGTCGGCTGAGAACCGAACCGCAGGGTTGGGGACATCACCAGCCCCCCAGCCCTTTCCCAAGGGACAGCCTCACCCATCCGCAGCCGAACGCGACGCCGAGCCCTTTCGGACACGAGCCACGAGGATTTCTTAAGCAGGGAAAGGTACCAGCCATGGAATAGCTCTTCTAAAGGGCCACTTTCCCCCTTAGGATCCCTCCAGCTTATTTAATCGGGAGGCAGCAGCCCAGAAAAGCTGAAATCCTGGCTTTTCTTCCCGACTCTGCAATTCCCCGGCAGACGCCAGGACACGCAGCCCACCACCCTCTTGGTGCTGCCCTTGTTCCACGAGGGCGAAGCCACCGATGGGACCCCCGGTGTCCCCTGTCCGCTCTCAGGCAGCCCAGGTTCTTAACGAGCCCTTCGTTAAGAGGGCTGCAATTAAAATCTTCCTCTACATCTGCCTTTCCTCCAGCCGTGAGCCAAACCAGCAGAAATCAGCTTTCACCCCGCCGCGTCCTGGAGGGTACGGCAAGATGTGACGATGAAAATATATTTCTGCAACTAGAACGCTTTTTCCTGAGATGGATTTGGCACTTCAGGGGCAGCAGTGACACCCCACGAGTCCCCTGAGACCTGCCAGCCCCCGCTGAGGGAACCCCACCGACCCAGACCCATAGGACCACCCAAAAAGCCCCCCCCGGGCCACCCAGCACCGGGAGGTCACCCACCTTCTGGTACTGCCGGTTGCAGACCTCGGCGAGGTGCAGCCCCGTCACCACCCCCAGCCGCGCCGCCAGCCGCTGCAGGAGCAGCCCGATGACCGTCGCCAGCATCAGCACCCAGAGCAGCTGAGGGAGACACAAAGGCAGGAGTGGGTGCGCTGGGGCAGCAAGAAATGACGGCTGGCACGGGGTCCTGGCTCCCCTAGGATGCCCGTGCACCACCTGCACCATTTAGGAATCACCTGCTTTTAAAAATACACATTATTGACATTCAGAGGCTATTTTATGTGCCCGGAGCTGGCACAGGAAGGATTTAAACACATATAAAGCCGGGAATCACAGCCAGAGAGGTCGTACAAGAGCCTCACTCTCCGTTTTCCTTCTCGGAGATGTTTTAGTTCAGCAGCACCAGCAGCACGATCAGTGCTCCTGCCCTAAAACGCAGACAGGGACGCGGTTCACCCAGCTCGCAGCACTTAATCCACAGGTTTCTGCACCGACCTTAAATCCTGCGATAGCCCCGGACTGTAAATCCGACTCGATGTTGCCCGGATCCAGGTAGGCGATGCTCATCAGAAAGCCCGGCCCCGTGAAAGCCCAGAGCTTGCGGAAACTAAAGCAGGAATGCTGTCGGAGAGGAGAGAGGATGGAGGCGTCAGAAGCCAGCCCTGCGGCACAGCCCCCTCCGAACGCGGGGGATGCCACGTCCCCACGGACCACCCCAGCTATCCCGCATCAAAAATGGCAAAACCAGCCCGGGTTTGGGTTTAATTTCATCACTGCCCCGACAGAGCGGTGCTGGTGAGATCAGCCTGGTCTTTAATCCCATCCTGAAGCCTCCAGCCATCTCCGGTCCTCGCCTAAAGGGTTTAGGACCGGACTTTGGGACAGCCAAGGCCAGGCTGGTGTAAATTTGGGTGGGAGAGGAATCCTCCTGCGCCGGCAGCTGGAAACGCTGCCTTGTTGCTTCATCAAAAGCAAAGAGGGCACCCACACCCCCCTCGAAGGGGACAATGCTGTTTGCTCCCTGATAAGGGAACAAAGAAACCAGGTTCTCCCCCCCTGGGGCTACAAAAACAGACGTTTCTCTGCTCTTTAGCAGAACTTTTGGCTCCAAGGAGACAAATCCTGAGCACAGGAATCATTAACTCTACAGCAAGCACAGGAGATTGCTCCGCTCATCTCCCCCAGTCCTTCCCAGTCTAGGCAAGAAGGGGAACTGGCACCCAGGGAATGACTCAGGGGGGTTACTAAGCGCTGACAGATTTTTTTTCCCCCGTTGGATTTTCTGCTCAAGAGGGAGCGGAGGAGAGCCCAGCTGCGCTCACCGTTTCATCCTCGGGAATCGGGATCTTGCTGTCGAAGTAGGTGGTAAAAGGCTCCTCGGTGTCATCCGACGGCTGCAGCGGGTTCATGCTGCTGGAGATGGTGCTGACCACCTCCCCGCGCTCCCCAGGAGCATCCTCTGCCGGGGGGTGGGAAAGAGTGAGTGAGGGTCCCTGGAAACACCGGCAAGACCCCCAGGCAGAGCTAGATTAGCCTGGTCTGCCCTCACAGCTAATGCTAATTGGGCTATTAAGAGATAATCAAATGAAAATAACATGTAAGTGCTATAAATCTACCCTTGGGACCACGCTGCCTTGCCCGAACGCTCCCTCCCCTCCGCTGGCTACTTTATTTATCCAGATTCATTTGAAAACAGCCACCCCCGTGGTATTGCCGTAATGATTAACCGGGGCTGAACGAGCCAGATCCAAGAGGAACCCGTGGCTATTCCTGCACCGTGACGGAGCGTTGGCCCAGGCTCTCCCGGCTGAACCGCCAGCCTGCGGGAAGTTTAGCCCTGGCAGGACCCTGCTGCCCTGCGGAATCTCGGTTCTCTCCTGGGAACGCGCCGTGCAGCGCTTGTTTGGAAGCAGCGGCAGTCAGGAGACTGCCTGACGGTTTTCCAGTTTCCTCAAGCACGAGGGGCAGGCGGCGGAGCCAGCCTGGAAGGATTTTCAGGATAGTTCCCAGAGTTAACTTGTGGGAAAGGCGCGCAGGGCTACGGCAGCAAGGAAAACGCACGTTCCCACAGATCCCACGTTCCGACGTGGGATATCACCCCATGCCTCCCCTGCCCACCTTCAGCAAAGCCCCCCCGCCCCACCCGAGCCCCTCACTCACTGCTGCTCCCCCTCCGTGGCATTTTGCGGAGCGGCGCGTCCGGAGCGCCCAGCCTTTGTGCCAGCGGGACGAAACCCCAGGCTGGTGCTTTTGCCACGTTCCCGCATTGCATCATCGCAGCAAACTCCAGCTGATGGCTCCTCCTTTTCCCTGCCTCCCAAACACCTCCTGGGGCCGCCCGCCCTGCCTGCAGACCCCTTCCCATCACGGATTTAGAGCTACCTGCCTGCAGACCCCTTCCCATCACGGATTTAGAGCCACCTGCCCACAGACCCCTTCCCATCACGGATTTAGAGCGACCTGACCGCAGACCCCCTCCCATCACG
>JAVJGI010000042.1:4380313-4400070 GCA_035590275.1 Ibycter americanus
AGGAGCCCAAACCCGCTGCTGGGGGGTCCGGGGGGGCTCCAGGCCGCGGCCCGGGGCTCTGTGGACACCCAGCTGGAGGAGGGGGGGGGTGGCCGAACGCTGCCCCGCGGAGGAGTCTAGACACGAGATTAGAGAGGCTGGAAACAGCAGGAAGAGGCCGAAAGCGCCTTATTTTAGCAATAATGCACCAGCTGCAGCTTGGAGGGCGAGGGGGCCACGAGTCAGCGTGCCACAGGGGGGGCTCAACCAGCTCGTGGGCCCCGGGAGCCGGCCACAGCCCCCCCTCCGCCCCCCGGCTCAGCGGCACCTGGCCGATCCCCCTTGAAGACAGCGAGCCCCTCACTCCATCCTTCTTTCCCCCCAGGCTCCCAGCGCAACGGGGCTGGGGGCCCCAAGGAGATGGAGCAGCTCCACGGGGGTCTCCCCCCTCCACGAGACCCACGCTCACCTCGGCAGCCCCTGCGACACGCTCCTCCCAAGGCGAGCTCAGAGAGCGGCCACGGCGCTTCCCCACTGGATTACGGATTAGCTGAGTTATTAACCAATAAGCAGGTCAAGTTATAGGATTAAAAAATCCTCTTCATTCCCCCCCACCCCGACTCCGACCCCTTCATCTCCCCCCTTGTTTCCAGCTGGCAACCGGGGCTGGAGGAAGGACTGGCCCGTTGCTACCCCGTCCATCTGGGGGCTTTCGTTCTCCTCCCAGAGCCACCACGCGTGACAAATCACTTTGCCGGCATTTTCCCTCATCCAACGGATTAAAATCAGCGACACGCACCCAGCAACATCACAGAGAGCTGAGCGAGCCTGTCGCTACCGTACAGGTCCATCACACTTCTGGGATACTAACGGGGAAAAAACAGCATTAAAACACGCATCTTCCCCAGCACCGGAGGTACCCACACGCGTACGAAAGGCAAGTAGCCAAGCACAAGCGCCTTCACCCACAGAACAAGCGGTCCGGCTGCTCCTCCGTGTTTGTGGGGAAGAAGTGAGCAAGATTATTCCTTTTTTTTTTAAAAAAAAAAATTACTTTTTTTGCCATCTTTACCCCTGACTGATTTACGAGGCTTTAGTGGCTCAGGGCAGGACCCCCAGCGGCTCCAGGCGTGCTGATCCCCTTCTCTGGTCCAGAGTTAGAGAAGCAAGCCATCTCGGAGCCAGGTGAGGCAACCAAGTGGCCTCCTCCCCCCCAGCCGGAATCACCAACCTTTAGCCCGATGCTCTGCCCCCCCGAGTTCACATGGTGCTGGGCAGACGAGCCCAGGTGGAGAGGATCCCCCCAGCACACTGCTCCGTTTCCAGGATTGACTGCTGGATCCTCCAGTTCCTTGCCAACCCCAATGCAGCTGCGTTTTGGGGGGGCGAGGAGGAGCCACCGCAGTCCTGAATAACGGTTTTGGGGAGCTGCTGCCCTACGTCCTGCCTCCAGCGAGCGTGTCGAGCGGCGTAACACGCAACAGGGAAGGGAGATGGGGGCACTATGGGGCTCCTTGCACCAGGACAGTCACAAGTGGCGGCTGTGGGAGCTTGGCCAGTGCAAGCAAAGCCTGGCAAGGTTTGGCTAGGACTGAACCAGCTCTAAATTGTATTTGCTATTTTGTGTTAGCTATTTGGATTGCACCTCCAAGAAGACGACAGCTGGCTGAGGAAGATGGGAACACAATCTTTTATGGCTTACAAACACAGAAGAGCAGCCGGTATTTTAGCAGCAGGGATGCGGCTGTCACGATCGTAGCGTCCGCCAGTGCCTTCACTCACCCCACGGGCCCTCTCCGGCCTGTGCCGGGACCTACAGCACCTGCCTCGGCTTGGATCTCATTGCAGCCTGATTTAAAAATAAGAGCCCTGCTTTACACTGTATTTTTTTTTTTTCCCCAATTTTGGGTCAAAACGTCCTCACATAGCGCTGATGGTTGGAGGCAGGTGTTACTCCAGGCACCTCAGGCTCTGCTCGGGGATCTTACGGATGGGAAACGGGATCCATCAGCTGCAGAGCAGGGCAGATCCTTCACCCTGGAGATTTCACTGCTGTCCGGGAAACCTGCACGGAGGCACTTTTGTCACCATCAAGTCCAACGGCTTCCAATCGCCCTTTGAACTTGCTGTTCGCCTCCTCCTCAGTGTGCACAGGGCTACACCCACCCTGGGGCAGCTATGGAGACTGGGCAGGGGGGTGCAGGGGCAGAAAACGAGGCAGCAGGTAGATACCGCTCAACATTTTCAGCAGGGATAGCTACGTCTTGTTTTTTCTCTCCCTAAAACACGCAGTAAAGAATCCCACAGACCAAGCTAGTTAGCTATTCCTTTATCCAGCTCCGCTTCAGTCCACGTTTTGCTCCAGCTTTATACAACTAAATCTGTATATAAAGTCCCTGACGACCTTACGCTCGCAAGGGAAGAAGGATGGCACCACAACCACACCCGCACACACAGAGCCAACACCGTTTTCCAGGTGGGTGGAGAGGAGAAAAACGAAGTCACCACCTTTGTCTAACAGATGCGTTGTAATATTAAATGAAAGCTTAATAAAATCTTTTAAGAAAGTCCCTCCCAGCCCTAGCCTACCACTCCATCAGCACAGTACATAGTGTATTTGAGACCTGCTCAGCTCAGCACGTGCCCGAGGGCCAGTTGGCTTTGTCGGGCCAGTTTAATTTGTGTTTTCTTGCCAGTCTGCGAATGTCACGGGAGCCAACGCCTCTCAGAAAAGCAGAGCACGCTTGCCACAGAAAAAGCCCTCACGCAGGTCTTAGGTCCCAATGGCAAATTTCTACCAAGAGCTACAGAAGAGATTGACCTGGTAACTTCAAGCCTCAGAGCTCCAGCAATTAAGCAGCACGTTACCATCAACGGCCGTTTAGATGCCGTCAGAGCAAGGAGGGTCCCCTGCCAGAAAGAACGCTCAGTAACCAACAGCTCGGGATCTTTCCAGAGGGCACCCAGGAGTTTCCAGATCTCTGCTCGTGTCCTTGTGCTGGAAGTGAAGGGTCTTCATGCGTGACAAGAGGATCACGGGTGTTCCTCATCCCGTCCCCTCCTATTTCAAGATGATGTGGTAGCTATCATTGGTTTCAGCTGCAAAAGAAGCAAAGGTCATGAGCCAGCTGCGACAGCAAAGGGATCCGCTGGGTTGAGCGGATCTGACACAAGAGCTCCCCAAGAGGTACGGAAGGGCAACAGAAGATGGAGCCGTGGCATTTACGCACCTTTCATGGTATCCAGAACGAAACAGGATTCGTCTTGGAAATTCTGTATCATCTGAAAGAAGGCACAAAAGCCAGCTTAGTCGGAGGCCATATTTAAACACAGCAGAAGTGCTTCAGCACCCGAAGTGGAGGCTTTGTGCTCTGCCATTCAGCAACGGGCATAGATTTAGAGGACTGAAAGGGATAGAAGCTGCTCAGGCAGGAGCTTAGTGCTCTGGGAGGTAGGAAAGGCACCAGGCATAAATATTTACTCCTTCCTCCAGCTCTCCAGAACTTAAGATTTGAACCAGCAAGCTGAGAGAGAGAGAACCCATCGGATTCTGAGATGCAGGTCTGAAAGCAAAGTCCTCCCGCAGCAATTCCCCTCCCCGTTTTTATAGCAAAGCTGGAAGAAACCCAAGCATGAAGGAGGGTGTGCAGGCAGCCTGGACTAACTCTGGGAGAGCTGTTTGTGCCTGATAAACCTCACAGGTTTAAGTAAAGTGCCCCCTGCAGCAGAGCAGCGCCCCTGAGCACCAGCATCCTTGGCTCTACAGGCTTTAACGATTAACTCCGACTCTTTGGAAACCAGAGGTGATGGAGCAGGGCCCTTCCTGAAGACCTGCCCCAGGGATCTGTGCCCCAGGGTCCTGCACAACCTCTGCAGCAGAGCTCAGAGCACAGACACGAACCAGCTGAAGCAACCCAGTGCAAGAGGTGGAAAATAAGGAGCGCTCATCGGCTGTTACCTCATCACTGATCAGCACGTGTATTCCCGTCGGACCTTGCTTGTAAATCTGGCTGATCTGTTGGGAAGAGATGCTGAAGAGCTGGGCCAGCTTTTCCGTCAGTTCCACTGCTGTCAGTTCCTCCAGATAAATAGCGTGGTACACTGCGAGGAGAGGAGCCGTTGCAGCTAGGTGCCAAGCTTCAATGTCTGCACCGTGGATGCAGAGACACTTCAGCTACTGCCACGCATGCTAGCCTAGGGAGCGGATGCTTAGAGCAGCGCCACAACCGGGCTGCTCTCCACCCAGGAACATCACAGCCCCGTTGGGAGGGGACTGGGCACGGCTCGTCTATCGAGTGTTGCTTTTCAGCAGGTCAAACACCCGCTCTGCTGCGCCCAACTCGCGCAGGTATCGTCTTTCCAAGCCTGAGCTGCTAAATTGGTATGTCACTGCAGCATCTCTGGTGTCTGCTCCGGCTACACGGCTGCAGCGTGCCCTGAGCTACATCAGGATCAGCTCCACAGTAACTTGCCTGTCAAGGTCCTGCAATGTTTGCTCTCTATTTATGCAGTCCTTGCCCCCAAAAGCTTCAATTTCAACTAGCATCAGCCCAGCAGCATTTTTTACCGTTCCTGGCAGTTTTCGATCCCAGCAGGATGGAAACGCCACACCAGCACCTCCTCAGACCCCCTCCCTGTTCCCCCACTCCCACAAGACAGGTCCTGGGGGGAAGCGAGAGGATCCAAATTGGAGCAGGGCAAGGAAAGGACGAGCTGTTTGCTTTTGCACTTGCCGCTCCAATCACAGAGGTGGATAAACCGGCGCCTGGCTGCTCCACAAATGTAGGTCACTCATTGTTGTCTGAGCAATGCTGGATTCTCGCAGGAGCTATCATTTGTCAGCTTGGAGCAGGCAACGTGCCGACAGGCAGATTCTGCAGCCACCCATTTGGTGAGCAAGGAGAAAAATCAGCTGGGTAGGACCAGGGCAAGCGAAAAGGGTTCACCGTGATTTTTTGGGCTCAGTTTGTGTACAGAGCCTGCATTAGCTTGCAGGTGAGCTCGCACATGAGCTTGCTGCCTTGTTGCAGCGAGATGACGACAGTGACAGCAGACAACGTGAGACGTAGGGGCCGAAAACAAAAGCCGCAGACCCTCTGAGCTGCTGTGCAGGGCTCTGGTAACACCAGCAGTCCTGGCTGCAAAAGGGGCCCTTCACCAGCCAAAAGCTGTGGTGTGGGGACAAGAGGACTGGAGGCAACTGGTGCTGAGTGCCCACGGGCCAGCAGCGGCAGGGCTGGAAAGAGCCCCCGCTGCATTTCTGTTTGCTGAACCCCCTGGCTGTTATTTCCCCCACTGTCAGCAGCAACCCAAGCCCACGTGCTCCCTGCCAGACTTCGAAACTCTTACCGAAAAAAGTACTGGTTACTGTGTCCCCGTCCTCGTGTTTCTGCTGGAGGTCCCTCAGCTGCTGGGACTCCTGACACACGTAGATGGTCAGTCTGGGCCGCACCATCCTAGGGACAGAGCAGTGAGTGAGTGCCATTGGATTTGCTCAAGGACACCTCTAGCTCCCAACACTTTGCCAGCACTCCTTCCCTAGCCAGTATCTTCAGAAGGAAAAGAGGAGATCGACAATGTCATCTTGGAGCAAAACCATCGTGGTCATCCCCACCTCGATGATGCAGCAAAGGTTTTTGTGAGAAGGGGACCAGCAGGGGAACATGGTGCCAGCTGGCTACCACGCAGCTAAATCGGGCGGTTCGCTCCTGAGGACACAGCAGCCACGGTTCAGACCGAGCTCGGCTGGTAACACGCGTGCTCCTTCTTGTTCAAAGCCTCATTTTGCAGCACAAAAGCTGGCAGCGTCTCCTGTCCTTCGTGCCCTTCTCCCCACCGCAGCACGACCACTATAGTTGCCCTGCTATCTCCCGAGCCATCAGAAGCAGTACATTAACCCCCTGGAATGCTTCCCACCCGCGCAGCTCTTGCTGCCCCATTATCAGACCCACGCCGATACCTTCCCTCCTGGATACAGCCCACCCTGTGCCCCTCTGCCTGGCTGCAGCAGCGCCTTCTGAAATGCTCCAGCTCAGACAGGAGGTCAGTTAAACACCAGTCCCTGCTTCTTCAGGGAAAGGTGCAAAGGAATATTCCCGTTCCGGGAAGGTAATTCCACTGAGAGACAGTGCAGAGGACGGAGGAAACAAGTATTGTATCGGCAGGACTTTCTAGCTTGCGGCTTGGTTCTCTGACACTCGAAGAATAAGATCATTTCTAATGATCACACAGATTTTCTTCCCCAGATTGTCCCTGGCGTGGTTATCCTGCTGGCTAAGTTACCACATTTGACTGGAAAAGGTTCAGGAAGGTTAATGAAACTGTTCTCTCTAATAGCAAGAGCCAAGCAAACAGGCTAAACCAAATACAACTTACCTACCATCCGCCATCAGCTTTTAAGCAAACAACATACCGTCCTTTCAACGCGTTGAAGAGCCTGATGCCATCCGCAGGGCCGCAGATCTGGATAACGTCTTCTCTGGTCAGCTTCAGTAAGTCTGCGCCTACAGTTTTAAACATCAAAAGGCGAGAAAGTCACATAATCCAGCCCAAAGTGTGTGGGGTGCAGGGCTCTGGACACGGCAGCTGTGCCAGCATCCCCCTCTTCCTGCTCACAGAGCTCACCCCATTCCCAAATTTCTTCTGCCTTCTGCTTACAACTGCCCCCTGCTTCTCCCAGAAGGACGCTTGCAAGATTTTTTTTCCAGACTGGTTTTGCAAGAGTGTGTTTTGGTACAACCCTGTGTCCCGTAAATTACATTTATGGCCGGCTACCCAGTGCCTCGGTGACCCTGGATAACAGAGGCCGTATCACCAGGGAAGGAGAGGAAAATAAACGCGAAGCATTTCTTTACACACTGTGCTTTCCCCCAGCTCAGCACTTCTCAGCTTGTTTTAAGATTAGAGTGTGCTGCGAGCTCTTGGAAGAGAAACCACCCCAGTCCCCGCTATTGTGCCAGTTGAGAGTGGGGTGGGAAATGAAATACGCAGCCTTCAGGGAGCCACATTTTATCGTGTTATAAAAAAATATGAGATTTTAAATTTATATTTGCAACAGTAACACGAAGACAGCCTCAGGAGCAAGAGGAGGCAGAGCCACTCAGCACAGAGAAGGGGCAGCCACAGAGGGGAGGGCGTAACCTACCTGAGAAGTTTCTGAAAAGCCGAGAAAAAGTGGAGAAGCGGTTTCGGTGCAGCCACTGCTGGGCTTCCTGGGGCGTGCTGGTGGGCAAGAGGTTCTGCAACACAGGAAAAGAAGGGTCAGAGGCAACGTGGAAGCATTTCCACCGAGGAACGAGCACAGATCAGCTCAGTGTTTATAATCACAGTCTTAAATGGGGGCCCTAGTGAGCCAGGCTCACAGCACGTGCACAGTAAAGGCTGCGGCTTGGACGGGTTTTGATTTAAAAGGCTTTGGAGGGACGGAGAAAGAGGAAGGAAGCGAAGGAGAAAGCACAGTGAAGATCAAGGCAATAAGTAAAGGTCACAGCAAGCTACAAAGAGCTTGCTCACAGCTCAGCATCGCTGTACCGAACATTTTTCACCCCGTCACTTCTTTTTCTAACTAGGAGTCAAAAAAAAGTTATAGCTCCCCCAAAGATGTTAAACTAGAGCAGCCTCTTCCCCAGCAAACTACAGCCACCCACAAACCCGCCCCAGCTCCATCCCCGAATCCCGTTTTCTGACCTGTGCACCATCCTTACCACAAGCATAAGCTCTGAGGTGTGACTTACATCTGCGATCGGAGGGGGTGGCTCGGGCTGATGGTTCGGAGAGCCATTGCTAGGGCGGGGAAAAGAGCCAGACAGAGCAGAACATGAGGTTAGCGCTGCTCTTCCCTTCAGGCACAGGATCCCGGCAGGCAGCAACCCACCCCCCCGCCAAGTCCCATAACCAAGGCCACCAAAACAGCTATGTGGCTGCGGCAACGCAGTCGATGTTGCAGCGCGATGCTTTGCAAGAACAAACGGCTTATGATGGAGTATTAACACCACGGGGAAAAGCAGAGCGAAGCAGGCTGGAAGCTGAACCTCTGACCAAACGCACACAGGCTTCGTGTGCAAGAGCCAAGCTTTGCTGCAGCCAGGAGAGGTAACAGTACTCAGCTCCAAGGGCTTTAATTTTGATTTTCCTCACGGACATAGCCCCTTCGGCTGCTTCCACCCCCCTGTACACCTTGGAACCAGGCCCTTCCTTTCGCCAGCGGTCACTGCCAGCTCAGACACATCAATCTCTCGTGCAAGGCAGAAATTGATAGCCAGCCAGCCTCTCCTCCGGACTTACCCTTCGCCAATGGAAAAACTGCTGTGGGAACTGTTGAAGCCAGGGGATGGCGTGTTATTGACGTACGTGATCTCTGGCCAGGGAGAACACTAGAAAGGAAAACCCAGAGAGTCACAGGATTGCTGTGAACCAGCGCGTACATCTGCTCTGATCAGCGCCAGTTAACAGCTATTTGCTGACCGCAACCGACTCTGAAACAGAATTAAGGAATAAAAGTAGGGGATTAAAAGAAGCCATGCCAATTCACTGCAGATGGTCACAAAGCTCAGGTTTAGTGGTTCTTAATCTCAAAAGGCCAAAAGTCACAGAATTCAAACGCAGCGAGATCCGGGATCTAAAGCATCACTCTGGCACTGGGCTGACACACAGAAACCTGGGAACCTCCGAGCCCGAATCGGGCACTGATGAGCATTCCCGAATCCACCCAGGGCAGGACAAGGGCTCCCTCCCCAGGGCTGTTCAGCACCAACTCCTCAGCCGATTGCATTTTAATAGACTGACGCTTTCCTCTAGCACAGGGAGCAAACAACTGGGTTTTCTGCCAGCTCCCAACCTCGGTGGCCAGTTGCCACATGGGCAAAACGAAGCTTGCAGGGAGAGGTAAAAATCTTTTATTAGATGATCTATTACAGCAGGGAAAAACCCACCACATTTCCAGGCACAAGAGCCCTTTTTCAGGTCTAGTAAGAAACACCTCCTCTGTCTACAAAATTTATCTTGCTTTTGCCTTGCGGCTATTAGCCATTTGGCCAAACGTTTCACAGCAGAACAGCCAGCTCCTTGTCACCTGCGAGCGAGGTAAGCCAGGTTTCATTAAAACAATGATGCCAGCCGCTGCATGACAGAGCATCCCACCTCTGTGAGTATCGTGGTTTCATAGGAAGGCTGGTATTTCTCCTTCTCATGAGGTGTTCGCTTCTCCATCTTTTCCCTGTCTGTCTTCTGCTTCCGATCAGCTCCTTTGGGCTGGAAAGAAGATATCCCTGTTAGAACAGCAGCGTGGAAGGGCGGCGGCAGACAGCTGGATAGATGTGCAAGAAATGCAAGAAGCAGAGAAGGTGACTCATCCTTCTACACACCCACTTGTTGCTTTACAGAGGGAAAAGGAAGAGGGCTGTGACTATCCGCACCGAGAATTAACTACGGTGACAGCATCACCTCTCTAACAGCCCCAATATCCTGATCTACCCACGCCCCTACAACGGGGCCCAAAGCATCTGAGCGAGGGGGTGAAACATTCTTGAAACAAACTTCTCCCGACAGTGTATGTTGGCTCTAAGGGGATGAAGGCCAGTTTCTGCTGTCACGTATCTGAGCTGCGTCTTTCGCATCTTCATCAACTGCTTTGAGAGGCGGCATTTCAGCGGCACGAATAGCACCAGAACACGAGAGCGCTCAATTATGTCCTTGCCTTTGCCACAACCTTGAAAACCCACGCGCTCTCTCATGTGCAAGATAAAGGCAGCAAGTAAAATCACCTTAATCAAATGCTCAAAGGGAAAGCGGCAAGGAAGAGAGCGCCGTTATAACCACCAAAGACATCCCCGGTGCTCCCCTTGGCAGAATCCTAAAGAAATTCCCTCAAAACTTGGCTCTGCCTGTACTCACAAGCGGAAGGAATTTGGCCTTGGTGGACCAGCACAGTGACCTGCCAACAGGCAGGTGCCTCCCGCGTGGATGAGTGGCACCCACGGCACTGGTGGGAAAGCTTTAAGACTGCAAATACAACTGGGTACCCACCGCCCTCCTGCTTCCCAAGCTCCAAATCTCTTCCTCTGGACAGGAAAGCTGAGCCCTGACCAAGCTACCACCACCATGCTCCAAGCTGGGTGAGGAGGTGCTGCTTAGTTGTGGCTTCATGAGCCTGTTTCTTCCATGAAAATCTAATCTTTCCACGGGCAATGCTGCTGCTCCTGGTGGCTCGAACAGATCTGTGCTCCAAACACCAATGCATGTGGGTGAGGGGCCCTCAACAGCTATTTAGAAAGCACTGAAACACTCCCAGCTTTGAGGGGCAGAGGGGAGAAAGGAAAGAGCGGGGCAGGAGCCCAAATCATGTTAAAACCCACGAAGGACACCCTGCAGCAAACAGATCTCACACAGGCACAGGGAAACACACGCACAGTGTCGAGTCTGCCGCCCAAAGAGCAGCCCTGACCCCAGGAAAGCAGCTGCATCAGAGGAGCAAGAGATAAGGATGAGGCCATCACAGACCATCCCCTGCAGGCAGACTGTGCCCTGAAGCCACAGCTTCACTACTTTGGGTTTTCCCAACTCAAGGTCATCAGAGCCAAAAAAAAACCTCCCCAAAAAACCCACAAAACCAAAACCCATCCCTTGACACCAAGAGCTGAAGCTCAGTAGAAATGCAGCACCAGATGCCTCGCAGTCTCATTATCCTCCGGATGCTTGCTTGTGACCAGCCTTAACTCCCAAGTCTGCAGCCATCCATTTAGGCTATTTGCATCAAGATACCAGCCAGAGCTCAAACCAGCCCTAAATCATCACACCCCTGCCTTTGAAATGTTATAATCCAAACAGGCAAAAAAGGAGAGAGAAGGGGAAAGATGCCAAGCCAGCAGCAGGGCACGCTGCCCAATATCCCGCAGCAACTTCACAGCAGAACTGCAAAGCAGCGCAGGCACCCGGCCAGCCAACCGACGCCGCTGCGTGCCAAGTGCCCTTAAAGCCAGAAGAGAGGAGCCACGCACCAAGCTTTTGTGTTACAGGGAGGGATGGGGTAACGGAGGCAACCTCAGCATCCCAGACAGCGTGGGCACGGCATGCCCCTGCGGCACAACACCTGGGCGCTGCTGCGTGAACAACCCTGCTCAGCCACCCACAGCATCGCGCTGCCGCAGCCAGGCTGTGTCATGGTGATTCTGCAAGCCATTTGCAACAGGGACCAGACGCCTGCACCGCTGGAGAGGCCAGATGCAGACGGATCATTGGCAACAGATAATATTAAAGCAAGGAGTTTAGACAGACACCAAGGCTGCTTGGAAGATCTCCCAAGGTGATAAGACTAAACGTGGGAGGTTTCAGACAGAGGCAACACAGCCCATGTTCTCCCTGTACCTTGTTCTTGGCTTACTGGTTTTATAGCCTCAATGGCATCTGGACTCGCCTGACAGAAGGGAACCAGGGAGAGAGCAGCAACGTGAGACCAGAAGGACCATGAGGCCCTTCCACAAGCAAGCTTGGCCATGGTCCTGCACCACAACATTCACTGGGGCCACAGTGTGAACTGAGACTGACTCCCAGTTTGTTTCCTAGCGTTGGGAAGGTCACCAATGGGCCGAGGTACCTTGAAGACCTTGATTTGGCAGCTGGCAGAGTGCAGGTGCTCCGTGTACTCCCCGTTCTCGTTCTCCTTGAAGGTGTCTATCTGGACCCGAAAGGGCACCCCCTTCTCTCCTCCGTGCTTCCGCATGGTGAACTCTGTGCTGATACAGTGAACCTGCGGGAAGGAAAGGCATCCTGCCGTTAGGAATCCCAGTGTGTGACTGACCACAAACTGGCCGTTCCCCTCGTGGGAGCCAGGGCAGCACTCACATAAAGGGCAGCCTGGTGAGAAGGGTGAAATACAGAGCGGGGACGGGACTGCAAGCACCCCCAGCACTAAGGAGTTAAGGGGATGCCACGGCAGAGGTGGAGCCACATTCTTTCAACAAGTTTTGCAACCTCTTAATGTTACAAGCAAGCCCCAGATCAGCAGGGCAGAGAGTTCTGCGGCAGCCTGTTTATCCTAGGTGGGAGGGCCAGACTTCCAAAAAGTATTTTAGGCAGCTGGCAAGATGTGCAAAAGCACCTAAGCAGGATGGAGACTCAAATCACGAAACCAGTGGGACCTAAACCACCACAAAAACGTGTAGAACAACTGACTGGTGGCCAGCTGTGCCCGTGCCTTGCTCACTCATGAGCTGCTGCTCTCTTGCATTGCTTCAGGCAGGAGGCAGGGCATGTTTTAGTTGACATCCTTCTACCACTGTAGCATCTGGCTGCTATTTCAGTGTTCCGAGTTAGAAAAAGCATCCTTTTTCCCTTTGGAAAACTTATTTTTTCCCCTAGATGCCCGCAACTGGAGTTTCTCCGCTTTTCCTCTTTTACCTGGATAAACACAGAAGTCCTCTTCGAAGGATCCCATAGAAACTCCACTGTATTGAGCTGGGTTGGGTTTGCTCTCGGGTCAATGATGCCCACGGACATTGGGATATCTGCAGGGGTACGTATGGAGAACAAGCTGTGGTTTGTAGCAGGAAGGGATTTGCAGGGAACTTATGGAAGAGCCAACCACGTCTCTCAAAGTGCAGGACCATGACAGCACTTCGTCCCTTAAAGGGACTGGGAGCCTGGCCGGAGGCACCTTAGGCACCCACGTATCCGCCAGCCCCGGGGACTCACCTATGTCCAGTATCCTGTCCCCAGGCCGGTTCCACCGCCAGCCCTCCAGCTGCTGGTGCTCCGTGTACTGCAGCCGCCGGTCATGAAACACCACCCGGAATATGCTCTAGAGGTGAGAAACAGTCAGGGGCTGGAGCTGCCGCAGGAAACCTGGCAGTCTTTGAGCTGCGAGGCATTTCCCAGTGTGAGAAAAAGGGGCAGAGAGGGGAGCAGAGGAGCCTGAAGGCTTCATGGAGAAGCCAAAGCAATAAAGGGAAACCCAGATGGACCCTTGGGATGGAAGCATGAAGGTCTCAGCTTATCCCTCCCGAACACTAAGCGGTCAGCGATCGCCTCTTGGCTTGCCCCCAGGCCCCATGGGACTGGCTGGACAAGGTGGGAGAAGGGAAAATGGAAAATCAACCCCCAAGCGAGCCAGACCTATGCCACACACGCTGTCATGGCAGCTGCTGCGGGGGCGCAGGACGAGGCCACGTCCCCCACGGCAGGGGACGGCCCCAGCTGGGCGCGTGTACCCGTGTTCTCTGCTCACCTTGACCAGTTTCCCATTTATCTCCGGCAGCTCCCCGATCTTCCTGTTGTCCAGCATCCGGATTTCATAGGACTGCCCTGGGGGAAAGACGACAAGGGCACCTCGCGGTTAGTCACGACGGACCTCTGCTACTATTCTGACATCTTTTTCTGCCACACCAGACATGCCACTTGATCTTCTTGCCAGGTTTTAGTGGGGGGGTCATAGGAGCACAAGCCATTGGAGCCACAGCTGTAACGCACCTCTCCAGGAAGAGATAATCCTCTCCCTTCCTGCAGCAGTACTTTCCAGGAATTACCCTTATTAACCCAAGATCAAGAACAGGGAAGAAATCGATTACACAAGCTTCATCTGCCTTTGGTCGCCAACCCTGATCTTCCAGTTCTACTTGAAAGCAGCGGGTACAGCTTGAACCTGTAAAACACACCCCCTGCAGAGCACCCAGCACGGGTACACCGGTTAACCACCTTACATCGCACAGATTTTAATTAGGTTAAATCCTACAGGCAATTCACGCCGCCGCCATAAGCAGAGGGCAGGCAGCAAGGCGAAGGAAGCGGCGCTTCCAAACAGGAGCAACTTGGGGTTTACTACTGAGGTGTTTTCCATTCCCAAGGGGAAACTTCCAGAGGCAGAATTGTATTTTTTAGGGTGTTAAACACGAGGCACACTCGGCCCACGGAGGGCACGGGGGCTTCTCTCACCTTGGTTGAGATAGGTGAGCGTTTCGTCGTGGAGCTTGACAGCGGGGGAAGTGGCAGCACACAGCACGTACTGGAAAGGCAGAATTTTGTTCTCGTTTTCGGGAGGCAAGCTCGATTCTTCCTGCTTGAAGATGGGCAAGGCAAGGACGTCGCTGCGAAGAGATTTGTCAGACATTCGCTTCAGCTCTGGCTACAGAGAGGCGATGCGTTTGGCGTTTAGTTCCTCCTCCTAGGAAGAGCTTTGAGCTTTTTTTTTTTAGGTAAAACCACCACGTACCCTGACATCTCCGCAGAACTGCAAAGGAGCATTAAAGCAGACCGAGTGGTCTGAGGACCTGAGACCTGCTCTTGCTAAAGCTTTTTTCAAGTTAGCCTCGCCACCCACCCAAACCCCACACATTTTGGGCTAAGAGACAACAGCGTT
Organism: Ibycter americanus; assembly: GCA_035590275.1. Classification (NCBI taxonomy): domain Eukaryota; kingdom Metazoa; phylum Chordata; class Aves; order Falconiformes; family Falconidae; genus Ibycter; species Ibycter americanus. The sequence goes on from JAVJGI010000042.1 coordinate 4,394,640, forward strand.
GGTGCTTCAGCCTGCAGCCCAGCCCCCTGCACCACTGGTGTGCATCGGCACGGAGCTGCTGCAGACAGACGTACGCAGAGCGACATCTGTGTCGCGCCGACGAACGCTCATCCTCTTCCTCGTGGTACCAACCTGCTCACCGCTGCCAGCAAACCGGTCCCTAAGCCTTGTCCCTGCTGCAAGATGAGCAACCAGGAGCTTACTGACCCTCCAGGAGAGGCTTGGCAGGGATTCAAAGTCTTGCTCAGGTCAAGGTCACCGAGTTTCGCGCCACTGCTGCCTCTGTGGTTATAGAAGCCCCTCCCTGCCCCAGCAAACAGGGGTGTCAGCCCAAGCGGAGGCGAAACCCTCCCTCCTGTAGCTGTAACCCACAGGATGCACGCAAACATCTCTGCGGAGCAAATCCCTCAGGCTCTGACACGGCAGGAGCCCTTCCAGCACAAAAGCAGCAGGAGGTGGCCCCCCAGCTTTCCCCAAACTCATTGACGAGCCCCCAGAGCCAACGTGCTTTGTGCCGAGCACCACGCAACCTGCCAGCCCTGACCCAACCCACGAGCTTGGGATGCCTGCCGGTCAGAAGATGCTGCATGTCACAGCCCACGCTGCGGGTCCCCACACCACGGGATGTGCGAGAAACCAGACCCAGGTGGCTAAGACAGCCGCAGGCACCTCTTTTATACTTTACAGATCTGCCTCTTGCCCAAAGCCACCGTGACTCCTGCCCAAAGCCACCGTGACTCCTGCCCAGCCTACATTTCAGGACAGGAGGAACTGCCCTGAGGGGCCATCAGGATGGCTTCACCACACTCCGTTAACCTGCCACAGCCCAAGCACCTTCCTGGCTACCAGGCTGTAGGAGATGAGCTCCACGCCGTGCCACGGAGCAGCATGGAGCTGCTCCAGCTGTACCAGCTTGGGCTCAGCATCCTCTGGATGCTGTCACGCCGCTCTCGGTGCTGGCTGGGAAAAGCCAGGGTGTTAAAGCCCCACGCTACCAACTTTTCCCAGGAGAAGGATGTCTCCAGGTCTTTGTGGTTACGTAAAACACTCGCCGTCTCTGCTCCCCTGTGATCACAGACACTCCTCCATACTTCAAAGGCCATGTGGCAACAAGAACTTGCTGAATAACGTTAATTTAAAAACCATCAGCAATACCTCTGAGCCTACGGACATGTATTTAATAGAAATTGTTTCAGAAGCTGATTCTCAGCAGTTGTTTTGAGCCGTAACAATGGCCGAGAGTGATTACTTCGTAGTGCATAAACCAGAACATCCTCCCACCCATGCACATGAGCAGAGCCCGGAGCAAAAGCAGAGCCTGGGCAAACACGTTCGAGCGGTGGGGACGTGACTGCAGAGTGGCGGATTGGCTGCCAGGGCCACCCAGAGCCATCCCATCGCCTCCAGGTGAAACGTGGCATGGGGACAGTGGGGACGGAGCTGTTCGGGTCCCCGTGATGGGCAGCTGCGCATCACTAAGCCATGACGAAGACTCAGGTCGCCTGTCCCTCCTGTTACAGACTTTGGGCTCATGGGAGTGTGAGGAAGGAGTTAAATCAGCTTTTTTTCTTCTTTAGTTGAACATTAAAAACCTTTTCCAAGATAAAACTGGACTTATCTGGCCAAATACCAGCTCCCACCCTAACAGGGCTTTAACCCTTTGGTCTCCAAGAGATTAAATACCCACCCTTCCTCCAACACTGTGCAAGCAACACCTACCACTGCCGCCCCAACCCGAGCAGCAGAGCCTTTCCCTGCCCAAATCCCAGCTTGTCAGACATTACACAGAGCCGTGCAGATGCCCTGGTCTCGGCATCAAGGCACGTGTACACAATTAGGCAAATTACACAACCCGGACGACGAACTTCCCTGCAGCTCCATCTCATTAGCAGACGAACGCTGTTTCATCCCGCCGAAGAATTCCTTGCCCGAGCAAGATGCCAAGGCAGGATGAAGCACAGATGTTTCACCCTATAAGCAAGCATGAGGATGGGGAAGACCAGCACCAGCCTCTTGTGCCCAGACAGGAAAATGTAAAGGCTACGCCCTGCACAAATTCTCCCTGCAGCCGGAGGAACGCAGGATGCGATTCTCCTGTACACGTGAGCGCTCGTTTGCCTCGCAGGCTTGGCTGCAGCTGTGCTTCAACCCCACTTCTGCAGCCTCAGGAGACCCTGGGTTTCGCTCTTTCTTTTGCTCTGCCTCGCGCAGAAACAGGCTGGGTGAGCAAGACTCAAAGCCGTGACCTCCCCGCTCGGAGAGCCGGCACATCGCTGTCATCCTGGCTTCCATTCACTTTTCCCGTGCACGCAGAGCTCTCACGCGATGCTGGATCCACCTTACGCAGCACAGCGGGTTGCTGTAATATCACAAGCTGCTTTTCAGGGCTCCAGCGATTCCACGCGGCCGCTAACACCACTCAGACGCCTGCCAAGAGGAACGGCAGAGGCATCCCTGCAAACCCTCCCCAAATCCAGCCTCTAGATTTGTGTTCGCTCAGACCCTGCACAACCACAACCCGAAAGCCGCGTTTTATTGCAAGCTGCAAAAGGGGAAAACACCCCAAAACTTAGGGTCGTTGCATCCCTGTATTTCTGGACCGAGAGCTCGACCCAATTAGTGAGGAATAATCATCAAGCAAACGATGGTTTGCTTTTGCAAGCAGCTACTGGGGAAGCAGAGCTGGTTTTGGTGCAATTCTGCATATACAGACAGGTTGGCAGAGCATCGCCACGACACCCCTGCCCGCGGGGAGCCATCCCTCGCCATTGCCGCGGCCACAGGTTTTGTCTGTGTCCTCTGGTCGTTCAGACACCACCATTACGCGTCCGTGCTGCAGGACCCAGGCCACAGGGTCAGCTTTACATGTGGCAGGGCGCAATAAATTAAATATCTAGAGAGACAACGTGGTTATAAAACAGCAAGAGAAAGCTCGGCACCTCCAGGGGAAGGACGACCTCAGCCACCTGCGAACGGCAGCAAAACGCGGCAGCCACGGCCGCGACCTGCCAGGGAATTCTTGGCAGCACAGGAGGCGCTTTGTTACTTTGCCTCCCGCTAGTCTCCCACCCTACCATCGCCCACCAAATTCAAGAGCGGTCATTTTCTGGGTTGCTTGGGGAGAGGCAGGAAGCTGTGAGGCCTTCAGGTACCAACGCCCCACCAGCAGCCCCCTGCAACGCCCAGCGTGGCGAAACCGAGCAGCTGTCGGCAGATTTTTCTTTAGACCAACCCAGATGCGGTCCTGCCTGCTCCAAAGGCACCTGGAGAAGTTCCTGCAACTCCGAGGGATACCCCTCCACTTAAAGAAAACACTCCCCTGTGCAATTTAACATGCTTTTGGGGGAAGACACTTCACCTCAGGCCTCCGGTTCTGGGGTGGGACAGAATCTCCTAGAAAAGAGGGAAAAAAATAATTACAGAATAACTGCGGATGGACGTATTCAGCCAATGCCCCATTATCACCTCCAAAACCACCTCTGCTCTCCTAAAAAAACCTGATTCCAGGGAACAACAGTAACATCAAGAATTCAGGTTCGTTAACAGACACAAAGCACAATCCTACCGTGCAACTCAAACGAGAGAAAGCTTCCAGCTGAGCGACAACCCTCATCATCCACCACCACCTACCAGCGCTTGTTCCCAAGGAAGTAACGTGCCTCTTCCATGGGGAGAAGGAACAAAAGCGGAAAACCCCCACGGGGCAAGCACAGAAAAAGTCACAAACACCCCCAAAACCTGAGGTGCCTGTTGAAACCTTTTCCCCTTTTCCGCGACACGGAGAGAAAATGTCAGATGTCAGGACAGGAAGGTCGGCGCGCTCACCTACGGGGGCACACGCTCTATTTACGGGCAGCGCAGGTCAAGAAAAGTCTTCGAAAAACAGAGTCGGGTTTCAGACGGCCGAGCAAGCCCCGTGGAACAAGTGGCTCAGCAGCGGGTTGCGCTCAGGGCAGCGACACAGCCACCATGCCACCAACACAGAGTCCAGAGCCCTTTTACACCGGTAATAGCAGCGCGGAAAACCTTTGCAGCCGGTTTGGTGCACGGCATGGGGACCTCAAGACTCTTTGCCACCTGCTTATGTGTCCAGCTCCTGCCTCAGGTCTGCAGGGAGGGATCTACCTCATCCTCCCTCCTCACCTCCAGCCGAGGGGGATCCCAGGGTGAAAACTAACTGAACAGAAGTCGCAGTTGAACTAATAAAGCTCTCACCCAAGTTACACCAAGGCAACTCCCTCGCAGACGGCACTGGATCTGCACTGCCCCATGACGGAGCTAATTAATTAAGGACGGCGGTGGGGAAGCACATGGCTGCTCGCAGACAGGCTCCACGGACCCTGTCCAGTCCAACACCTCACCCACGGGCTGCGCCTCCCCGTCGTTAACTCACGCAGCCAGAAACGAGGCATTATCTGGTCTCAAACAGGAGGCACGACGCAGTGCTTCGGCCTCAGCGCTGCACGGAGGCTCGGCCAAGCGGCTGGATACCAGAGCCGGGATCGGAAGGGTGAAGCGAGCCGAGAGCCATCTCCGGAGCACGGGCTGCGTACTTGTGCAACACGGTGTGAGCACCCGACGCCACCAGGTCCCAATCCCAAGCGCTGCATTCGTGCACAAGGCGTCAGACCCCATGGGGGTCCTGCTCCTCTTCTTCGCTCCTGGTTTAGTTCACTCAGGAGCTAGTCTGACCCAAAAAAACCATGCTGGTGTCCCTCTGGGAGGGTAATTAATTAGAGCAAAGTACCGCTTCTGGGGTGATTAGCTTCTGGGGTGATTAGCTTCTGGGGTGATTAGCGTACGCTGCGTAAAACCAAAGCAAGTGGCCGCGGGCTCTTCTAACCAGCGGTGGAGGAGAAGCGTGGGACCAACGCCGGATGATTGAGCTGCAGTTTGAGGCCATCAGGAGGCCAAAGCCCAAAAGCGCTGCTGGGGCTGCCCAGCCCCACGCCCTCCCGCGCGTCCACTCCCCAGCGACCCCCCCCCAAAGCCCCCAGTGCCCAGCAGGCTCTTGGCCACTGTGACTCCATCCCAACTCCAAGCGCCCACCACCACACCCCAGGGCTGGCGCCGGAGCTGAGCACCTCACTCACTCCTGATCCATCCCCCGGTGTGACACCGCGGCCGCCAAACGTGCCGGTTCCCCACCTTTCGGAGCATTTTGGGGCTCCTCAGCCCACCCTGAGCCCCCAGCCTGTCTCCCAGGCACATGACGGACCCCTGAGTGTCGCCGGAGCCCACCTACCTCATGCTGTAGGCCCCAGCGCCCAGCTCCTGGCCGATGCCCGACAGGCTGGCATCGAAGTCCTGCACCAGCCCGGACTCGATCACCTCGTCCGCCAACGGCAGCTTCAGCGCCCAGGCCATCCTCACCCAGCGGCAGGGGGCACCGGCCCCGGGCGAGGGGGCCGCGTCCCCCGTGGGGGAGGGC
>JAVJGI010000042.1:4441656-4452742 GCA_035590275.1 Ibycter americanus
CGCCGCGAGGCCGCGCCCGGCAGCCGCTGAGCACCCCCGGCACCCCCACCACGCTCCCCCCCCCCCCGCCCCGAAACGCTCCCCCCTACGCCCAGCGACACGGATGGGCCCAAGGGGTGATGGGGAAGCGCGTCCTCTTGGTTTTTCCGTGGGTGTTTGGTTTTGGGGTGCAAATTGGATTTTTGGTGCTGGTATTTGCTGCCTGTGCTGGGGGGGGCACGGTCAGTGCTCCAGGATGCGGCCGTGGGGCAAGACAGTAACAGTTACCCAACCCCACATCCCTCATTGCAAGGGAGGTTGGAAGAGAAACGGAGCTAGTGGCAGGGACAAAAATCCCAACCAGATCCCCCCCGTCTGCGTCTGGATCCCCCCTGCATCCCCAAGGAGCTGCGTTGCTTCCCATGAAAAGGTTTTGCAGCATTTTCCCCCTTTTCCGTTACCCCAAGGAATTTCTGGCTGCCCCGAAAGCACGGAGCCGGTTGTTTTTCCCTGCGGCTCTTCCCTAAGGTGTGAGGAAGAGGAGGGATGCGGCCAAAGGGATGCTCTGGAAGATGGAAGGGGAAAAGGATGCTGAGGGTTGGAAGAGAAGGGATTGCCGGGCTGCGGGGCAAAGCATCCACCAGGGCGCTGGAGAGAGGAACAGATTTTATTGGCCCCAGCTAATAAAATTATTTTTTTAAAACACCCCCATCCAAAACGTGGGGGAAGAGGATTTTCATCGCTTGGGCTGGGGATCGGGCTCTTCTCCTGCCTCAGTTCTGGGCCATCACCTGTCAAGGGAAGAAAGGGAAGGGCTGAGCCGGGGGGGATGGAGCCAGCCCATCGGTGCAACGATCGTGCCAGGTCTCAGCCCCGGCCGGCCCGAGCCCCGCCGGCGCCTTACGTTGGTCATCCAGGAGATGTAGGCAGACACGCGGGTGAAGACGGTGGGTTTGTACTTGACGTTGCAGCCCAGGCTGGAGACGAAGCTGGTGACGCCGTGGACCTGGTACTGCCCGTTGACCGCGCAGTGGAGGGGACCGCCCGAGTCACCCTGCCGGATCAAGGAACCCCCATGAGATGGGAGGAATGGGGATGCCGGTGGGATGGCGGGGGTGGGGAAAAGCGGGATGCCGGGGCCGTACCTGGCAGCCGGAGCGGATGCCGTCACCGCCAGCGCAGACCATGGTGGTCTTGACAGTGGAGCCCCAGTAGGATGGGCTGGAGCAGATCTGGTAGTCCACCACGGGCAGGGGTGCCTGCATCAGGACGCTGGAGAGCTGCCCGTTGGCTGCACGCAACGAACACTGGTCAACACCGCGCCGGCAAAGACCTGTGACAACTCCCCCCTTGCCAAAGCAGAACCCACAGCCACCACCGAGCCCCTTTTCACGCATAAAATCCCCCCAAAACCTTGACATGCCCCCACCCACCGTTGGCCAACTCCATGCCCTGAGCAAAGCCCTGCGTGATGCCTCCTGGGACCTCAAAGGGCTTAAAAATATCATTCGGGTCCCCACTTCTCCCGCGGTTTTGGGTGATTTAGGGCCACAGCACCCCAACGGCACTCACTGCGGGTGAGACCCCAGCCCGTGATGTAGCAGGGGTAGTTGTTGGGCAGGATGGAGCCCTGCTGGGGCAGCACTGCCAGCTGCACGTAGCTGTTCAGGGTGGCGAAGCTGGCCAGGCGGATCAAGGCGATGTCGTAGCTGGGGAGAAGAGGGAAAGGGTGTTGCAGGGACCCACTCTGTTCCTAGCGATGCTCCACCACCCCCCGCAAAATCCCCCTCCCCACACGCGTTACCCTCCGGCAACGTTGTTGCTGTTCCAGTAGGGATGAATGATGATCTTGCTCACGCTGAAGATCTGCTCTTTGCCATCATTCGAGTAGAGGTTGTGCTCACCAGCCACAACACGGAAGTTCAAGTTACTGCCGGGAAGACAAAAAACCACAGGATCAGGCCCCGAATTACGATTATTTCAAGAGCGAGTTGATATCAAAAGGATCGATGCAAGAAGATGCTCCCAGAGATGGTCCATGTAACCCCTTAATGGAGAACCAGCAAGGACCTTCAAGGACTGCTGCTCCCTGTGTTGGGGCAGCCCAAATTCCTCCTTGGAAAGGTTTTTTGGTGGAAAACGGCTTTTCCAGGAGAGGAAGGTGGGGTCCCCACGTCCGCTCACCGATCCACGCAGTGGGCTGCCGTCATCACCCAGTTCTTCCGGATGAGGGACCCGCCGCAGGTGTGACGCCAACTGCCACCAGAGTAATACTGGAGGGAGATCTGGGGAGGGAGGGATGTAAGACATGGGGAGGGGTCCTACCGCATGGTCCTGGCAGGGTGAGACCCCCCCTGGGATTTACTGGGTGACCCCAGGAAGGACCCACCTGGGAGGGCCAGGCGTGGGAGCGCGCCTCGGTGCCACCAACCACCCGCTGCACCCCATCGAGATCCTGCTCGGAGCAGCGTCCTGCGGGACAGAGGATGGGAGAAGGGGGGGGGTGAGTCGTAACTAGGGGGGGTTGTCACCAGCTGACGAGGCCGATGGCTTGCGGCAGAGGACGCACCGCAGAGGGCGAGGGCGGCGAGGAGCACCAGCTGCAGCATCATCATGGACCACGACGGTGCTTCGTCTGCGGCCAGGGCTGCACCGCTGGCGGCTTTAAAGGGGATGGAGGCGGGACGGGAAGAAAACCAGGTGGCACGGCCTTCGCGAGCAGCCTTGGTCCCTCTTCCAAAGCACACACAGCCACGAAGGTCAGGGCTGAAAAGCCCTGGGTGCACCCCAAGTTTCCCTCAGCTTCGAACAGGCAGCGCAAATCCCTGGGCAGCCGATGCTCTGCTCCCGCATCTTTCTCTTCCGCGCATCTTGGGCAACATCGCCATGAATTTCTCCGGCCTCGAGCCCCGTGGATGCCCCAGCTGCAGCTTTTGCGTTGCACTTATTTGTGGGATGCCTCCCAAGAGGTTTTTCCGACACATGCACAGCGCCCACATCGCCACCGGGCTGGGGAACACGAGGCAAACGCAGGGCAAGACCCCCACCCCCTCCAAAAAAACCCACCCAGCACAGCCAGGGGACCAGACGCGACCTCCACGGGGCGTTATTTTGAGGTTAAATGAAATACCGACACGGTTTGTAAGAAAAACCTGATTTCTGGCCAAAAGTTTTCTTTTTCCCCCCCTTCTTTAAACAGAAAGCGAGGCTGTTTTGGGATGGGGGGCGAACCCGCGGCACCGAGGTTTTTCACTCCACTGATAACAGCAGCTGCTGGAAAACAGCGTTTGCGGCAGCGGTGATTATCAGTTCACATGAAAAAAGAAAAAAAAAAAAGGAAAGAAAACCCACACCTGCTGCATTTCTGCTCTTATCTCTAAGAAAAACATAAGATTTCACGGGGCAAATGGTCTCCAAATAATCCCGTATTTATCAGCACAGAAGGGAACACGGCGAGGGACAGCAGCGAAGCCGCCACCCTGGCACAGGGACAACCCAACCCCCATCTGACCCCCCCCAAAACGTGACACCTCACCGCAAAAGGGGCTTTAAACCCACTTTTGGGTTGCAAAAGAGAGTTCCCGGGGCAAGAAGAGGGAGGGAAATGAAATCAGAGGATGGGCGGGAGCTGGGAGGAAGCTGGAGATGAGATGGTTGTAAAATAAATCATCTCTTTATTTGAGGTCGCGTATCCACAGACAGGTTCTCCCACCCGCAGGCCACTTCCAGGAGGGGTTTTTCCCCCCCGCTGGAAATGAAATGGCCCCACAAGTGGCAGCTACAGTAGCTACAGTAGTTGGGCTTGAAGAAAACCAGGGGAAAGACGAGATCTCGCCCCCCCCGCGCTGGCGAGAGCCGCTCCGGGAGGATGCCACGGTGCATCCGAGCTGTGCCATCTGGGGAAAAACCCTCCGGATCAGCATGAGGATGAGCAGAATTGCACCCAGGAATCATCATCATAATAATAATAATAAAAAAAAATATCTAACGTCCCCCCCCAAATCAAGCCTGATACCTAAGGCAGACAGCCCAACTCCTCCCCTCTTGCCGGCAGCGGTTCCCGACGCCCGCAGTGCCACGGCGGGTGAGGGCCGGATCCTGGCAGCCTCTGGTAGTACTGGGGCGGGGGGGGGGGGGTCCCTTGGGTGCGGGGGGCCCACCACAAACCACAGCCCACCCTTCTATGGGCTGAGCCACACGGCCGGGCACCATCCTCCTCCTCACTGGCAGGAGTTTCCCACCCGGCTTCCTCGCGCAGGGCGGCACGGCTGCGGTTTTAAATGCCCGATAGGAATTTAAGAGTCTCTGGCTGGAGCTGAGGAAGGGAAGGATGAGCGGCAGCCGGGTACCAAGGAGCATCCTCGGGCATCTCGACGACTGAGGAGCATCCTCGAGCATCTTGAGGACTGAGGAGCATCCTTGAGCACTGAGGAGCATCCTCGGGCATCTCGACGATTGAGGAGCATCCTCGAGTACTGAGGAGCATCCTCGAGCATCTCGAGGACTGAGGAGCATCCTCAAGCATCTTGAGCACTGAGAGGCATCCTCGGGCATCTCGACGATTGAGGAGCATCCTCGAGCACTGAGGAGCATCCTCGAGCATCTCGAGGACTGAGGAGCATCCTCGGGCATCTCGACGATTGACGAGCATCCTCAAGTACTGAGGAGCATCCTCGAGCATCTCGAGGACTGAGGAGCATCCTCAAGCATCTTGAGCACTGAGAGGCATCCTCGGGCATCTCGACGATTGAGGAGCATCCTCGAGCACTGAGGAGCATCCTCGGGCATCTCGAGGACTGAGGAGCATCCTCGGGCACTGAGGAGCATCCTTGAGCATCTTGAGGACTGAGGAGCATCCTCAAGCATCTTGAGCACTGAGGAGCATCCTCGGGCATCTCGACGATTGAGGAGCATCCTCGGGCATCTCGACACCTGCCGCGTTTCGGGCTCCGTGGCGTGCCACCAGCCAAGCTCGGCTCCCTGTCTCCAAAGGCACGGGACTGAGTTCAAGGCAACCGTGAAATGCAGCATATTTAAGGCTTTTGCTTCTTAAATAAAATAAAAAAAAAAAAAAAGGGAAGTTTTTTTTGGATTCTGGTTTCCTGAGCGTGGTTGGGGACGGCGGGGGGCGCGGGCCGCTCTGCTCCCTGCCTAGGTGAAGGACCAGAGCTGGTGGGGATCCGCCAGGTCGCAGGGGACCATCGCCGGGTGCTTCCCTCGTGCCGTCAAGCACGTACCGGAGGCCGGGTTTTTAATCAGCCGGTCCTGCCAAAAAAATAGACGGCATCAGCGATGCCGGTGGGATGAAGAAAGGATGTAACAGAGGGGAAGCGGGAGAGAAGCATCATCATGAGGAGGGGGGGGATGATGCCACCACCCCCTGGGGTGATTCCCGGGGTGGGGATGCTTCTCCTCACCTGCGCCAGGTCCCACTCCTCGCTGGCCGGCACCCGGCCGGGCTTCCCTCTGTACTGGCAGTCACCCAGCTCGGCCGAGCCCGAGCCCGCCCGCAGGCAGAGCTCCTTCCCGATGTTGTGCCGCAGCTCCCGCTGGCTTGTGTACTCAAAATACTGGGGCGGGGGGAAGAGCAGAGAGGGGACGTCACGTTGCACCCCCAGAAAGTAACCCCCAGGGGAGAAAACAGGGGGGTTGCAGGAAAGGGAACCGCTGGGGGTTGATGTGTGCCCACCTGGTTGCCCCCCAGCCCGTGGCAGGGGTACATGATGAGCGGTTTCCCACCGTGGTTGTTCTCGCCGACGTCCAGGCAGCTTTTGGTGCCCTCGTTTTTTATCTGCAGGGGTAGGGGTGGAAAAAAAAAAACAACCCAGGGAGCAGGGGGGTGAGCTGGGCTCCCCAGGGTAGGGACCTGCCTTGGGTTTGGACTTTGCAGGGCACTGAATTATCGCTGTATAAAGACAACCCCAGCGCCAGGAGCCGCATCCGGGTCCCTCGTCCTTTCCAGGATGCGAGGAACGCCCACACCAACGCCTCCGACCCACTGAGCCAAAGGTAAGAGCTGCCCAGGACGAGGTTTCAGGAAACAAAGGTGAATTAACACCCGGATGGAGCTGGCACCCAGCCCTCACCCCGGCCCTCGCCACGTCCGACGGCTGCTTTCACATCGCCCTGGCTGAGGGGGGTCAGGCTCAGACCCCAACACCTGGGTTGGAGGAAACGGGCTTTTTTTGGCAGCTCCATCCAACGGGGACGAGCTGGCGCTCCACACCCTGCCTGGCCCCAGCTTGGTTTTTTAATTCCGCCCTGTTCGTGCGGTGCTGCTGGAAGCTTTCAGCTCTTTCACCTGATTTAACCCAACGCCACGTCGCAGCGGTCGGTCCCTCACCCCAAACCAGCTCTGCCGGATTCCAGCTCTTCCACTGTCACCCAGAGCCCGAACTGGCTCCACCAGCCAGTGATGGATGTGGTGACAGACACGGCTGCGCCGAAAACCTCCAGAGCGCTGGTTTAAATGCAAAACCCCCCAAAATCTAACTTTTTGGGGATTTGCCTGCCATTGCTACATCTAGCCAAGGACTGAGCCCAGCGGGATGCTCCGGGCATCCCGTACTTACTGCTCCGTAAAACGTTGGGGTCAGGTCAGGGACAAACATCTCCGGGTAGACGGTTTGGAGGTACCAGGTGAAGTTCTTGCAGTGGAGCTGCTCCCTCAGCTTGCGCCGGTCTGTAATGTCACCATACGTCTTCTATCGACAAAGTCACGTGAGAAAATTAAACTAACCTCCAAAACCAGCAAGGAAAAAACAAAAGAACCGTCCCGAGCCGGGGCTCGGAGCTGAGGGGTCCTCCTGGCTTTGCCACCGTCCATCGTGGCACGCCCAGGACCCAGACTGGTGCTGGGGTCTTGCCAGACACCCCGGTCCCTGGCAGGTACCCTCAGGCTCCGGCCACTCACCGAGAGACCCAGGATGTTTTCACACCACAGCACATCACGGTGCTGCAAAAATTTATTTTTTTTTTTTTTAAATTGATGTTTTTCTACTAGAAAACATTGTGGCCAAATGGAAAAAATAATAATAATAAGAAAAAAAAAAGCTTTTTGGCTGTATCTTTCCACCTGCATCCGCTTTCCCACCTCTGGGCTGAGCCCACCTCCTCCTGCTGTGCGAGCCTCAGCTCCCAGCAGGATCAGCCCACCCTGGGAGAAGCCGGCCAGTACCTCTCGGGCCATCTGAGCAGCTTGCTGGTTCCTCCTGTAGAAGATCTCCTTGTAATCGTCCATCCAGACCTCGGCCAGGCGGACCTGGTTCCTGGAGATGACCTGCGTGCCCTTGGGGAAGGTGTGGGGGCTCTTGGAGCGAAAGACGTGACCCACGACGGAGCAAGGGATGATCTCGACTTGACCCCCGCACTGCCAGACCTATGGGGAGGCAACGCCTGAGACGTGGGGGGTCTGACCCCCCCGTGCCCACCCTCCCCCCAACAAGGAGCATCCCTGAAGGCACCCTTGGAAGGTGGCACTGACCCATCCTTACCCTGAAGGACATTTCCACGTTCTCGCCCCCCCAGATCTCCATCTGGTCATCGTAGGAGCCGATGTGCTCAAAGTAGGACCTGGAGATGGCGAAGAGGCCACCAGCAAAGGTGGGGGACCTAGGGGGGAGGGAGAAGGGGGACAAACCAGGGTTAAAATAAAAACAGAAGAGCAGAAATCTGAGGTTTGGGGATGTGACGGCCCTCGTGGTGGGTGCCAGCAGCATCCCCCCATCTCCCTGCCCCATCCAGCTGTGCCCCAGATGCGGTGGCTTTGGTGGAGGGGCTGGACTCGGCTGCCAGGAGGGGACAGAGGCGGCGGTGGCAGCGTGACACCGAGGGGCCTCGCCGCCGGCTCTTGGCTCAGAGCAAAAGGGGGATATTGTTCCTGAAAACCTATCGCCGAAAAGAAGGGGGGAGATTAGAGCGCAGCGGCCGGCGCCCCATTCACTCCTCCGGCTTCTCTAATCTTTTCCATCTGATCTTTAGAAGAGGCTGGAACAGAACCTTGCTTTTATTCAGGAGGGGGAAAAAAAAAAAAAAAAAAAAAGAAAAAAAAACAGGAAAAAAAAAAAAAAAAAAAAAAGAGGGGAAAAAAAAAAAAAAAAAGGATTCACTGAGCTGCTGCGCTCCTGCCGAGCGGAGATGAGACGCTGCCAGGAGCCAAACCATCGGCTGATGGTAAAAAGGACCTTTATTGGGATGGGGACGTCTCCCGGGTGACCTCTGCACAAAGCCAGCCCTGCCGCCGGCCAGGGGACGGGATGCGGACGGGGCCAGGCAGGGTGTCCGGTATCTCCCGGTGGGAGCACCCAGCTTATTGTGGGGCACTGACAGAGACAGGCAGAGGGAAAAACCATTCAGGGTTTCTCTGTGTGCTAAGTAAGGGGATGAAAATAGGGGGTTTGGTGCGGTCTGAGCCGCAGGTGACATATTCTTGCTGCTGCGCCAGCGCAGGTGCCCACCCTGCGCCCAGGTGGCTGGGTATCCAAGAGGGAGAAGATACAAGAGCGATTAAACCCTTAATGAGAGACTTTGCATGAGTGGCGAGATGGCTGGAGGCAGTTTAAAGGCGTTTTTGTAGAAGGTCCTTTACGGTTCCACGTTTGCCAGATCCCAGGGGAGGTTTCTCCTCCGCCAGCCCCACGGCTCCGACCGTGCCCAAGCATCCTCTCCTGGGCACAAACCAGCTGAGATCCCTCATGCCAAGCATCCCACAGGGGAAGCTCCGCCGGGAAGGGATGGCATCACCTGCCCAGAGGCACCAAAACCAAGAGGGAAAACGCCAAGTTGTAGGAAAAAGGAGCAAAAACAGCTGGAAGAAGGGGCAGGCTCCTGGCACAGGGCACCCAGCTCTCTGCCACCCCTGGCTGTCCCCTCAAGCACCCCGTAGCAGTCACATACACTCAGCTCGTTCCTCTTCCAGCCTCTGGGTGCGGACACAGCGTTCCCAGGGCTCATCCAACCTTTGCCACCATCACACCAGCTCCGAAGCGGATAAAGATCCCCCTGCTGCGAGGGCTTACTTGATGGGAAAGGTCTCATCCTTCCTTCGCTGCCTCTCCCGGGGTGGGACGACCTCCCAGCCGAATGTCAGGCTCCAGTCGAAGTTGCCCCGGCTGTGCTGTTTGCCGTTCTGGACGGGCTTGGAGAACTCGAAGGTGTTGAGATCGATGGTGGCGATGTCGGGGCTTACGACAGCCGTGGGCTCTTCAGCGATGCGGGATAAGAGGGGCTCCAGCCAGCCGTGGAAACACTCGCCTGGGACACAGGGAAGGGTCAACCATGGAGCGGGGACAACTTCATCCCCACCCCCCCCTGCCCCAGCTCCCTGGGGACCCCCAGGAGGTGGGGGGGACTCACAGTGGGCATCCAGGAAGGTCAGGACCTCCCCGCTGGCCACGCTGGCCCCCAGCAGCCGCGCTGTGATCAGCCCTTTCCGCTCCTCCTGCCGCACGACTCGCACGATCTGGAGCTGCTGCACGTAGCGATCCAGCTGGTCCTTCAGGTAGTCTGGGGGTGTCGGGGGGGGGGGGGGGGGGGCAGCGCAACCGGCTCTGTCGGAGCGGGGAGACGCCAGTCCCCGCATCCCACCCTGCTGCCCCCAGCGCATCCCTGCCCCCGGGGCAGCCCCGGGCACACACAGAGCCTCCTCTCCCCCAAATCCCAGACTGGTTTTGGTGAAAGAAAGGGAATTTTGCAAAGGAGCCGGACACCAGCTCCGCCTAATCCCCCACTGGAGAGGGATTAGGGGGGCGACGGGGTGAGGAGGGCTCGTGCCCTGCGGCTGAAGCGTCACCGGGACCGAGCTGTCACCGAGGGAAGGGACAGCGGACAAGGTGCCACCAAAGGAAACCGGGATTTCTCTCCTTCCTTGGCCGATGCCAAGCCAAAAGCTGGGACTGGCCAAGCGAGAGCTGGGATGCCCAGAGGGACGCCGAGTCCAACCCATGTGCCCACCACAGCCAAGTTCATGGGTGACCAAGCCCTGCACCACCCTGAGGCTTCTGCTCCCTGGGAGCCTGGGCGGGCGCCGCGGGCAGGGAGGGAGCATTTATCTCTGGAGCGAGGGCAAAGTTTGCTCCTCTCCAGTGCCCCGATGCTGAACCACATCGTTAATTTGCTCTGGGCGTAGCTAATGAGGATTGCAGCCTGGCAGGCAAACTGGCTGGCGGACAAGGTATTTGCAGGATGCGGAAGGAGCGCCCAGTTTTTCTCCAGGGCCGGGTTAACAGCGGCACCGGAGACAGGAAAAATCCCTGAGGGTGCTCCCGGGTGGGTGCAAAACAACGTGGAAGAGTTGTCAGATGCATCCCGGGCTGCTCGGAGACACAGCGCGAGCCACTTCTCCTCCGAGTGGCTCAGAGCCACTGCTCCCAAGGATGGAAAGATGCTTGGCATCCCCCTGCATCCCGCCAGTCCCTGCATCCCGCCATGGGTCCCTGCATCCCGCCACGGGTCCCTGCATCCCGCCACGGGTCCCACCCACCATCCGTGCTGGCATCGTCCACCAAGATGATCTCCTTGAGCAGGAGGGCCGGGGAGGTGTGCAGGACGCTGTACACCGTCCGCAGCAGCGTTGACCAAGCTTCGTTATGGAAGACGATGACGACGCTGGTGGTGGGCAGGGGGGGGCACCGCTTGAATTTCTGGTCGATGCACCTCAGAGAGAGAAAAGCAGTGACCTAAGCAAGATGGGGAAGGGCACGACAGAAATTAAATGCTCCTCATCTTCCCCCCCAAAACCCCACGGCAGGAGAGCGGCTCCTGCGGCGCTCAGCTCATCACCGCTTTGATTTCAACCGGTTTCTACCTCTCCCCCCATCGCCAGTCGAGTGAATCACATTCCTGCCGCCCACCCGGCCCCGGTGTCCCCCCGCATTGTCACCGTTACACCTGCTAAGCACGGATAATCGCCTGCCAGCACGGGGCGGGGGCTGGTTTCCACGCCAGGGCTGGGTTTCTCCCTCTTATTGAAGCCTTTTTTTCCCCCCCCACCCCAAAATCCCCCCCCGAGCAGGCAGGGGTTGGGGGGGTCCGTGCTTTAATCCGGCAGCCCACGGCCGGGGGGCAGGCGAGGAAATCTCTCAAGTTTATGCTGCTTCCTTTGCCCCCC
>JAVJGI010000042.1:4457839-4468071 GCA_035590275.1 Ibycter americanus
TGGGGGTGCTGGGAGCCGCAGGGACCTATAGAGGCCATAGGGGCTAAAGGGGCCTGGCACTGGGGGTGCTGGGAGCCGCAGGGACCTATAGAGGCCATAGGGGCTAAAGGGGCCTGGCACTGGGGGTGCTGGGAGCCGCAGGGACCTATAGAGGCCATAGGGGCTAAAGGGGCCTGGCACTGGGGGTGCTGGGAGCCGCAGGGACCTATAGAGGCCATAGGGGCTAAAGGGGCCTGGCACTGGGGGTGCTGGGAGCCACAGGGACCTATAGAAGCTGTAGGGGCAGGACCCCAGGTGTGCTGGGGACCAGTAAAGGCGTGGCATTGGGGGTGCTGCCAGGAGCTATAGGTCCTATACTGCCCAAGTGCCGGGTGGCAGTGAGCGAGGTGCTGGCCCGGTGTGAACGCCCTTCCTACCGGCACTTCTTCCTTAATTCGTGCCACGTTCATTATTATTTATTAATTATCCTACGGGCAGTGCGGAGCCCCTGAGCTCCCCGGCCTGGGGGCAGTGCTTCCCTGTGGCCAGCAGTTTATTTACTGTTGGTTTTACCGGGCTGCAATAATTGCTGGTAATATTTAATGTGAGCATACCGGTGGCTATAAATAGCCTTATCAACTTGGGAGCTGGCTAATTATTCCCATCCTTCTGTGTCATCCCTTATTAGTCTGTCTCTTCCCATCGACCGGCCCAGTGCACCAGCTTGCTGCTCTCCGCCAGCATCCCGAGCCTGCGCTGGGGGACGGGGCCGTGGTCCCCCCTTGGTGTGCAGGGGGGTGGCAGCCCCAAAAGACGAGCCCCCCGCTCCGAGCGCCCCGTTTCCCACATCCTCAAGACCCGTGTTTAACACTAGATGGTAGCATCTTCATGAAGCTTCGGCGTGTGGATCAGCAGCTGCTCGACACAGTATCAAAACTCCCCGGAAAATCCAGGTGAGATATTGATGGTGTGAAAGAGCCGCTCAAAGCCCCTTCAGGGGCGATGTGACAGGTACGAGCCCATCGGCGAGGGATTCCCGTGCTTGCCACGAAGGGCATGAGCCACCCCAAAATCTCCTGTGCACCCCAGGAGAGGCTGCAGTGGAGATGCACCGAGGGCGGAGAAGCAGGAGGGTGACAGAAAAAACCCCAGCGGCTTCTCAGGGATCCCAGAGGGATGAGCCCTGGGTGGATTTTAATCACCCAGCTGAGGATTTTGCTTTGGCTGCTGTGCCGTACGGAGGATTTGGGAGATTTGAGCTGAGACAGAGTGAGTATTAATTTGGATTATTGGGATATTAGCCTCAATATTAGCTGCCTTACAGGGGATAAGTCAGGCAGGGCTCCGGGGCACCGCAGACGCACAAATAACCAGCAGCCCCTACATTAAAGCACTAACAAGTCGTTAGAGAAAGGTGGGGGGAAACTGAGTCACGAAAAGGCACCTGCCTCACCCAGCGCGGCGCAGAGAGGAGCCAACACTCACCCGCCATGAGGCCACCCTTGGCCTTCAGCATCGTCTGCTCCGCTTTTCAGAGCTAAATTTAAACCCCGGCTTTGCACAGCAAGCTGCCTGTAATTCACTGCCGCTTTGTTTCCTGCTTCTCCGCCGCGCAGAGGTTTCGCTCTTAGCACAAAAACTGAAGGGGAAATTCCCTGCCCCAATGTTTGCTGCCGCTGAACTTTTTTATTTCAGCTGGGACTCGCTGAGCCCGATGGCACGCCGCATACGCCCAGCCGGGGGAAGGAGGGCCCCCCGCCAGAGTAAGTGCCCTTCTGCGGAAAATGGAGCTTTTTTAGCTTCACGGGGTCCACGCCGGGCTGTGGCATGGGGGACGGGGTGGGGACGGGCTTTTCACCCCGTGAAACCAGCCCCGTTCCCTGGCACTGAGGGAGAACATGGCTCAGCGCAGGTCCTACCCCTCTGAGGCGCTTGGTGAACCCCGAGCATCTGCTTTCTCCGGGATTTTTGTGTTCTCTGATTGCTTCTTTTAATTGCAATTTGTGAAATGCTTTTCAGGTTACGCAGGAGACTAAAATCTCCTGCTGCACCATCCTCCTAGTGTCGCAAAAGTAATTTGGGGGAAATGAAGGGAGAAGCAGTTAACTACTGAAAAAACCAGCAGGGATCCTACAAAATCAATACAGACTTGCCTGGGAATGACAGCTCTAAACCACACGCTTCTTAATTATTAATTAGCATAGTTATATATAACTCTCAGACAAAATAAGATCCTCTTAATCTTTAACTTGGTATGTTAGCTATGAAGTTAGCTGCTTTGGAGGGTGCAAAGCGTTTTTAGCCTTGGTTTTTAAGAATCAATGAGACGCAAAGAGCCAAAACTACGGTGCCGTTACCGTCATGGCTTGATTGTGGTGTGAGAAGCACAGAAATGCCCTGCGCTGGAAGCGGACCTTACCATTTTGTCTGCAGTTTTCCTTGCACCCCGTGCGTTTCCTTCAGGCTGGTTGGGATTTCTGCCCTTCGCCCCTACCGGGAAATCCACATCACCCTGAGCGCCAGAGGAGGCTCCATCAAACCCATCAGCCGAGCCCCTAATTACAGAGCCTGAGCTTAAATTCGCAGTGCTGAGCAGCAGCGAACCTGGAAAATATGACAGGAAGCAAAGCCGATTTGCATATTTATGCTAATTGAGATTGCACGAATCTTTCACATTAAAATGTACTTTGCAGATGGCTTGCAGATTTGTACCGGGCTTTGGTTTTATTTATTATCTTTCAGACTGGTAATAATTGATGCAATATGGTAAAACTGGAAAGTCTAATCCACAATACAGCTGTTAAAGCAAGGAGAAATGTGTTGAACACAATGCAGAGAGATTTTATTTCATAGTAACAATATTTGGTTAACGCATACCGTGTGGGCATGGGCTAGATTTTAATTTGCAGGGTATTTCTGAGAGCAGAAGGGGCAGCTCTGGGCTGAGCATCTCCAGAAAGGGGAATTGTGCCCCCCATGCTTGGACATCGTTCCCTGTAAGGGTTTGTTGTCAGGAGTTTGTTTGCTCTCATGCCACAGCACAAAAAATTAGATCCCTTGGTATGATGGGAATGGGAAATGCAGCTTTTTCCAGGTAGATTTTTCAATAAATGGGGCTTTTTGGTTGTTTGGAGCTGAGCTGGCGGCAGCTGTGGGCTGAGAGATGGAAAAGCCCAGCTCGGCTGTTCAGTTATCCCCTGACTTGGAAAGAATCACTTCCCTTTTCGGTTTTTTTCTGTGTAAATTGTAAGAGAACTGGGAGTGCTTCTTTCTTTGCAGTCCTGCATGCATGAGCACGTGGGATCTCCAGGGATCCTGCAGCACGACTGAGCCCGGTCCTCCCCATCCCACCAGCTCCGGGTAACCTCGGTGGCTCCTTGCTGCCTTTGGATAACGCACAGCCAGTCATTTCTTCTTGCTTTTCTCCTGATCAGGCGTGATGGAGATGGAAGAAATATTCCTCCAGCTCTGTGAGGAGGTCGCCAGGTTGCAGGATCTGTGCACCAAGCAGGGCAAGCTCCTCCAGAAGCTGACTGCCAGGAAGGGACCCATCCTCGGTAAGCAGCGGGGCCAGGGAGGGTGCACTGAAACTGCAAATCCTGGCTGACAAGTGTAATTTGAAGCTTTGTGTTGATGCCGGCAAGAAGTTTGCTGCGAAAAGCGGGGGTAACGGGAAACTGGTGTAAGGCAGAAACGTACTCTGCAACCCGTGCTCGCTGTTGTGGCTTTTTGGCTTTGCCTTCTCCATCAAACGCAGAGTAACGTGCGCGTGTGTCTGCTTAGAGTCATGTTCAAACCGCCGCAGGCATGTGGCTGCTTATTCACGCGTCTTGCCCATGGGGAGAGGGGGAAGGAGCATGGGGCAGATGGCACCCGTTACCTACAGCAGTTTTGGGAAGCAGGGGCGGCAGTGGAGCATCCACAGCCCAGAAACTACCCGGGGAAACGTCGCCCTCCCCAGCAGCCTGTCTGGTTTTCCAGGAAATCTCCCTCCCTGTCCCCTGGCTGTGATCCGTGTACTTGTCTGTCGTCCCCCCAAGCAGTCACATCACTCCTGCAGGGTTTTGCACCCTTCTTCCCGACCTTAAAGGGTGTTTTCTGTGGTCAGGAGGGATTGGCTCGGGCAAAGGGCTGCCATGTGCTGTGAAACCAGCAGCCTCCTGTGCTTCCGACCCCTGTGCTTGCCTCCTTTCCCTGCAGCTCCGCCGTCTGTGTGTCCTTCCTGGGGCTGGTGCGCAGATAAACGTCTCCAAATAGGACCTAAACCAAAGCCATTACTGGGATCAGCCCAGCTTTTGGGAACGCAGCAATGTCTCAACGTCTGCTAAGGTGGCTAATGCTCCTCTGACGCTCAGCCCTCTCTGGCTGTCCTCGGATGTCCTTTCTTTGCTGGTCCAGCCTCGTATTTAATCGAGTGATGGGGACAGGCGAGCTTTGCCAGCAAGGAGGTAGTGCCCAGTTGTTTTGCAAGTGCAAAAGGAAAACAAGGCAATGGGAAGGGAAAAGACAAATGCTGTTGAAGTCCCAGGCGTGACTGCTCTGGCTTGCTTTCTTTCAAAGATATCCCCGTGTCGCTGCCAATCCAGTGCACGGAGGATATGGTCACGGAGGAAGGGGAAAGGCCACCAGAGAGCCACCAGAAAAGCTCAGAGGCCCTGGCATCTGCCACGTCCGACCCGGAGGACTCTGCTCATCCTCTGGCGCAGCTGCACGCTGCCGGCATGCTGCCCAGCTTCGATGGCAAATGCTCGCCAAGCACGGCGAACAGCAGCGTCTTCGGCGGTGGAACTGGAGGAGCGGCTCTTGCCGTAGCTTTTGGCAGCAACAGGGCAGAGAGGAGCGAGAAGGTGGACGTAGACACGTGGCTGAAAACCTGTAGGATGCTTCCTGCTGTGAAAGCCCTCAAGGAAGACATGGGAGCTGGCTGCAGCCCGCAGGAGTTTGTGGCACCAAACCCAGTCATTGGGGACTCCTTTCTGACTCTTCTGGACCTCTATGAGGCACCAGAAACCCTTCGGATAGAAGATGCTCCCAGCGAAAGTGCTCTGCCTGCTGAGGCTAAAGTGCCGGTAGAGATCCGAGGACCCGTGAAGGTAAATTGTGAAGCTGACAGGGATTTTTGTCCATGACTTTTGCGTGTTTTTCCCTGTGTAATGGCATCTGCCAAGCTTCAGCATCTTCTCCATCAGCCCTGCTGCAATACATGTGAAGCTGCGGCAGAGTAGAGGTTTAGGGTTATTCCTGGAAAAGTCTCTAGGCACCCAGTTCTCCAGTTCCCAGGGAAATTAGGTACGTAAAAGCCCCTGGGATCTGGCTGCCAAGCAGCACCTGATGCACTTTGGGAGAAGCCCCTCCTGTGATCCCTTCTGAGGCATTGAGGAACCCTTGAAGCAGTTGATTCAGTCCTGGGGTGGGGGGGACACACGGATGGTATTGAACTCCTTTGGATCTGCAAATTAAATGAGCTCTTAAATATTTCCTTTATTCTCTCTGATTTATATGCCTGCAAAAGGATGATTTCTAAAGACATCCTGAACTCTGGCCCCTCAGTCCTCCTTGTAAGCCTTCAGAATGTGTGTAACAGGTGGGACACCAACCCTGGCCTTAGCAGCGAGGGTCCCTGTAATGCCAAGCCCATTTCCTTTCATTCCTTCTCCCAAATGAGGCCCTTAAAAATTATTTCATGGCTGCCGTGGCTACATATTCATGGGGAAAGCTATTGATTTTCAGCCTGAGCTATATTTAGAAGCTAGGTTCTTTTTAAGAAGAAGGAGGAGAAAGAAAGAAGTGGAAGCGGTGTCTGTCTGGTAAAGCCCTAATGTGCTTTATCAGCACTTAAATGATAATGGCGTAAAAAGGAAATTACAAATGCAGTCCAATTTGCTTCTTACAAAAGCAGTTTTCTCATGTTCTGGCTTGGATAGTGATTGTAGCTGCTGAGGGATAAGCGCTGGGCAATGGGGGATGCTCAGGTGCCGTACGGAGGCAGGACCCTCCGGTGGGTTTTGGCAAGGATGGGGTGAGGGGGGACTCGAGCTCCCCCAGAGTGCAGCAGGGGGGAGCAGCCCTTAGCCCAGCCTTCCTGCAGGCACAGAAATGTGCTGTCTGCTTTTGGAGGCTGCTCCTCAGCGTGGCAGATCCTGGGATGGAGGCTGGAAACAGCTGGGGGCTTGAAAAAAGGCTGCCTCTGCTGAGCCACTGACCACTTTTCCCCTTCGCTCCTCGCAGACGTCCTGGACGCCGGGCTGGATGCTGGAGGACGGTACGCTTGGGCAAGGCGCTGTCCTCGCCTCTGAGGATGCTCAGGCTTGTGACATTTGCCAGGAGATTTTCCCCTTGGATGCAACGGGCCAAGCAGACTATTTAAAGCATGTCTTAGCCCATATGAAGTAGGACTCGTCTTCATCGGAAATTCACATATTTGCACCTCGACCAATGTGATGGGCTCTGGACCTTCATGAGATCCTGCTGCCAGCTTTGACCGGGGCCAGCTCAGGCAGCAGTCCTCTTCCATGTAATCTAGTGTGTTCCCAAACTTGGTTCCCGATGTGCTACTTGATGGGCCGGTTGAGGGCTCTGGG
This sequence comes from Ibycter americanus, assembly GCA_035590275.1. Taxonomy (NCBI): domain Eukaryota; kingdom Metazoa; phylum Chordata; class Aves; order Falconiformes; family Falconidae; genus Ibycter; species Ibycter americanus. The sequence goes on from JAVJGI010000042.1 coordinate 4,464,400, forward strand.
TGTGTTTTGGCTTGTTGAGCTTTGTGGATATCAAAGCTGCTGCTGTCCTGGGGTCTGGATGTGTGGGGGGCTGGGTAGGGGGGCTGTAGCTTGCTGGGAAATGAAAATTTTTCAAAATCCGCCTTTAACTGGGAGGAAATGAATTTTCCATAAATAGTCAGGGATGTTTGAAAAGTCACGTTGCCTTTTTCCAAGACCGTGGAAGGTTGGGTGGGAGAATCACAAGGTTTTCACCGTCACTAAACCTGAACTGGCCTTTTGAAAGAGGCTCAATGGCTCGATGGCACGGACTGGATCGCACCTTCCAAGTGTGTTCCTGGGAAGGACAGAGCCTAGAGCTCTTCTCAGAGGTGAAAACCTCACCAACTCCAGCTCAGTGATTTATGGGAGTTTAATTGAGCACTCTACAAGTGGGAAGAGGCCTATCAGCACCCAGGTCGGCTCTCCCAGCTCGAGTCCCACTGTGTGTAGAGAGCAGCGGAGCAGAAAGGGGCTCCTGCAGTGCAGGGATGTGACCGACGCGCGTGTTATTGTCTCATCTTTCCATTTACTCTCTTGGGGAAGACATCTCTTGAAGGAAAGGCCCTGGGAGGCAGTGGGTGGATGTGACTAGGGAGTGCAGAGGATGCAGCTTCTGGTCCTGCGGCTGGTTCTTCACCAGAGCCTTGGTGAACCTCACCGGGCTGTGGTTTGCCCTCAAGCAAGGTTTTGATCTTGCCCTGCATAATAGGAACAAGTAATTGCATGTGAGGGTGTCATCCATGTGACCAGAATTAAGATTATATTAGCTCATTAACAGCACCTGTAGTTTGAGAGTTATATAGCACTCTCCATCAGTGGCTGTCCATGTGATTTGCAAAGGAATTCACGCGCAGAGGTGGGGAAACTGAGGCACAAAGCACTGACTAGCTCCAAATCCCCAAATAGGGCTTGCTTTTTTTTTTTTTTTTTAGAAACCTCATCTCAGGCCTTTGTGTTTTGCAAGTTGCTTCTGAAATGGATTTGGCTCCCCATGTTTGAGGCAACTTGCATTGAAATCGATAGCCAGATTCTTCTCTGCTTCCACGGATCAGGACTAATTGCGATCTCCAGCTCCAGCATCTCATCTTTGGCAGCGCAGATAATAGCCGTGAGTCAAGTCTCTTCCCAGAAATGGAGCTGCATTTTTGAATTTGCTGTGACTGTGGCAGAGCTGATGACAAACATCTGTGTGTCCTGAGGGTCTTGTCCTTTCAGAGGAGACGTGCACGGGGCAGGGTGCCGGGCTGACAGCGCTGTGGTCCCTGGCTCAGCCGGGCTTCGTGGGGGGCGAAGCCGCTTCTCCGAGAAACGTTTTCCAAGATGAATCCTACAGCTTCTCTCTTTAGAGCCACAGCTTTGAGCTTGGTTTCTTAATTCGTGTGAATAGTGGAGCTGCTTTCTGCCCTGGGCAGAATCGGGACCTTTATTTCACTGAAGGTCAAAGTGGGTTTTCTCAACATCACGGTGCAACTTTCCCACTAACATCTCCTGCTCCACGTTTCCTCCTGCGGCTCTTCAAATTAATTAGGCGGTGGGATGATTTTCTAGTGTTTTGTGCTCTTCTATAGGGCCTGGAAGAAAGTATCGTTTCCCAGCATGCTGAGTAACTGGAATTGCCAGATCAGAAAGTCAGCCGGAGCAAGAAAAACCATAAATTTATTTGGTAGAAAATTGTAACAGCCATCCAGAATTTGCCGGAAGGAAGAAAACCAGCCCGGTTCTTGCTTTGAGAGCACGTCCGGTAAATTTAATTTAAAAATCACAAGCACAGATGGCTTTTCTCAAGAGTCAAAGCAACCGTGGTGCAGCGCTGGTTTCCATGAGCGGCCGTGCCGAGGCAGCTGCGCTCTATGAGGTGCCGTGTCGCCCAAAACGATGTGAAGTATCACACCGGGTGTGTTTGGAGTCACCTGTGATGAAATTTTGGCCTGATGCTCCATCCCTGGTGACTCGGGATGGTTGAGCAGTTCAAGCGCAACAAACTTAACTTCGCTGCTTGGCCTTTCTTAACGTCCTTCGTTATATTTTTAGATGTCGTGTTGTACAGTGCAATTAGTCACCCCTTTCCCAGCCAGATGGTCCACAATGACACAGGAGCTTCTTTTTTAATCCAGCACTTTCCGTTGGCATGAACGTGCCTCTGCTTCCTAAATAACCTTAAGTATAGGGTGCTTGTCTTGACTGCGGAGAGTGGGTGGCATGTTATTGTTTTTGCCCAGGTTCGGCTCACCGGTGGGTGTCATTCTGGAAAAGGCAAGAGCTGGGTGAGGGCAGTTTCCCGTAAGGAGCAATTGGAAAATCAAGACTGGATTAAACCTGCTTTAATTCTTGCTGCTGGGTGTACGCGTCAGGCAAACACAAGGATACGTGCAACCTCCCTCGGCTCTTGTTTTCAAACCAAGGCTTGAAAAAGCTGGAGCCGGCAATAACCCTCCTAGGGAAAACCACGCCAGCAAAAATGCAGCTGAAAACCAGATTTGGGTGGAAGATGCTCAGTTGTTGAGTTTTCTAATTAAGGAGCCTGGGATATGGCGAGGGACGAGGGGCTGCCCAGGTGCTGGGAGCGGGGGACATGGGTGTCCTGCTATGTCCACCCCTGCACACGCGGGTGCACACAAGCTCTGTGCACAAAGCTGTGTGTGAACGCCCCCAAACTCCACTATCAGACTCTTGGATGGCCACATTTTCAGAGGAGCCAAAAAAACAGGGATCCCATGGGGCAGGAGAGGGAGTTTTAATCTCTCTAATGGGAGAGTGATGAAAAATTGCAGTTTTCTGCAGCAAGGGCAATATTTCTTGAAGAAAAAAAATATCTCTGGCTACTGTGATTGCCCCCGGTTTCTAAATCATTCTGGTAACTGACATTGGAAATAAGGGAAAGGGGGATCATCTCCCCCCACCTGCAGCAGGAACCCATCTGTGCCACCAGCGAGGACAGGAAATTGCTAATGGCTCTGTTAATTAATAACTGACCCTCTATTTTCATCTCCCATTAATGGAAGAGAAGTGTCTCTTGATCCCATTGCGTTTGGACCTGAGCTCGAGGAGGCTGAAACTGGAAGATGGAGCAAAGACCGTGTATTTTCAAGCAATTCAATAATTTTCAAGTATTGCTTTTCAAAGAGTTTTAACTGACAGCAATACCTTGGGCCAGTGGTTTTGGGAGGGGATTTTATGTTTCATTTAAGATTTTTTTTTGCCAATTGCCTTTCTCAGGGGGAAACCAGGCAACTGGGGTGAGTGGGAAGGGCTAAGGGGGTGATTGCTGCAGAACTGGGGTGAGTGGGAAGGGCTAAGGGGGTGATTGCTGCAGTGGGTGAGCCTCGTTGCCGGTCACCTACGTGGGTGATCAAGGGAGGGGGTTTGAGCTCAGTTTCTCTTGAAAATATTAAATGCTTTTGGGGTTGTAGAGGACACAAAACTGGAGCGGCCGAAGCAGCCCAGAGCCCTCAACCGCTCAGGTCACACCGTGTTTCATTTTGTAAAATGCCCATTGGAGGGGAAACACACATTCCCCACCCCCCCACCCCCCCGCTGTCTCTGACCCTTTCCTGCTGGGCAATGGGATCTTTGGAGGAGCAAAGAGCCAGGTTGGCCCTGAGCTGGGGTGGGGGTATGTGGGGGGCAGCGCTGGGCGGCTGGGGTGGCAGG
>JAVJGI010000042.1:4493887-4532379 GCA_035590275.1 Ibycter americanus
CCCTTCAAAATCGTGTCCTAAAATGAAGTGATGGCAATCCCTAAGCAGGGGAAAGAAAACATTTAAAAAGACAAAAAATAAGGTGCTGGCACATGGGTTTTTTTAAATTTTATGAATTATTCTATTCTTTTTACCCCGGTGTGTTACATGTAGAAATACAGAAATTGTCCATGTGTTGGAGATGCTGAAATATATTTATTTTATTGTAAGAGACAATCTAGTTTGGAAATGCTCTGTGTTGTCACAGGTACATCCTAGTTGCCCTTTTCCCTTAAAACATGAGGAATTGAGAGAAAAGCAGGGCACCCGAGCCAAGGAAGGGGTCGGAGCATGGGGCCAGCAGTTCGTGGGATCTCAATGGGATGGTTGGAACAGTTGGAGATGTCAGGAACCAGCTGCTAGATTTAACAAAGTTTTTATTACTGTTTATGGAAAGCTGCAGGATCTGCAGTGCTGCGGGAGCAGTTACAGTGAAAATGAATCTGGAGAAATCCAGGTTTGAAGGGAAGGCCGATCGCTGTTGCAGACATTAGAAGGAGGTGACTGGGAAACACCCAAGGGGTTAACATGGCTGCGAGCGATGGATAATCCTTGCTGTTGGTGGAGGGGTCCAACATCCCCAGGCTGATGGTGCTGGAGAGCTAATGCCTTGATTTGCCATTTAATTGTACCTGAAAACCAAAACCCAAATACAAGACAGCTTCATGGAATAGAAACTTCCTCCTAGAATTAGTTCAGGAGCTTTTAGACAGTGATGGTGACTTGCTCGTTTGCAAAAGAGCAGCCGCTTTACTTTGACAAGACTGAAACATGGTAATATCCCCTATAAATGTAAATGATCCCACCATGTTAATGCTGCAATGAAATGTAAAAGCGCAGTGAGAACAAAACAGCCTCATCTAATGCTATACAATTACATCCCCCCAAATTAGCTTAATTTTCCTGGTTTTATTTTATTGCAAGAAACACTGGAGGATCCACGTGAGCCAGTTAAAATGAGAAGCAGCATCAGGTGTAGGGAGCTGCACTCTGCCTTTGCACCAAACCCACTGATGTGTGGCTATATTTTAAAATTACTCATTTATTTGGTTTTAATCGGCCACGTTTGCTGTTTGGGATGACTTACGCAAGCAGTGGGAACATGGCTGGGAAGGGCATGCTGTGGGGCTCCTCCTTCAGGTACCTCTTCATGGAGCTACTGAAAATAAGAAAACTCCCAGGAGAAAACTAAAACTGCACTGTTGATTGGGATCAGGGGCTCGTGGCATGGTGGGAGGTGGTTTCCAGGCATAGCCCCATTCCCTCTCCCGTTTTTACCTGTAGCGCTTGGTGTTGATGAGCCAGTGCACAAAGTCCTTGGCCTTCATCTTGTCCAGGTAGCGGGTGAAGTCGCTGGTGAAGGTGCCTTCCGAGTGCCGCTTGAGGTTGGATGTGAAGCTTTGGGCGCTTTGGGATTCGTAAGACTGCCATCTGCTCGGGAGAGAAGGACTGGGGGAAAAAAACGTGGTTTAGTGCACATCGTGCAATCCTGCATCCCACCTGCATGAGGTCCCCAGGGCAGGGACTGCATCCTGCAAAGTGCTTTATTATGTGGAGCACCCTCCAGAAAAGCTGTAAGAATATGTAAAAATAATTTGCAGTTTTGGAGGGGTCTGCCAAGCCTGGCCAGGGTGGTTCCTGACATCAGCTCTACGCAATATCCTATCCCATATTATTTGCCCTACATCTTGCTCAGCTGCGGTGGGTTTGTGCCTCTGCCTTGCTCCCTGCTTCCTGCTCCTGGGAGGGAGTGTGGTGCTTCCCCGAGGTTTAGATCAACCTCCTTCAGCTCCAGGATGGAGAACTGATGCTGAGGTTCATGGCAGAAGGTCCCCAAAGGGTTTTCCTCCCATGTGGCTGCTGGTGTGGAGTGGGGCTCGGCGCAGTGCCCAAAGCATCGCCCTGCCCTGTCATGTGCAGCCCATCTCTGGTCTGACACAGCCGAGAAATCTTGTGTGTGTGTGTGTGTGTGTGGTGGCAGCGTCCCTGTGTGGGCTGGCAGAGAGCCTGGAGGGAGCTTGTCCAGATAAATACAAAGGAAACAGGAACTTTGCAATAGCGAGGCTGCCCCAGAGCTGGGACAGCCAGCAGTGATGGGAACGGAGGGGGCTGAGCTGCTCCGACAGCCCACCCCATGCCAGCCATCTCCCCGGGCCAGCTCCACCAGCACCCCGTACCTGGACACGTCATCCAAGTCCTTGGGGCCCATCTGCCACGCTGCTGGGATCAGCACGGCAAACACCAGCCCGGAGAGGTACAGCCACCAGATGATCTGCATGGGTCTTTCTGGAGAAGGCAGAAGTCAAGACAGAAATGTCCAGGGCTGCAGCTACCACTGATGCCCCTGCACATGCGGGAGCCCCAGCAGCATGGCATGGGACAGATCCAGCATGAGACAACCTCCTTCCCAAGTGTCCCGGCAGCATTTTGATGAGTGCATGTGAAAATCGCATCCTCACTATTACCTATTGGCACGTCTACCGTTGCTTAGGCGCAGGCACACAGCTGCAAAAGGGGTTTGTATAATCTAAAGATATAATTCTCTGCAATAAACTTTTATCACAAAGCTCCCCTTTTCTATCTAGGAGCAATATTTCTGTCTTGAGCTTATCACCAGAGTGCTGGAGAACTTTCCCCACCATTAGCTGCTCAGAAAAGCAGCTTCCAGAACAGTTGCTTGATTAGAATTTTACATTTCTTATCTTTGCTAGCTGCCTTAGGAGTTCAGGGGGAGTAAAACACCACCCCCCACCCTGTATTTGCTGTAAATCAGACTTTTTGTTGCCTATCACCAAGTACTTTCATTACTCTGGTTTGATTTCTTCAGAAATTGGTAAAGAAGGGAGGAAAAGATGCTTACCTTCTGCCAAGACAACCGTTCCCCTAAAAGCAAGATCCTATTTTCCTCCTTCCAGCTGGTTGTGGCTAAACTCTTCTCCTTACCAGTGCTTTTAAGCTTGTTAGCAGGATGCTAAGAGCTGACGGGTAGGTCATCGGTACCCCTGGTTTTAGTTGGATGGGTCATTATGAATCATTACAGGATTTTTTAAGTGGAGCTGTTGCAAAAAATATCGTTGTTGCCGTATTTTTCAGCTTGCGCCTTCAGTGAGGCGGTTTTTTTTTTTGTTGTTGTTGTTGCTGTTTCTCTTATCTTTTCTATTTTTTAACACTTCTTGGACCAAAGGAGTGACCTGTTGGTTTCCTCCTTTCAGGTGAGATGGCCCCTTAGTGCCACAGTGCATCTTGCACAGAGAAATGATTTCTCTGCCCTTTCAAACACCTTAGGTTTGAGTTAAAAAGCATTAAGAAAAAAAGCCAGAGCAAAGAGGTAAAAGAAGCATTTGGGTACCCAAGCACTTGCTGCTGCTTCCTGCCGTGTAAAATTTGGGTTACAGCTCATCAGCTGGAGAGACACCACTTTTGATCCAAGCCTGGTTTTGTCCCCCGAGGCCAGATCTGAAATTGGGGCCATTCACCATCATTTCCTCGATTTGGGGTTGACAGGAGGCACTGTGGGCGGCCGCAAATCTGGGTCAGCGCTTTCCCCGTGGGACATCCAGGCTCAGCCCAGGAGCTAGAGGAACAGCTGGGACTCATCAGGCCAAGGACAACAGTTTTGCAGGGGCATCTCCTGGGAACTTGGGCTCATTTTTTAAAATCTTTGAGGCCAGCAAAGGGAAAAAGGCTTGAGAAGAGCAAAACTGAGGGTAGCCCTAAAGAACCAGATCTGGCCCTGGAGAAGAGGGTGCTGACAGCCCTGGTTGGACATGGAGCAAACCTCTCAGGTCCCTGGAGGTTCTGGGAGGTCAGGTGAGCTTTTGAAGGCATGTCATTCAGAGGACTGATGGCAGGCTGTGTTTCTGGAGAAGTTTTGAGGTATTTGGGGAGCTCTTGGCTGAGGAACGTCTACGGTTCAGTGCTCAGGGGACTAAATGTGCCCTTTTCACAGCAGCATGGTCAATGGGCAGAGAAAAGCAAGTCTTAGGAAGCTGGGCCATGCTTCTCCCTCACCCAACACCAGCCACCAGAAAAGAGACAAGGGCTCCAAGTCCTGATTTTCTGCCCTTTACTGTCCTCTCCTCCTGAGACCTTTCTTCTGGCGGTTGGGTAATTATTATTATTCTACCAAAGAGATTTCTGTAATTATTGTCACTGTCAAAATGTGGCTGGTGTTCAGGGGACAGTCATCTTGAAGAGCCTTTTAATTAGGGCCAACAATGGCCTTACAAGAAAGCCTGACATCAAAGGAGGAAGGTATGAGATTAATTAGCTCAACCTTCGAAGGAGAGGTTCAGATCTCCTACCCATCACTTGGATGGGATATTTATTAATGCCACCAAATTAGCTCATGATGACACTGTTTACAATGTCCCCCTGACCCAGGAAGACAGATGAGCTATCTGCAGTGGTGGGGGGCTCGGGAGAAGAGAAATTCAGCTCAGCCAGTGCACTGCTTGTCGTGTCACTTTTTGATTTTCTTAGTTGTGGCTCCCAGCGTCAGAGTGGGTTGGAGAGATGTCCTACAGAACACTTTTTCCTCTGACCACGGGTGATTTTCACCGGCCCATTGGGATGCGGTGGTCTCCCCAAATGTCCTCTGAGCTCTTCCACCTGGGTTGAGTTGCTGGTGGCTCTCCCACCCTGGAGGACTGCACATGGGGGCACGAATGTGTATTTTAAGATGCACATGCAGGATTGTGTCCCATTTCATGACTTGGAGAGGTTTCCGTGGACAGCAGGTGGCAGCCTTCCTCTGCCCATCTTTCCTCTGCCTGCCCTTCCTCTGCCTGCCCTTCAGCTGCCTCATTGCTCACCGGCTCCCGAAACGCCTGCTCTGTGTCCCTGCAAGGACCGAAGCGATGTGATATCCCTCTCTTCAAGGATGGAAGAACCCAGGCTGGGGGGTGCTGTTGGTGGCAGCACAGTGACGCCACAGCCAAGCTGGTTTTGGTTCCAGTCCTCCTCTGTGTGCATCTTTGGAGAAGCACCTCTGAGGGCACATGAGCATCCTGTGCTGATGGAGCATGGACCAAAGAAGTCGATAAGGGAAGGCTCCTGGACTGTACTCCATGTCCACCAACCCTCAGATAAACTCATCCACACCCCGTCCGACCTTTGCTGCATTTTCCCATTAGGTCACACCAGGAGCAGCTGTGTGGCCGACCTGCCCGCCTCTGCATCGTGGTCTCTGCAAGCATGGGGAGAGGCAGGAGGAGCCGGGCTGCTCCGGTGGGGATGGTGGGACATGGCCTTGCTGGGCTGTCCAAAATGAGGCTGTAAACAAGATGAGTTTATGCTTAAGCCTGCTTTTAAATTATAACACAGACCTGCCGAGCTTCATTCTGCCAGCAGCCGGCTGGTGCGCAGGGGCTCAGCTCCCCAGCTTGGCGTGCTGGGCTCCAGCTGCCATGCCTCGATGCTTGATGCCTCCATGCAACAGCCTGAAGGCCACCACAAAGTCACCACAGACACATCAAACTGCTCCAGTACTACTGTCCCGTAGCTGCTGGAGCAGCCAAACTAAGTGATGGTTAATTTTGGAGGGATTTACTGCAAGCAAGGAGGAATAAACGCTTTGGCTTCACCTTCTTGGATCCGCTGCAAGGAGACCTTCATTTCCCACAAAGGAGCATTTCAGTGCAAGAGAGCAGGGGATGGAAAAGCCCTCCCCTGTGTGCCCCCCGCCACCGCGGTTCAGAGCCTGGTACCCCATGAGTCGGTGCTCTCCACTCTCATCGTCCCCATGGCTGAAGGTTTTGTGGTCTCCCCCCTTCCCACTGCAACTGGAGGCAATTCCATCCCTGCGTGTCAGGACGTGCTGCCTCTCCATGGCAGGGGCTACTGCCAAGGCATAACTGGGCAAAGAAAGACCTTCTTGGGTCAGTGGTTTGACCTGAAACACCTGCAGGGTGATGCAGGGTGCGCGGTTTTGGTTTCAGCATCTTTAGGGCTTTTTTTCCTGTGTTTTGCTTTACAGGTGTTTAAGAGCAAAGGGAGGGCTGTTAAAGAAAGAGATTCTGTGTTCCCAGCAGAATTTTGGCAGCTCTGAAGGGTCGTGGATTATTTTCCTGCCTCTTCTCCCCTTGGTGCATGCTTTTTTAGGCGAGAAACGGTATCTGCCTTTGATGCTGCAGAGTCAAGGGCCTGCAGACTCCTGGCTTGTGCTTGTGGCTGACCCTTAATGCCAGGGAGAAAGAGTGTGGTGGGAGGCAGAGACGGTGCCGAGCTACATGGCAGGCTGTGACGAGCTCATCTGGAGCCATGAACCCTTAAGAATAGGGGTCAATGCCATGTAGCCCTTCCCAAAATCAAGCTCAGGCTGTACCAGCCCCGTGGTGGATCTCCATTTTCGATGACTCTATTAGTTTTCTCCCTTTGTTGTTAAGGCAGCAGAAGGAAACTGGGTGAGATCCCTCTTGCTCCCAGCTCCCATTGCTCTCCTGTCCCCAAGCATCTTTCACAAGCACTAAATGTCCATGATACACGCATGGCAAGGCGAGCCATTGGGTGCCAAGGGCATGCTTCCCACCTGGGGAACTTGAACGTGAGCCTGGAGAAGTGGCAGTGGTTTCATTAGTGGATGGTTGAACGAGAAACCAGCTTGCTCCTGTGCTGGGCTGGGAGGTGGGTGAGCTAAAGGGGAATTGCAGGTGAAATGCGTGGGGTCAAGCAGGGGGCTCTCCCATGTGGGATCTGAACACCTGGTGGGTATCCAGCCGTGGTGGCACTGCTGCAAGAGTATCCCTGCTCCTCCTCATCGGTGGGAGCTGCTGGTCATTGGGGGTCACATGAAGGTCAGGTCCAAGGCTCAGTCCTTTCACCTGGGTTAACTGGTGCATTGTGCCTCCTTTGGCTAAAACACCAGCAGTCAGCCTCAGCAGGTGGAGCAGGATGCAGGACACCTGGCTGAGCCCTGGCTGCCTACAAAGCCTGATGCTCAGGCCCTCTATGGTCTTCAAGCCTTGCTCCTTGGTTGTCCCTCCTGTGCCCTGGCCGTCCCTTTTCCCTGTGTGCTCTCAATGTGATGCTCTGCAGCAAGAGGTGGGTGCTTCCCTTTTGCTTTTGGAGGCGAGCAGGCGCTGTGAGCGGTGCCAGGTGCTGTTAGGTGGTTTTGAGCAAGCTGCGGGTGCGCTGAGCTGGCTTGGCCCCTCGGGGCACCCTGGCCCAGCACCAGGTGATTGCTGGCTCATGCTAGGGCCCTGCAGGAGCTGAACTGGGGCAGCTGTGTGCAAGTGGTGCTGTGAGCCCCTGTGGCGATGCCCGTGGGGTTGGGTGGCTGTGGGAAGGTTTGGCTCAATGCCTCGGTGGTTATGTGCCTTCAGCCTGCCAAAGTCCTGATATAGGATTGGGGTGGTTGGTTGTTTTTCTAATTACTCTTCTTTATCTGAGACAAAGGAGATAGTCGTTAATGGTTTATTTCTGCTAAATGTCCCCTTGGCTTTGAAATGTGGGAAACTTAGTCAGGTTTATTTTTTTACCTGCCTCTTTTCCTGCCATAAATAAAAATCTTATAGACCCTAATGAGACAAGTTACCATTGTGTGTGGGCTAAAAAGTCCCGAGCAGAGTCTGGAGCAGATGTGGCAGAGGTTTTAATTTCACCCTCTTGATTTCTATGGGCCCTTAGCAGGCTTGTGTGTGATTAAATAACCCTTGACTCCTTAGTGTTGCAAAAAATCCTCTATTAGAGACCTTCTTTGGCTGTTTGCAGTGGCTTTTAGTTTGGCAGCAGCGTTGGTACCAGACTGATGAAACCTGATCATGCCATAAATCAAAACTTCTTTGCATTCAAATGCAACAATTAATCCTGGGTGTGTTGGTGCAATTAGATGACAAATTATGCCTCAAGATTCACTTGCCTGTTTATATAGGGAAGCTGTGTTTGCTCAGCCGGGGATGTTTGGCTATGGTTTTCAATCTACCCCAGGGGATGTCGAGTGATAAACCTGGGGAGCTGCACGCTGCTGCAGCTGCAGAATTCAGACCCTTTGGCTTCAGCTCCTTCACCTGGACACTGCAGGGTTGTCTGCCCACTTGCACCAACTGCTTTTTGGCTAGCTCGAATTGTCTGAGTCCTCCTTTTCCCGAGGTGTTAGTGCAGAATTTATTCTTGCAATGCTCAAGCCATGTACAGGAGGATTTGAGCCCCCCCAGACTGGGGTGGGCATTGCCTCCAGACCTGCAGCTCCAGGTGGAAACGCTCCTGGTAGTCGTGTCTAGTTCTGAGACTGCAGGTCTGCTGCTAAATAGGCACGGCACAAGCTGAAAACCCAGTAACTAATCTGCTGCTGGATGTGCCGCAGGATGTCTCATTTACAGGTTGTCTTGGAGCGTGCCTTGATGTGGGTGGGTGCCCTCCGCGGTGGGGAAGAGTCTTATTAATGCGATGAGGGGGGTGTTTTGCTTGAATCACTGAAAAGTTGGGGTGGCTGCTGGAGCAAAGGTGTGTTCTTCAGCTGCGTGGCTGTTTCCATGGGGAAAAAAAAAAAGTATTTGGGGGTTGAATGGGGGATAAAGAAGGGATGAGTAGACTCAAGCACAAGCTGTCGTTCTTGCAGGGACGCTGGCTGCAGAGAGGGAGAGCTGGGCTCTGCTGGTTAACCATGTTCAGCTGCGGTTTTAGTGCAAAATCCTAACACACTGACAACGTGGCAAAAATCCAGGACAAAGACGTATAGATAAAAAGCCTGTTGATGTCACTGGTGCTGGTAGATGTGTATTTATACGTGGAACTTAAATGAAGGTTTTATCTACTGATTAACTGTCCTTACAGGATTTCTTTGTGAAACACCCATAGATGTTTTCTTATCTACTTGGAACAAAATAAGCTGATAGTGGTTTATATCCCTTTCCCTTATGATGGTGATTGGTGCTGATAGCAGCTGTTGTAATTCCTATGGACTCTGATCTCTAAGTGGGGGGCAACGGCTCTCAGTGAGAAAGCAATTGGCTTTTTGGAGAAGTAGCTTAAAAAATAAGGAATTATTTCAAAAGAGTGGAAAAAGGGCTGATTTTCTCTAGCTTGTGCAGCTTTGGCAGGAAAACAGCTGCTCTGTCACCAAATACAGCACCTAGGAATGAGGGGGAAGTCCCAACTGTTAAAAGCTGCAGGAATTGTCGGGGAAGGGCAATTGATTTTTCTTTATTTGGCGCCTTTTTCTAAAAAGGCAAATTGTGTAGGACACTTTAAGTTTGTTTTCATCCATTTTTTTTCCAGGCTGCACAAGAGGGCATTATATCAACCTGCAGCTGCACCTTGCTTGGACAAGAGAGCTCTCGCTGTCTTGCCAAAGAGGATTAATGTCAAGCAAGCAGAGAAGGGCCTGTATCCTGGAGGACGCATGCCAGAGGATTTATTTTGTTGGTTAGTGGTTATTTTTTAGGGGTTGTTTCTGAGCTGAACAGTTTCCCAGATCTGGTGGCCAGCCCTGCAGTTTTGCTGCGTGGGAAGGGTCCGTGAGGACTGGTCCTCCCTTGCTCCTCTGCATCCTGATGCTGTTTGGAGGCAATAAGCTTGGACACCTCTTGTCTGGGAGTAACCCAGCCCACATCCTGAGCCTGCATCTCCCCTGGGCGAGAGCTGGGACTGTTCAGAGGCTTCTGCTGGGCTGTGGTTTAACAAAGCTGTGTTTAATCGCCTCCTTGCTTGCTAAGTCCTTGCATTCTCCTTGCTCTCAGCAGCTGCACCCGGGAAACCCTCCCAGCTCCGGAGCTGACCTTTTCCAACAAAGCACCTTTGTCAGGCAGACCTCAGGACTGTGGGGTTGCTTTTTTGTTTTCCGTTCTTTACTTATTACTCTTTTTTTTCTTTTTTTTTTCTTGATGTCACTGCCCAGCAGCACAAGGATCCATTATATGAGCCACTGTTGGACTTTGCTTGTTTGCAGGAGGGTGATTAAGAACAAACGGGCAGCGGCGGGCTGTATCCTGGAAAGCGGAGGCCAAAAGTTTGAGCAAGAGGAAACTTGGCAGCAGAAACACAGCCCTGATCCAGCCGGCGCTGAGCCTGCTGTCCCCACGTGCCGGCGAGGGAGGGAACCTTGTTCTCACATGGGGTGCTGTGGCTGATATTTGGGGAAGGGTGGGTGGGAGCATGAGTGGGTTTTTCCCCCTCAGGGGGACCTGTTCTGGTGAGGGTTGTCCTGGTCCCCTGCCCATTCTCCATGGAGCATCCCAGCAGAGGGCAGCAAGAGATGCCCTGGCACCTATCGCTCTTCCATGGGTGCTGCTCCAGAGCACCCATGTTGGTGCCAGGGCAGGCTGACCCCTGTCACCTTCTGGCACCCCACCTTGGGGCACCTGCTGTTAACTCCCAATTCTTCCAGGCTTTACAAAGGCATTTTTGGGGCTGTAGGAGGGTGTTGAGGTGGGAACAAGCGACCCCATGCAGATCTGCTCCTGCCCTCCCTGGTCTCTGGACATTTTCTGCCCTTCATCTTTTTAATTGCATGGTTTATTTGGGGGCAACACTCATCTTACCCTGTATTTCCATGTATTATGGTGCTGCATCTGCCCACGCTCATCCCATGAGCGTGGCCACTTGTTCCAGCGGTGCCTGTTGCCGGTGGGTGCTGAAGCCTGACGCGATGCGCTGCTGCATTCAACCCCAAATCACGCCTGATGCGAGCCAGTGAGCAAAATACAAATTATGGCGGCTGATCTTCAGGCGGAGGCTGCGTTACCCGGCCAGGGTGATGCCTTTTGACAACAGGAAGGGCGGCTGTTGGCCCTCGACGGCTGCCTGAGCTGTTTCCTGGCTGGTAGTGAATTGGTACTGCAGCAACTATAGGCTGGGCAGAGGCTGAGTAGGAGGGAGAAGACACGGTGCTTGCGCTGAAGAAGAGGTGGGTGCTGGCAGAGTCTGTGCCGTGACTAATGCCAACACCCAGGCTGGCCTCTGCCGTGTGTCTGCATGGAGGTTTCTCCTCTGTCGGTAGCATTTCTGCCCGTCAGCCCTGGCTGATGCACTGGGAACTTCGTCTGCAAGCCTTGCACATCTCCTGGTGTGGTGCAGAGCTACGCGTGGAGGGAGGGTGTCTCTAGGCTGGCTTCCTTGTGGCTCACGTTGCTCCCGAGTTGGTCCCTGGCTGCCTGGGACTCTGTAGCAAAGCGGTGAAAATAAATCCTCCTGGAGAGGGTTTTGCTTCCCTGTGCTGCCTGTGCTTTCCAGCAGCACTTGGTGGGCTGCAGTAGCCCTCTGCAATGCTTTTCCATCTTCCCTGGCATTTGCCTGGGTTTCTCTTTCATCTGTCATCTTGTTTTCAATGAGCAGGATTGGGCACTGCTCTGCTTTGGTCTCCAGGTGAAACCAGCCTCCTGCTTTTCACGTGGATTCAGAAACTGTGGCTTTAAGCAAAGCACTTAAGGTTGCAGGATAGTCCAAGCTGGTAGAAGGGGTGCGCTCCCAAATTGTGGAGCATTATCCGTTCTTGCTCGGGGCAGAGTGTTGGTGAGAGCTGGGGCTGACCCTTTGCAAGGGACTGAAGCAAAGAGGCACTTGCAGCCCAGTGAAAAATCTTTGTTTAATTGGGATATTACCACTGGGTCTTGCCTCTCCTCAAGCACCTGGTTGCTTCCCCCATCTCGACAGTGGCCCAGCAAACTCGTGTTCCAGGGACTTTAAATGAGACACAAACAGAACTGCTAGAGACCTTCCTTAAACAGACTGAAAGCCCTTTGTGTACGAAGATACAAGGTTTCTAGATTGTTACAACATGTGAAAATGGTTGGGGTTTTCCTACCTTCCAGAAAAAAACCCAAAACTTTTAAAGCTGTGCAGTAGTTACCTGCTAATGGAAAAGATAATCAAGAATGAGAAATGGTCTGTGAAATCCTCTCAGTGCAAAGAAATTGCTAGTAGGCATGTTTAGGAAACAGCTGCAGCCATCCCCCCTTCTTAATTATGGCAAATATGTACAAGAATAGTATGCTGAGGTGCTTTGCTGTAATAGCTTCACCTGGTGATATACCCCTAAAATAGGAAGGAAGAAAAAAAAGCTGGTAATACAAATTGCCAAAATAGTTCACTTTATTAATAAACTGAAAAGGTGCTGGATGTATTTGGCCATAAGGAAGGGTGGGCGGCAGTGCAGGCGTGTGGGACGGAGGTGCGCTGAGATGCTGCTGACATGGGAGCTCCTGTTTTGGGGGAGAAGCTGGGAAAATGAGTGTGGCGTAGCTGTGACCGTGTTATTGCGCACGACAGGTAAATCTGGTTTGGATGCGCAGGGATTATGTCAGCCCTCGCTGCGTCTGCTGAAATAAAGGTTTTTTTTGTGAGACAGCTGTTTCTGTAAGGGAGTATGGAAAGGCTGGTGGTCAGCAGTAACAATCTCATTAAAAATGGGGCTGAAGAAGCTTGAATATTTAAAAAAATAATAAATTCTCTTTGTCTTGAAGCACTGCTGTTCCCATTTCTGGGCAGGTGAGAGCAAGCAGGACCTTGGGGTTTCGCAGTCATGACCTGGGCTCTGCCCTGGTGAAGGTGAGGTCATGGTGCTCGCTGGATGCCAGGGTTTGGTCTGGATTGAATGCAACATGGACCAGTGAGAAGCTGGGTGGGGAAGGAGCACCAGGCTTCTGCACCATGTAGGGATGCTGCTGGCTTCACCAGCACGCTCACCGGGCTCCAGCCTGCTCTTACCCCATGCTTTATGGTCCACCCATGCCTGTGCATTGGGGAGGGGGGTTAAGTGCT
Source organism: Ibycter americanus (assembly GCA_035590275.1). Classification (NCBI taxonomy): domain Eukaryota; kingdom Metazoa; phylum Chordata; class Aves; order Falconiformes; family Falconidae; genus Ibycter; species Ibycter americanus. The sequence goes on from JAVJGI010000042.1 coordinate 4,506,623, forward strand.
TGTGCCCCCCTTCCTGCTGCCCCCAGCCCTGCATGGGGCCATCCTGCCTGTGTTTTCGAGCCAGGCCCTGGATGCTTTTCGTGCTGACGCAAACCTGCTGCTGCAGGATCCTCTGATTCATCCCCACGGAGGGCTCACACCCAGGCTGGGTTTCTTCTGGTTGTTGATCGTGCTGATGGTGCCGGCATGGGCTGGGCCCCTCTGTGGGGTGCTGCGGTGGTCTCTGATTCCCACTGTGGGATGGGGTGTAGGATATGCCAGGACTCCTGGATCCCTTCTCCGGTGCTAGGGTGGATGGGGTTTAGAGCAGCAAAGCAAGGGGGATGCCCAAGGTTCCCTGCTTTGGGGGGAGCTGGATGCACCCTTTGGGTCCATCTTCAGGGTCTAGGGGCACAGTGGAAGGAGAGTGTGAGATGCAGCTTTTGGGGATGCTGACCTGCCCCAGCCCCACGCTTTACCGTGGGTTGCTCTGGCAGGGGTGCCTCTGGGATCTGGAGGTACTTTAATGTTCCCCAGGGCCAGTGTTTAGAGCATCTGCCACACCACATGTGACCATGCTGACCCTTCCCAATGAGAAAGGGGCTTCATGTCCTTCCCTTTTACAAAAGAGGAAACTGAGGCACAGAAGAGTCATAGATCTCAGCCTGTCTCTGGGGAGGGGTGAAGTGGGGGGGTTAAGATGGCACAGGGTTGCGTTTTTAGCTTCGTAGCTCTGCTGCTGACCCATGTGACCCAAACTAAGGGCTTTTCCACCTCCTCTGCTCGTTACCAACTTCTTCTGTTGAACTGGGGGTGAGCAAAGGAAAACAAGGGATAAGTGCCTGCTGCTGCCCAGGCTCATGCAGTGCCATGGCCTGGATTGCAAATCTGCTTAGGTGTGTGAAAATATAGCTGATGCTCCCAATCCTCCCCAGCACCACCATGCGAAGGCGGCGTAACCCACATGGTTGGGATCAGGGAGCTCCCAGGCCAGTGTCCCACCTCCTCGCAGGTCCGCACTCAGCGGAGACCTCATCTTGGCAGCAAGAAGAGGGGCTGTGATGGTGGAGCTTTGCATGGGGCTGGATGTAGGGAGCCAGTGGGAGGGACGGCTGGGACAGTGCCAGCATGCGGTGTCCCCATGCCCAGGTCGGGAGCGAGGTGCTTTGGCAGAGGGTTGTGGCAGAACTGGAAGAGCAGGGCTGCAGCAGAAGGTCAGGGCGAAGGTGTGGGTTTGACACCTGGCAAGGGGGCTGGGGAGCGTTGTGGGTCAGTTTTTGAGGGCACCCATGGAACTGTCTGGGAGAACTGGTATGGCAGAAAGCTGTGCCTGAGTCAAACTGGCAAAGCGCGTGGAAGATTGCTGCTGGCTCCTCCCAGCTCCTGCCAGCCTCCAAGATGGACTCCAAGCTGCCCGGACCTGGCACCCCACTGGGAGGCACCTCCCGCGCTCACCCCTCTCCAATGCTAGTGCCTGTTTTTCCATGTCAGGATTAATGACTATCGCCTCCCAAACCACCTGCCTGTGGTACCAGCTGCCGCAGGATCTGGGATCCAAGCGCTTGCTCTTGCCCTGGCTCTTTGGGATGGCTTTGCATCCAGCTTAATCCATTTTTCCCCCTAAAATTTGATAGCCAAGCAGATTTGTGCCCGTGACTCCTTCAAAATTTCCTTTATTCACAATAAATAATATCCTATATTACAAAGATCTCCACATAAAATCCAAAAATCACGTTCTTTCTGCAGCCACAAATAAATAGGACTCACCAGCATCAGCTAATGCATGAAAGAGCATCTATAAGCAGTGTGGGCCCTGTGGCAGGGAGAAAGCTGGGGGTGGGGTGGGGGATTGGGTTGCTACACCCACCTGCCCGAAGTGGTCATTCTTCTGTGCTGGTATCTACACGGTATTTCCATCCCCTGGACCATCAGAGGCAGGGGTGAAATCCTGCGTGCGCCAGAACATGTGGTCTCGAGCCTCTGGAAATCGTGCCCAAGTCCCACCCGGCTGGGCAGGGATGCGGCTGCGTGGGTGTAAAACCACAGCTGGGGAGCTGCCCTGGGCTGAGGCTCCTTTGCTGGGCTTAGGTGGCTGCAGCTAAGCTAGGAGAGGTTCTAGCGCTCAGGTAGAGGGATTATATACAGACACTGCAATAGTCCTTTCTTTCTTAGGCACAGGTGGTCTTTGAGTTACAAGACTTTTGCTTAAGAGTCTGCCGATTTGGTGCACACATGAGCCCATGTGTGGGGCTTCCTCCCCTCCTTCTCCTTGCTTGTTTGTTGGTTGTTTTTTTTTCTTCCAACTGTTCCTATGGTGGGGTCAACTCCATGGACTTCTTCCTCTCCTCTCTCTGCTCTTCCCACTCCTCCTCTGACTCGTAGGTGCCCTTGATGATGGCAACCCTATCTGACATGTTCATGCAGTAGGGGACGAGGATGTAGAAGTAGAGCAGAGCAGCCAAACAAGCCCCGAGGATGGGTCCAACCCAGAACACCTAGAAAGCAACAAGGGAGAGGGTGAGAGCAGGTCTTGGAGGCTGGCGCACCAGGTCCAGCCATCACACACCAGCATTCCTTGCTGCTCCACATCCTAGCCCTTGGAGAGATGCAGATACCCATTCCAGCAGAATTTTTGGGCTGAATTCCCCTCAGCCTTTGCTTTTTATCTTTATGATAAAAAGCTCTTTATGAGTGCAGAGACGCGGTGTGCTAGGAAGGAGGCACCAACGCTGCTCTGCAAGACTGGGTCTGAGCCTGCAGGCGGTGCTGGGCCAGTGGAAAGCCTAAGCTGGGCTTATCTGTGGGCTTTATTGACCTCAGCTGATGCTCTTGCTCAGTGTGCACCATTGCACTTCAGGTTTATGCTCGTCCCCTTGCTGGCTCTGTGCCATGGGACCTGTTGTCCCCCTTGATGCACAGGGAACGTCCCTCCTTCTCCGACCCCCTTTTATCCTTTCAGGCCTGAGATGGGCTCCCAAACACCCAGCCCTGTAACCCCTGTGGCCGTCTCTGCCCCCTCCCCTCGTTGCCTGCACGTGGCCCTGGCAGCCTCCCAGCTGGCCGACCCGGCGCGTTGCCGATGCTCACCCAGTGCGCTGGGCTGAACCTCCTCACGATGACCGCAGGCCCGAAGGACCGGGCTGGATTCATGGAGCAGCCGGTGAAGTAGATCTGTCAGCGTGGAAAGGAAACGGTTAAGATGCATCATGTTGCTTAGCAGATACAAGCAGCTTTTCAGAAGCAGGGACTGAAACGGCCCCTGATGCTCTCACTTGCAGAGGGGTGCAGATTCCCCCATCCACATGGAGAAGGACCCCTGATATGTCCCGTGTTGGCTCTCCCAATGCAGCTCCCTCAGGGATAAACCACGTGAGAGTGTTTTGGAGAGCCCTGTCCAAGCAGGACCCTCTGCCCTGTCCTCCTGCCTGGATACTCACCCCCACCAAGTGGCCTAAGGCAACGGAGAAGCCGATGGACAGCGCCGGGGAGCCCACGTTGCCGTTCCTCCGGTTGTCTGTGGATGCGAAGATGCACGCGGCCAACTGGAAGGTGAGGATGATCTCCACCACGAGGGCCTGGCCTGGGGTCGTGTTGTTGTTGAGCTGTGAACCATTGAGAATGACAAGGGTTAACCATCCCTGGGGCTTGGCATTGCTGGGAGGGCTCTTGGGTGCTTTGCTGGTGGATTTGGTTTGGCAAAGCCACGCATGAGAAGCTCCCCTAGGTCCCCTGCCCATCCCTGGGGTACAAGGTGCTGTGCCGGCCGCTGCTCGGGCTCACTGCTCCTTTGCCTGAAAGGGAAAAATGTATCTTTCCTTCTGTTTAATGCTCCAAAATCTGTCTCCCCTGAGCCCTTCCCTTCCTGGGGCTCTCCACATCTCTTTCCACTTGCTTGTCTCCACAACACTTGGCACTTTCCTACCAAATCCCACACTAATTTGTCCCTTTTTTCCTTCATTCCTCTCTCCCTTGATCCTTGCAAGCTGTCGTATCCTGACTCTTCTGCCCTCCGCTTTGGGGAGCACCTCCCAGGAGGCTGGGGAGCAGCCAGCAGCCCCCACTGAAGGCACAGGATGAGGGCTGAGGGTTGGGATGAATGTGGGGGTGCAGCCATGGGGGTAAGACGGGCGGTTGTTGTCTCAGTGCCTCTGCACTAACCACTGGGGACTGTCAGATGGACTCAACCCTCCTGAGCATGGGAAGGGCAAAGTGATCTGAGCCATCACTGCAGCTTGTTTTTTAGCTAAAGCTGACTGGTTTAGGACATGGAGCATGTGGGACTAAGGTGCTGCAGCACCTCGTCCTAGTGATCGAACCCTCTGCAATGTGGCTGTGCTGCTCTGAGGGGTCCAGACCTGGCCATGGTGGGAGCAGTAGCTCCACTGCTCCCTTTTCAGGTGGTTTCCCAGCACTGCCCAGGGTTTGAGACATGCTACTTGTCCCCACTTATTGCAGAGGGTCCCACTGTCTCCCCTCCTGCTCCCAGAGCAGCCCCTGCCACTTGCAGCCTCCTTGCACCCTCCCATACATTGCTCCTTCTTGAGCTCTTCTCCATGACCTCTCTCCATCCGGCTTCCCCAGCACGCCGGTTCCAGTGGGCTTCTGGTCCCCCTGCTCATACTGGTTTGACTGGGCTCTGCTCCCTGCCCTCCCCCCTCCATCCTGGCGTAGCTCCTATCCCAGCACTAATCTCCAGGTGGAGAGGCTGCAGTGAAGAACATCTCAATGGTGTGGGTGACTCACTCAGGCCCTTAGGATAGAGGAAGCGCTTATTAAAGGAGGAAAAAAACACGCCGTTCATTACCCCACACAATAAAGCTGTCATGTCAGTGCTCTGCTGGCTATGCCGGTGTTTGCTCCTGTCCCATCCCCATCCCTCTGTGCATGCAGGACGACGTGCCGAGACCAACCGTCCTTATGGATTTGGCACTCGGGGTTGGTACTGGCACCGGGTCCTCGCTCAGAAGGAGAGGAAAGGAGGGGAAAGCCCGCGTGGCAAGGTGAACCGTCTCAGGGTAGGGAGACTTACCGCGTTGATGGCCAGGTTGCCACGGGTATTGGCTGGTGTCACACCGTAAAGGATGCCAGCCCCGGCAATGGCCCCGACCAGTTGGGCGATCACGTAGAAGAGCGTCCGGAGGAAGGAGATCTGGTTCCCGACAAAGAAGGCGATGGTCACCGCCGGGTTGATGTGGGCGCCGCTGATGTGGCCAAATGCCTGCACCAATGTGCCGATGGCCAGGCCAAACGCCAGGGAGATCTGAAGGATGCTGGGGAGGGCAGATGGCCACTTCAGGGCTGAGCCGAGGCCAATGAAGACGAAGATGAGCGTGGAGATAAACTCGACAAAGACAGATCGAGCAAAGGCCAGCGTTAATATTTCCTTCTTCATGGTGGGAGCAGGTGGAGGGCAGCTAGGAAGGAAGAAAGTTTAGGTTTCCTCTGTCTCCAGGCTCTTCTGCCTGCACCCAGTTGTAGGGCCATACCTATCTATATATGCAAGAGCAGCAGGGAGCTGTGTTACAAGGCGGTGGGTGGAGCCAGAGAATTAGCCAGTCCTCCCAAATTATCATGTGAAACTGGAAAAGTTTCCATCTGAAAATAACTTCGGAGCCTCTTGGTGAACCAGTGACTCAGATATTGGTGGCATTTCTTTCTCTTTCTCTCTGCAAACAAAGAGCCCCTATAGGGTGTCTGTGTGGTCGTTAGATAACGTGGTTGCATAACGATGCTGTGTTCCCTCCTCTGCTTTTCCCTTTTACTACCTCTGGACAGGTTCTGGGTGTTTTGTTAGTAGAGGTGTAGTTCATATTCCCTTCCTCTGCGTGCTTGCAGACTGGAGAGGGCTGTATTTTTGTTGGAAGCCTTGTTGCTGGTGTCGGGCTGGAGGAGCTCTCCTGGGGCAGGGCTCCCTGTGCATTCAGTTTACATGGGATGTTGAAACGTAAAGCAAAGTTAAGCACCTGGAGCTGCTCCCAGGCTGTCAAGACGGCTCAACTCCAGGGAGCGAGTGGCTTGCAATGGTCCTGGGAGCAGGGCAGCGTCTGGGGGATGCTCTGCCAGGCTGGGGTGCCTGGGTGGAGGCTGCATGGGATGGCGTCGCTGGGATAAAGAGGGCTGACCACTGCAGAGCCTGGCTGTGGACCTCTTTGCTGCTCATTACAGAGCATTGGGTGTGGGTTTTGCCAGCGTGTGGGTTGGCAGTCAGGGGGTGCTCGCTGCCTGTAGCCAGCGAGGTGTATCCTACTCCTGTCATCTCGGGCTCTTTTCTTTTCTTTTTGCCCTTTAAGTTATTGCTCAACAAGGCCAATGATTTTGCTCTTGGGAATGCCAGCGTAAAGCCACAGGCTTTGCATGGACACAGGCCATGTTTACATGTCTCCTTTCATGTGCCTGTGGTGCTGCCCTTTGCCCTAAACCTGTAAATCTTGGCTGGCAGGGAGCAAAGCAGGGAGGCTCTCAGCACCGTGCAACACAGAGCTGTTGGGGACTGATGTTCTGGGGTGGAAAAAGGCTCTGGTGACACTTAACAATGAATTCTTGGTTCCCTTGTAGTCCTTGCAGCTTTGTGCCAGGCTTAATTTATTTTTTTCAAAATGGGTTTGGGTGCCAGATCTGCTCTCCTTGCTTGGCTGATTGCATCTCACCTTTCTCAAGTGATGCCATCTCTCCATGCTGAAAGCAGCAAGCCCAGGCTGAGGTTCTCCACGGCTGCCACGCACCTCTGCAGAAGCGGTCGTACTCCAGCACCTGGTGAGCAGCGCTCTACATGCAGGAGATCGGTAAAATCGTTTTAATCCCTCTTTAAATTTAAAAAGCGCTTAAAAAGTTGCATTCGCTGCTGCCTTCTGCTGGGTGCAGTCAGACCTGCACATGTCCTGTGCGGTCAAAAGCTAAGAGGGATTCCTCTTCAGAGCCAGAAGAGGGGACTTCTTCTTCCAGAGCTGAAAATAAATAAGCCTTTCTCCTCCAGCTGTACCCAAAGTCCTGAGCTCAGCAAACAGACCCGGTGAGTCCTGAGGGACCAAGGATCCGTTACAGCATTAATTCCTGATAATGGTTTTCTCCTGGTTCTGCTGATCCTGGGGCAGATTGCAGAGTTAAAAGACCAGATCTGTTATCCTAGAAACACCTGGTCCGTTGGCGCGTTTTGGTGAAAGTTTTGCAACCTGGTATTTCAAGACACCTCTGGCCAGGTTCCAGCTGGAGTAATTGCTTGCCACTTCCCTTCAGCCCTGTCTGTGGCTCCAGCTGGATAAAACGTGCCTTGTTCCCATCCTCCAAACCCTTTTGGAACGCACCCGCCACACATCTCCCTTGGAGATGGTTGTGTTTTGCTGGCAGCTCCTCCGCCACATGCGTCACCTTAGCTAAAATGCAGCGTTGAGCCGAGAGACGCTCTCCAGGTTCCCAACTGTGGATAATAACCTCCCAGAAAAATCCTCTGGCTGACTAGCAGATACAATCAAATAAAGCTGGAAATGATGGGGAAAACTTCTGGAGAGAAACAAGATGTTTCTCTAACAACATGCCATGCAAAACCTATTTTCCCGAGGCTGTTTGCTAGACTTTCCCCACTGGGACATTCCTGCTTGGCTTCTCTGATGTCTAACCATGTTGAGCAGGCATTGGGAAGGCTCCTTCTCCTCTCCCCGGCTGCCTGCCCTCCAAGGAGCTTGTATGAACTGAAAGTGCCTTTGATGTGTCAAATTTAATTGAATTAGGCAAGACGTTGAGGAGGCATTACGCAGGTCGCTGCTGACAGACGGACACCTACGTGGTGGGGTCACGCACGCCTTGTTTCACCCCAGGCTTTTGGAGGAAAGACGATGAGGAGGCTTTTTGCAAGGAGGACGGGTTTAGCTGTCTCCCTCCTCCTCCTCACTGGCATCTGCAGGCAAACAAAAATCACCCACATCTACCACTCAGTCGTGGGGCAACGTGGGGACTGGGGACCCAAGCCCACTGCCGGGTTGGGGTGCAGGATGCCCAGGTGGGAGGAAGGCAGCTGGTGCCTCATCCTCGCCCGGGGCCCTCCCAAGGCTCTGCCTCACCCGTGGAGGCGTGTGTGTTATTAACTGAATACGTGTGTCGGTCCCTGTCGTCCCCAGTTTGCCGATTTCATTTTCTGAGCCCTCATGGGGCTGCTCTTAACTTGTCGTTTCCGTGGCAGTCCAGATTTCTGATGAGTTCAACTCCATGCTGGACCTCAGAGCCTGGCAGATGGTGTTGCAGGCAGCTAAATTCAGATTATAAACGCTGCTGAGTCCTGGACCAGCCTGGTTTTTGGTTTCCCCCCCCCTCACCTGGCTTTGTATCTTGACTAAGGACCTTAAATCTGGCGCAATAATACAAGCAGGAATAATAATAGTAATATCAGACAACTACTTCTGCTGGAATCTGTGATTACTTGGGATTAGATGGCCAGAGGAGAAAGTTTGGTTTAGTTTGGTTTTAAGAGAGAGGGTGTATCTTGCTGTCTCAGCTTTGGGAGTTTGCAGCAAGCTGTTGATGGGGAAAAAAATAATACACGCTGGGAATTAAAAGTAGAGCAAGCAGTAGCATACTTTCCCCTCCTCATCCTCAGTTCCTGGGGCTGCTTCCCGCTGTGGTGGTGGGGAAAGTGATGGTATTAGCACAAAGCCTCGCCGCTTTCTGGCGCAATGTGATGTCTCCGTACAGGTGTTTCAGATGGGTCTTTCAAGGATTTCTCTTATCTAACCCACCATCAGCCTGCACTCCCTTTACAGGCAAGGGATTACTCTGCTGGCCTGAGGCTGGTGGTGTTTCCACCTTCTCCCGCCCTGGAGCAACAAGGCTTTTGCTTCCCCTAGTAAACTGACCCAGCTTTGGAGCAAAAAGCCTGGTGAGACTGAGCTTGGCTTTGGGGATGTCTGTGTGTCCCTTGGTGCCAACCCACCACTTTGGCTTGGGAAGCTGGTCCTGAAGGTGTCCTCCAGCCCTTGGTGGTCGCTGTGCTGAGCTGGGTGGTCGCAGTGACCTTGTAACCTGTGAGCCTGCAAGCAGGGATGATGCTCTTTAAATGCTGAATAGTGTTAATTCTTAATTACAGCATCGCTCTGCTCTTTGCTTAGAAATTACTTGACGGTCTCTAAGGTGTACGAATGGATGCAAATGCTTTGCAGTTGGTCTGCAGTGGAAACGCCAGCACCCTGAATAATTAATTTGCATTGAAATCATCATTAAATGATCACATGGGGATAATAATGTGTATCAGGGAAAGCAAAGGGCTGGTTAGAAAAAAGACCTGTACGAGATCACACAGTAAGAAAGCTGGGCTTGAAACCCTGGCGTCCTGATTTTCAGGTCTAGCCCTTTCCAGTGAAGCCACCTGCATCAGCATCGTCGAGAGGCTGCACTTCTGCTCATCTAGTTAAATACTTGGAATTCTTATGGGCCAGCAGCCATTTATGGATGTCCTCGGGATTGAGACAGAGCTGTGTTTGGAGCAGTGGTGTTTTTCCGCTTGAAATGCCTTTGCCGTGGAAATGTCGCCTTCACCCATGCAGGCTCCTTTCAAGATTGCAAGGAGCATGCATGGGAATAAATGCTGAAATGATGTGGGGAGAGAGCTGCCACCGGGAAAACCATTTCCCCTCTTTGCCTTGGCAATACCATGCTGCTGGGACAGGAAGGTGTGGAGCTGGCTGAGAGCACGGCCACCTCTGGGGTGGAGGTGGTTGAGTTGCACCAAGGCAGAGCAGAACTGAAAGCACCACCAGGCTCCAAAGCACCTATAAACACCATAAATAACAGAGAGGAATCTGGAAACTCTTAAAAGCTGAAATTCTCACATAATCACCTGGCTCCAGGAGCCCAAGACTTTGCAAACCAAAATATTGGTGACAATACAGGGACAGCTGGTTACCTTAGTGAACTGGAAAATCCATTCTTCACCCCGTTCTGCCTCTGAGACCCAGAGAAAATGCATCAAGAAATTTCTCAACTTAAAAATTTAGGAAGTATATACCGATTAGGATCTAAAGAGACTTGTGGTGGTTGCATCCCTTGTTGCATCAGGTCTGAAGCTAAATATTCTTGCACTCAGTGGCCTCTGGAGAAATGGCTGTTTTTTATTTAGGTTGTTTGTATTCCTGGAAAATCAGGCTGAACATGAAAGCGGAGCCTCTGGTCTGGCATTCAGAACCTTTGGCAGAGCTTTGTGAAGCAGGACTTGCTGCAAGCCAATGGCTTGAGTTGGAAAGGACCTTAAAGACCACCTAGTTCCAATCCCCTGCCATGGGGACACCTCCCACCAGACCAGGGTGCTCCAAGCTCCATCCAACCTGGCCTTGAACCCTTCCAGGGATGGGGCATCCACAGCTTCTCTGGGCAACCTGTGTCAGCGCCTCGCCACCCTCACAGTAAATAATTTCTTCCAAATATCTAGTCTAAATCTCCCCTCTTTTAGTTTAAAACCATCCCCCCTTGTCCTACCACTATGGGCCCTACTAAAAAGTCTGTCCCCATCTTTCTTAGAAGCCCCCTGTAAGTACTGAAAGGTTAACAGTTGGACTCAATGATCTTAAAGGTCTTTTCCAACCTAAACAATTTACAATTCTGTCATTCTAAGACACCTGTAAAAGGCATCAGTGTGCATCTCCTGAGGTCAGTGGGGAATGGCTGATGTTGAAGGCACAGGAGCGTGCAGAAGGGGAGGTTTCCTTTGCTTGAAAACGTAACGTTACTTTTCAAAATAACATTTTGCATCTCTATTACCTTTTGCATCTGTCCTTTCTCCCCTGGGTAGAGTTGGTGCGTTGGGAAACATTGTGGTGCCTTGGTTTGCTCCCAGGATGCTGGTCCCACCAGCCTCTCCGGGTCTTGGGACGTAGCCAGTGTTTGGGCTGTGTAGTTCTGGATGCCTGGAGACCCAGTGGGATGAAGAGTGTAGCAGAGGTGGCTGGGGGAATCTTCTTTGGGAGCTGTGTGACTGTGCCCTGGGTGACAACACAGTAGTCCAAATGATGTTTCTGTGAAATCCCGTATTTGTGCTGAAGACATATTTCAGTATTTTGGCATTTAACTGTATCTTAAAGCAATGGGACGGGTTGAGTATGGCAGCCAAGCAGCAAAGTTAAGGAAAGGGATCTGGGCATGTCCAAAATGCTCTCAGCACACTAAGGATCCTACAGTGCTTTGCAGAACGACCACCCCAAACCTGATCATGCTGAAGCCCTCCGTAATTCAGAGGTGGAACAGCGGGAGGTGAGGCAAAGCCTCACGGTCTCGAGTGATGGCAGGACATAAGCAGCAATGTGATCTGAGACGCGTTGTACAGTGGTTTTTAGTTTGATTTCATGATTGTACTATTTATTACAGGTCCGTGATGAAGTTGTTAAAGGTTAATGTGTGGTGCAATAAATATTGCAGATCTTTATTGTGGAGAGTCAGGAGCTCACGGGTAGGCATGGCTGGGCGGTTTCAAATCCAGGCTCAAAGCATTCCTCCTGAGGTCTAATACACAAAGTGTTATCAACTTAGTGAGGTTCTAGGTTGGTCTGTCACAGCTGTGATCTCTGGGTTGCCGATCCTGCCCTCTAATTCAAGTCGTACCAGTGTAAACCTGGAATGACTGGCTTGGTTTCCTGACGGTGCAGGTTTTGGAAGTGTCATTGAAGTCAATGATGTGGTTCCGCAGAGAAGGCAAATTCGTGACTGACTGGAGAAGACTTCAGCTGCTTTGGCCATCTGAAAAGCTGGTGTAGTGAGATGGCGTTGTCTTAGCCCTGGTGTGCCAAGAACAGAATCTGTCCAGGTCAGAAATCAGAGCATCCAAGGGCTGCTGAAGCAGGGATGGTCTTTGTTTGGTGAGTCCCTATTTTGAAGATGGGAGATGTTCTTTTAAAGCCACTTTTGCCCATCAGCAGGTTGTTGGCACGAGGCAGCTGCACTTGAAGCCAGACTGGGCTGGGCTGCACTGGTGGCTGTGGGATTTATGTGGTGTTTAGGGTCTGGGAGGTTACTTTATATGACTGTATATATATTATATGGCCATAAATATGTCATTATTTGGTTTGCATGTACTAATTCAGTGGGTAGAAGTGAATTTAAAGCACTTTATTTGAAAGAGTACAGTAATTATTAGACATTAAGACTCATTTTTGGGCCCTGTGCAGTTTATGTGAGTCTTAAACATTGTCAGGGTAAATAATAAATTAAATGCTTAGATCTGAAGGAGGAGAAATATGTAATTAACTTGAACGTTGCCAAAAAGAAAAGAAGATTCAGCTGTATGTCATTTTATACAGCGAATCATTGACAGGATAACTTCTAGGTAAGTTTCTTTGGGTTTTCCTGGCATACATAGATTTGTGTTCCTTTGAAAGGTAACGAAAATACAATCTGCTTTTAAAACTGAGCATGTGGTGACTTAAATACAATTTTATACTCTGGTTTGAAACATGATTTTAATTCCCGTTGCTGAGACCAGGCAGATTTTTTGGAAAAGCCCTTTCTGAAATAATATTCAAATGCTCCTTTGCCATTGAAGGAACAAAGCGGAGGACCAGAATCAATTTTTTTTGCTGTGGTGGAGAATGGGTTAAACCAGTGCTAAAACTGCTGCACACCCCAATAGCAGCCTTCTGGGGATATTTGAATTAATTGACTAATTGAGTAAAATGGATCCTTGGCTGCAACAAAGCGTAGTACCTGCAATTGAATTTCTCTGCTTGCTTTGCAGCCTGGCATCAGGGACAGCAAATGACAGCTAGAGGAGGTGATGCAGGAGCTGCTGTGCTCTCAGCCTCACTTGGGATGGTGAAATGAAGACCACGATAACACCTTGTCTGGGTCAGGTGAAAGTTTTGTTTATTCCTTTTCTCTCCAGCAATAGCCGTTAGTACACGTTTGGGGAAGAGCCCAACGAGGAATAGAGAAAACTATGAATTCAGTAGGAGGAGACAGGTACCAGTAGAGCACAGTGGACAAAGAGGTAGAGAAGAGCATCATTTGGTGGTGGTTCATGTCAAAACAGTCAGAGGGAGGAAAATGATCGGTGATGTTCCTTGTGATTTGGAAGCTGGTCCAGTCTCACTGAATGTTTCCATTAACAGACTTAGCAGAAAAAGCCTGAACGTGGTGATGACATTTTGTGAGGGTGCAGCGCTGGGGAGACATCACCAGCAGAAAAAAAGCATTAGGGTGTCATGCTGGAAATGTAGGACTTTTAGGCTAAGTAGTAGAAACAGGATTAAATTAATGGTTGAAAGAGCAAAGTTGCATCCCAAAGGCTAAATCAAATTCTTTGACTATGCTGGGGACCACAGCCAGGTCCTGATACAGCAGAAGGAGGGGGTGGGATGGTTCTGAGGCTTTGGTGTGATGCAGCCATGGAAAAGGTCTGGGCTGTAGGAAGCAAGTGATGGAGAAGATCCTACGTGAAACATTTTGTGTTACTCATCTGAGAATCAGAGTGAAACGGGAACAGAGGAAAGAAAGCAAAAATCAGAGAGAAAGATCAAGATTTGAAGCTAAAGGACAACACTGGTCCGAGAACAAGCAAGCCATGAATGAATTTGGGCTGAAAATAAGGAGGTTTCTCATAGTCACAGACAGGAGCTGTTGCAAGAGCTCCCCAATGGGGTCAGCAGGGACTCAAGGACACACTTCCAGTCCCGCCTTCTCAGAAAGCCTCCATGTGAGTGACGGGCATCTGTGTCCCATGGTGGGTGGTAAACACAGTGATTTGGTTCCTCGCAGCAGCAAAACTTGCAGTTTGTGAGATATTTGTGGCATGGAGCGAGCGCTCCTCTGTGTGTGTGTGTGTATGCGCAAACAGCCGGGCAGCCAGAAGAAGTGGGAGACAGGTGAGTAGAGTTCAACAGTAATGAGGCATCGGGTGGCAACCTCCACACCCAGCAAATGGCTGTAATAACAACTCTCTGCAGCACCTCGGAGCTCTTTCTGAAGGGCAACAAGCTCCGCCGAGCGCTACCTGCTGCAACGGGGACGTGGAAGGAGCTGGCCCAGGGTAGGATCCCAGTGTCCTGTTCCTGTTGCTACACTGGTGTCTTTGATTTAATGGTATTTCCCCCCAGCATCAGAAAACCATCAGCCATGGGGAGAGCTGAGTGGCAGAAGGTGGATTGGACCATCACAGTGCATCTCCCCAGGACATGAGTCAGCTTGAGTTCGCCAGCAAAAATGAAGGGAAAGAGAGGAGCGGTGCAATGCTGATCTGGACAAGCACCGTCTCTAAAACGGATGCCAGAGATTTCCCCAGCTCCTCTCTTGGCCTGGGGGGAGGTTTGGCTACACCTTCTCAGACATCCCCCTCGGCAGGGTCTGTGGGGAGTGAAGCTCCACTGACTGCCGCCGCCGGACCTCACGCTCTGCCCAGTCCTCCTCCGGCTCGAAGCCTTTGAAGATGGCCAATCTCTCTGAGAAGGTTTTGGCTTGCGGGAAGAGGATGTAGTTGTAGATGATGGAGGCTGCTGCTGCCCCAACTAGGGGGCCCACCCAGAAGACCTGGAGGAAAGGGAAAGAGAAGAACCAGATGAGTAAAAACCTGCCTGAGTTTGGAGGACAGAGAGGAGCCGGGATCTCTGAAGAGCTTTGCAGGGGTCTGGTGTTCCTTCCTACCCTGGGTGTGTTGGGAGCCAAATGCAGAAGCCAGCTCTGCTTTGGCCAGCACTGTTGACCTGAACTCCCATCCGTTGTGTTGTGCCTGATTATACCTAACCACCCTCTTCTGGCTTTCCTCCTCTGTTGAGAGCTGCGTGATCTTCATTAATGACAGGCCCATCATGAGCATGCTTAATGATTTGGCTTCCTCTGGAGAAGTGTCTTCCTACCCATTTACACGTTGCTGTAGAGAGGAGGAGGCTACCAGCTTGGGCTGGACACCTCTGAGCACGTCAGCCTGAACTGCCGAAGCTCTGGCTCCAAGCATGCTCTTTGCAGATGGAAATGCCTGCCAATGTTCCCAAGTGATGGAAAATGTGTGCCGAGGTCCAGCTGGAACCAGGAAAGGTCCCCAGCACCAGCAAGAAGAGCTCCACTCTCCATTGCTTTTGCTGCTTTTACTAAGTCACGGTCAACAAATCACACACCCTTTTCCTGTTGCAATGCTCCCTGCTTAGATAGGCGCCAATTAAGCACCCAGCAGCCCCACCTCTTTTTGCTAATCTCTACATCTCTCCTCCAGCTGGGAGCTGCCACGGAAATGCCAGGAATCTGGCTGGCTCTGTGGGTTTCGAGGAATATTGGTAATCCAGGGGGCTCATCCCACCAAAACGACACATAGACTAGACTTCTTACCCAATGGTCGCTGAAGTCTCCAACTATCACAGCAGGGGCGAAAGATCTGGCTGGATTCATGGAGCAGCCAGTGTAACGGATCTGCCGAGAAACACCACGCTTAGGGTTAGCATTACGTCCTTTTAACACATTTAAAAAAAGATCCTGGTGTGTTATTAGCATGATTCATTGCCCAAGCTGATGTTTCACCCTCCAGCATGCCTGTTCCAGGAAAAGGGACGCTAGCAGCTTCCACCACCTGAGCCAGCATGGGTGAGTTGTTTGCATTTGTGCATCTCCTGTGCAAGCGCGTGTGTGCTGAGCATGGTGCCACTCAGCTGCAGGTTGGGCCACGTGCCCTGCAGCGTGACAAGGACTGCGGGGACAAGCCCCTGCGGTGCCTCGTCCTGTGCTGCTCCTTGCTGCTGAGGATGGAAGAAGAACAGTCCCGTCGACACATGGACTTGCAGAGCATTGAGGATGGAAGATGTGGTGCAACGTTGCTGGTTTAGTGCGTGCACTGAGAGGCTGGGAGTGCAGGGGCTGCTTCAGTCTGTCATCCAGGAGGGATTTCCCTGGGTGTCCATCTCAAATACTTCCCAGCCTTATTGTGGTCTTGAGTGCCTCAGTTGCTAACACATTCACTCCAGGATAGAAGACCCCACTGATCCCTGGAGCTCCCCACAGCACTCGAGGAGCAGCAGAGCCCAGCAGGTGAAGTTTCTTAATGCCCAGTAAAAGCAGAGCTCAGGCTACGGCTCTGTTATGGCTCTGGTGGGATTTTTCTCCTTTATCCACTGGGAAGCCCTGGCCACCAGTTGGGTTACAAATTCCCCATCCACCCCGGAGCGTGCAGCCAAGCAGGCTTTGGGCACAAACACAAGGACAACCTAAAGCATGCAGTTTTAGCCCATTCTACCCACCCCAAGGAGATGCCCCACGGCAACAGAAAGGCCAATGGACAGGGCAGGAGAGCCCAAGTTGTCCTCCCGGCGTTCATCGGTGGAAGCAAAGATGCACAGGACCAGCTGGAAGGTGAGGAAGAGCTCGACGGTCACCGCCTGCCCCGTCGTCGTCTCGTTGTGCAGCTGGAAGGGGAGGAAAAACGGGTCTCAGAGACAGGCAGATTTGGTGACTGGACTGGAAATGTGGAGGGGGAAACCCAGATTAGGGGGAACCAAATAGACGTAGGAAATCGATGAGATTTTTGGCACCAATATGGAAAGGAGGAAAAATTTCCCAGGTAAAAAGAAAAGTGGGTCAATGGGTAATAACTTGGCAGGAAATGTTTTATTGGCATTTCTTTGGGTATCTTTTCCCACTCTGCTTTACCCCCCTAGGTTTCCTTATGCTTAAAATGCAAAATGCCTTTTGGAAAAGTTTACAGATTGCATTTTGAAAATGTAAAAAAGAAATGCTTTGGTATTAAAAAAATTCCTTTCCCCCTTGCCACACTCTTTTGACCAAAAGGATTTGTCAGATTTGATCTGAAGCTGTGCCTGGTTGCACCCCATCTCCAACTCTGCTTTCTGATACTTTATTACTCCACCTGGGTGGTTTTTCATCCAGATCTGGGTGGATCTGGCAGCACTGCCAGCCCTGCTTGCCTGTGGTCTCCCTCCGCTGTCGCTTCCCCCAGCCTGTCCTGGCACATCGCTGCCCTTTCTTTCCCTGTGTCACTCCTGCTGCAGACACCGTGCATCCTCCCAAATGCTGGTCCCAAGAGCATTTGGCTCAGTGACGACATGGAAGTGGCAATTGCCTGCCTGGCTGGGATCCAGAGTCAGATCTTGCTTGCACTCCTCTCCAATATTCCCCTTTCTCTCTCTTTCTTTTTTTTTTTTTTTTTTTTTTTAATGTGTGTGTGTATGCAGGCAGCTACAAGATGAACAGCCCACAGGAAAAAAATACCCACAAAATCCCTGTTCCCTCTGTTCGGTGGTTTAAGCTGTAAAACAACAGAGCTGGGCATTTTGAAAGTCTCTCTTAAAACTCCCACTTGTTGTGTTGCGTTGCGTTTATGAAACCTCAGCTATTATAGTCTTGTTCAGATTAATCCGCAATCCCTTTTTCAACCCTCTTAATCTCTTTGGTGGTGCAGCTGGGTCCTGGCAGTGCCTCTCTGCTGCAAGAAAGGGGATTTCTGTGTGCTGCTTCCTAAAACATGCTGCCTGCCTCCTCCCTCACTGCTCGGCTTGGGTTTGGGTGATGCTGGTCCTGGCACGGGCATCTCCACAGGAGACGCAGTTGCCTGTATCCGTCTGAAGAGGAGTGGTGGGGCATGGAGAGGGGATGGTGAACCCCATGATCCCCCTCCCCGCCCTTTGTATTATATGTATCAGTGGGGAGGGGGATGTTGGAGGTTGGGATATCACTGGGGAGTCCCCTCGTGGCTTCCTAACGTTCCCTGTGGTTTTTTTCCCTGCCTGTCTGAAACCAGACTGGGATCCTTGTGATGCTTCTGGTACTGCGTGACAGCACTGCCAGGGCACCCATGTGTGGTGGGCGTTGGGATGAACCAGCTGGATCTGGTGCGGCCGTCCCTTCACAATGGGAAGCAACTTAATGAGCAGTGCTATCTAATGAAAAGCTGGGATTTAGACCCAAACCGTGCCCCCGCTCCCTCGCCCCCTGGCACAACATCCCCGTTGCTGGGAGTCTGGAGCAGCAGCCTGTAAATAGCGGCGTTGTTAATGGAGAAGGGAGAAAAGGCTGCCCGCAGCAACACCGAGGCTGGGAAGAGGAGTGAGCTTGGGGCAAGAAGAATGAGGAGGTGATACTTTTGGTCATGTCCTTCCCGAAACACCCGGTCTCCTCCAAACCCAGCTCCTCCACAATACAGCCCTAGATAAAACTGAGATAATGGTGGCTTTGTCTTCTAAGGGAGGTGTCTATGTGGCCAGCTGAATCGTACCTCTGGTTTTAGTCCTAAAAAGTGGAGGAGACAGCCTGAAGTTCTGCCTTCATCCCTGCTCCTGGAAGGACCCTTGGTGGAGCAGGCTCATGGTGCTGGGCTGCAGCTGACAATGGCTTCCTACCCAGCACTAAATAAAGAAGGTCTTTGCTGGCCGCAAAACCTTTCCTCATATCCCTCAGCCTTCCCAAAAGCTCTGCCCAGTCTTCCCCGCTCCCCTTCAAGCCTATCCATGGGCTGAAGCCTTACCTTGTTGATGGCCAAGCCTTCCCGGGAGTCTGCTGGGGTGATCTCGTGTAAGATGGCAGCCCCCACGACGGCCCCCAGGAGCTGGGCCACCACGTAGAAGACTGCACGGAGGAAGGAGACTTGGGAGCCGATGAGGCAAGCCACCGTCACTGCCGGGTTGATGTGGGCTCCACTGATGTGCCCCAGGGCTTGGACCAGCGTGCCGATGGCCAAGCCAAAAGCCAGTGCGATTTGAAGGATGCTCGGGGAGGAAGCTGAGGGCCAGTTCAGAGCAGAGCCCAGGCCAAAGAGGATGAAGACCAAAGTTGCCAGAAATTCAGCAAAGACAGCCCGGGTGAAGGCTACGGATCGCAGTTCCCACATCATGGAGTGGTGATTGCGGGAGGCTGCAAGGACTGACCCTGCCTGCAGCGTCTTCAGGCAATTGCTACCACGGCTGCCAGTGTGTCCATTGAGGATGACAAGGGGACAACATATATATATCTGGGTGAGGGGGGCCAAGAGATTGCCCGCTGAAGGAGATGGGAGTGTGGTCCTAGGAAACCTGATGCTTTTTTTCATTTGTGTTCCAGCTGAGGGAACAACAGACCCTGCCCCCTCTATTAAAGCTGGGGAATGCAGTGTTCGCCACCCTTGGGAGGTCATAAATCAGCCTCGAGCGATGCCATGAAACGCTGTTCCCTTTCTCCTGTGCTTTCTTACTAGGGGACCTGTCCCTGGAGGTGCTTGTTGCTCCTTTCTTCTCCAAGCTTTACCACCTGCAGCGTGGAGAGGAGAGCAAGGGGGGTTCTGTAGACCTAGAGGTGGAGCTGAGTGTGGGTTTTGCCGAAACGCAGGACGTGGGCTGCGATTAAATGACCAGGCGAAACTGAATGCAAAGAGTCTTTCCAAGGCACAAAACTCCAAGTGACTTACTGCAGCTTGATTCCTCAGAGTATCAGAATTTTACAGCCTGGGCACAGATTTCCTACCCAGAAAAATGGGAACCAGCCCCAAGAAATGACTGTCAGAAAGTAAATTCTAGTGTGAAAAAATGACACGCACAGCGGGAGTACCGGCTGTGCTCTAATTACGGGGATTTTGGCCCACTCAGCTCTTGAGAAATGTCTTTTTATTCCTTGGTGTTAATCCCCAAAAAAGGAATGGTATTTTCTTCTCTGGAGCATGGTTCTTCACATCAAACCATCCACTGATTGCCCAACAAGTCTATTTTCCTTTTTCTTCCATTGCTCAGGGCACTGAGCAATTATTTTTGCCCGTCCCTGGGTGATGTCTGTAAAGTCTTTTGCTCCCTGTGCCTTTGGGGTTGGTGGGTTTGCTGGAAAGAAGCGCTTGTTTCTTTTCCCCCCCCTTGTTAGCAGCCTCTGTAGTTATTTTAAAGCACGGTGAGCTGGGAGGAGCGCTCCCCCAGGGCAGAGCTGGAGTTGAAAGGACCATTTTATTTCAGAGGGATGCAGAGCACCACAACTGAGAGCCCATTTTTTGTTTCTAACAAAGGCTGCCCCTGTATGACAAACCAAATATTTTTCCCCTCCAGAGGAACCGCGCAAGTGCCACAAAACTGATGTAAAAGGTTGACGCAAAATATTCCGTGTTGCTCAAATTAGATTGTAGGATCATAGAATACATCAGGTTGGAAGGGACCCACGAGGATCTGTGAAGGTCTGTTCTTTCCTCCACAAAAGGTGGGTAACCATGCTGTCGGCTGGACTAGATGATCATTGTAGGTCCTGTCCAACCGAACTGTTCTACCTCTGTTCTATTCTATTCTTGTCCTCTCTTTTTACAAGATGCTTATGGGGATGTTGCTCTTAACAAGGGAGAGATTGTGGGGAGAACAAGCCCAGTCCGGGGGTGGCTCTGAAGCGGGTGGGACTGTGGTCCTAGGAAACCTTTTCCTCTGGAAATCCTTCTCTTGGACTTCCTCGGGGACTTTGGCCCGTCACAGCATCGCTCTGGCCTCCGGTTTTCCAGCAATGAAGCCAATCTCATACAACAGGTTGTGAGGCTCAGTGTATTTGGGGTGCCGATGAGCTACAGAAACCTGGTCGCATCCAGGCTCTGGGCTCCTGCTCCTGCCTGGTGCAGGCTTGTGCGCTTGGCGTTACTCAAGAACTAGTTATGTCAGGGACTGGTTATGAACACAGGATGTTATTAGTGCGGGGAATGACAGAGAACAAATACGGGCAATTAACTGAAGGTGATACCCTATTTGATTAATAGTTATTCATGGCGAGCGAGTTTTGATGTATCAGTGCTTAATGAAGACTAATTAAAAGGAAAGAGAAAGAAGCAGGATTAGCTCTCAGCAACTTAAAAGTCTAACGCAGCCTCATGCTCCTCACTTTTCTCTGGCGATGCAAAAGTTCATCACAGCTCTTGTTTATGTCGCGCTTGGAGATGTTTGTGCTGTGGGTAGTGGGTTTCTGCTGCGTGCCATGATGGAAGGGTTGGCGTTGCACCAGGAGCCGGCTCGCTGGAAGGGAGCTCTGCTGTCATGGT
Organism: Ibycter americanus; assembly: GCA_035590275.1. Classification (NCBI taxonomy): domain Eukaryota; kingdom Metazoa; phylum Chordata; class Aves; order Falconiformes; family Falconidae; genus Ibycter; species Ibycter americanus. Next base: position 4,527,531 of record JAVJGI010000042.1, read on the forward strand.
CTTTGTGGGGCAGAGCAAACCGTTGCTGTGAGATGCTGCTTTCCAGCAAGAATAATAACGCATCCCAGCTTTCACCCAGGGACCTCTAGCACCGTGGTGATTGTCATCCTTCTGGGTTTACAGAGAGGGGGTCCACGGCATGAAGCCAGATGCTGCTGTTGCCAAAGCCAGGCGGTGAGTCAGCAGCAAAGCCAAGGTTTCCTGCCCTGCTGCACAGTGCTGCAGCCATGTGTCCTGCCATATGCCTGGGAAACAGGGAAACGGGAGAGCGAGCAGGCTGAAGAGCTTGGTGCTGGGTTGCTGAAGTTCTGCTTGTGTCTAGGAGGGGTTCCTGGAGCTGCTGGTGTTGATGGTAACGTGGCTTTACACCTTACACCGAAGTTGCTGCAGCTTCGGGAGCAGCAAAGGGCGCTGCGAAGCGGGCTGAGTTGGGAAAATGCATTATTTTACCTTGTAATCCCCAGCCCTTGGAGTGTGACAGCATTATCAGCCCTCCCCTGGGATCAAATGCAAATGCTCGTTAAGAGCGTGCTGGTGCCTGCGGAGGGTTGATACACCGTGCTTCCTCCTGATGGCAGAAAACGGCCTGGTGACACGTTTTTGAAGAACATTTTGCAAGGGAGGGAATTGTGCTTGCACAACAACTTGCTTCTCGAGTGACTTAGATGGCTCAGATATCTTTGCTTCCTTGGCTTTCAGGAAAGTATAAACATCTTTAAGGTATCGCCATTCCATCTAAAATACCTCCAAGCCACCGCGAATAAAAGATTTATTGCATAAACAACAGCGAGTTTTCCCGCTTGGATCCGACCCGTTGCAGGAGGTGCATGTGCTGCCCAGACCTCGCTGCAAACTCTGTTTTGCTTTTTTCTGCGAGTAGAGAGCGCCCGCAGACAGCTCCTGCTCCTCTCTGACAGCCGAACAGACAACCTGACAGGCAGCCTGCACCCATGCTTCACAGGGCAGCACATGCCCTTTTTATTAGACACTGGAGAATCCACAGCAGGATGGAGTCTCGGGAGAAAACTTTATACAAACCTGGCTACTATCGGGTCTGCTGTTGATTGAAACTCATGTTTTCCTTCCAAGAAAGGAGATGTAAAACTGAAAATGCTATCTCTAAGAGCTCTCTAGGGGAAGCCTTTAAAAGAAGCAAAGGGAAAAACTCGTAATTCTGGCATTGTGGCTAATCTTGTTTCTCAGTTGAGGTTTTCTTCTTGCTGCCTGGATAAATGGACGTGCCGGTGCCTCCGGCTCCCTCATGGGCCCCCGCAGAGCGCGGAGAATGGCAGCCATGGGCTGGAGGAGGAGACGTGGGGGAGCAGAGCAGATGGGGATGATGGCACGGGCACTCTGGCGCTGGGATCTGCAAGGGCAGGAGCACCTCAGCTAGCTCCTCACCTGGGAATTGGAGCACCTGCAGCGTTAGGGACCTGCAGGGACCTTCCCACCCTGAACGTCCTGACCCTTGTGGGCATTACCCAGGCAGGTGGGTCTCTGGGTGTGGGTCCCGCTGGCAGGGAAAGGACCAAACGCAGGTCCCTCACCCTCCTCTGAGCTGGGTTTGTTAACCACCAGGCTCCCGCTGCCTGTTGCAGGATGCAGCAGACGGGGATGCAGGGTCACGGTGAGCTGCAGAGCATCGAGGGAGCGGATTGAGATCCCTTTCAGCTGCTGGGGGATGGGATGCAGCAGCACAACTCTTGCTGCAATGCAAAACGAGGCATGTTTTTAACTGCATTTCATAAATGTACCAGGGAAGTCTTACCTCTCTCCTTCTCCTGGTTGGAGAACAGAGCAGAGGATAACATCTGTATTCCCCAAAGTGAAGCAGCCATCAGGAAAAGTTCTATTCTCCCATTGTCGTATCACATCAAAAGGACGTTGACCCAGAGGAGCAAAATGGGGGAAAAAAATCAGCACCTTTTCTGGCATTTCAGGCCAAATCCTAAATCTCTATTCATGCAAAACTTCTGCTGGCTCTTGCAGTGTTTATACTGCTTGTTTTAATTGACGCAGAAGGATTAATGCAGCCCTGATTTCCTTCACTGACTTCGATGAACTGAGCTTGAGCGTGGGCCAGGAGCTGGGCCTGGTGTTGGGAGCAGCCTTTGCTTTGTTTTTTTATCCCATCTCAAGGATTTGCAAGTTCAGTCCGGAATGTTTGCCTAGGGTCTTAGTCAAGGTCAGCAGCAAGACTTTGGCGTTGGTGGAGCTGGGCTAGGGATCACGTCAGGATCAGTACACATTTCTGGTGGCCGTATAAAGCCGTGACATCCATGAAGACCATGAAGCCTTCCACCCTGGCGTGATCTGATCTCCATACAGCACCTGGGCAGGGATTTAACTCTTTCTTCCTGTGATTTGCAGGAAAATACAATTTTTCTTTCGCTAACAACATGCTAGTGAGTCCCAGACTGTGCAGAAACAGGAGAGTGAGAAGCCGTGGCTTCTGCCTCTGCAGAGAGGCTTAGCAGAGAAGGTATGGCCAGTCCCAACATACTACGAGGTCAGAGACAGGGCTGACTTAGGTGATGACCTCCCTTTAATCATGCCTTAAGAGGTGAAGAAAGGAGGGCATTCTTCCCTTGTTTGAGCACTGAAGTTCAAGGCTAGGCCATGGCATGGTTTGCATAAACGTTTATAGGAAAATAATCAATGCTTTTGCTATTGAATCCATGAAAGACATAAAGGCAGGCACCAGGAGATCCATATCGCCAGCAGATTTTGAAGTGAAATAGACCCCGTGGCCTTACCAGGTCTTGTAAACCCTTTGCTGCAGGAATGAATATTACATTAGTTCAAATCAATCAGACAGCAGCAATCACCCTCAGGTGACAGAACTGAGCAGGAGACCTCAGCTTCACCCTTCACCAGATACCCAGTGTTATGTTTGCAAAACAAATTGCATCTAACGAACCAAACTCCCAGCAGGTGTAAATTGAGGACGTGGCTTTGACATCAGTGCAGCGGCATTGCCTCAGAGCATCCAGTGGCTGGCCTTTTCACTATTTTCCTCATTTTTACGTCAATCAGAAGTAATCAAGCTGAAGTCCATGGAGGAAAACTGAATGATTCAGATGTCTTTCTCCAGGTAATTGTCCTGGATCTGACAAAAAAACCCGCAAACAACCAAACCAACTAGGTTAGGTACTGCCAGGAATCGGTCCTGTCGGTGGCTCTAGGAACAATGTCCCCTGTCCCCTCCTGTCCGGTCCTCTGCAGCCCTGTGGATCTGAGATGTGCATCATCAGGACTGCAGCGCTAGGGCTGTGGCAATACCTGTGTAATATCAGTGCTGTGGGCACTGGTTTGTGTATCGACTGCTCACAGTGCTGCAGGGCTTTTTTGGCTGCTATCTCCTGATCTTTGTTGGGAGGGAAGCGGGAGTGTGTCTGGCAGCTTCACCTTTGAGGAGAGGCTGGTATCTCAGCATCTTTCCTAGGGAGCTGCTGGTGGGTGTGGTGAGGAGGTACGTCAATGGTGCATGGATGAAAGTAGGGTTTTTTGCAAAAATTTCTGTAACAACCAGCTGGGATTGATGGAGAAAGTGAAAGGTGCTTGGCTTCTGAAAACAGCATCTTTCATCTGAGACCAAGGTCAGTGCCGTGGTCCTCATTGTACAGCCATGTAAGGGAAGCAGTGGAAGAAACTTTGTGGTCCACAGGGGGAGAAAAAGGATCACTTTCAGGCTTCAGTGCAGCACAGAGGGAAAGCCAGATGAGATGTCAGATCACATTAAATCCCTCCCAGCCATTAAACCCAACAGTCATTTTAAAATCAATTGCTGAGTAAGAAGCTGCTTCTGCCTCTGCGTTGGTGGAGCAGGAAGCTGGTGGCTGCCACTGCTCAGAGGGGTCTTCAGCTCTCAGCATCACCCTAAAAATGCAAAGCTCAGCATGAGCGACCTCACCAGCAGCCCAGAGCTGGTCACGAAGCTGTGTCGCCTGTCACATAACCCTCAGAGCTACTGAACGCTCCCAGCCATGGCAGGGTCGTCTTCCATCCTGGGGTTTCCAGTGCTTGGTGCCCAAAGGCCTGTGAGGTTTGGGCAGAACCAGTTGAACGATGAACAGAAGGTTGGGTTCCCACCCTAGATGGGCTCCAGGGAAGAAGCAGCTCAGCAGGTGAACAGGATGGTTGGCCCAGAATGAGGGCAAGAATGGTTTTGTGGGAGAATGACTTCGCTCATGGGCATCCACCAGCTGCCCTCTGCCTGAAATTATCCATACAGGGGCTTGGACACTGGCTTGGAAACCATTACTCTGTTCCGGCACAGCATCAGGAACAAAGTTAGGACTGTGGTGTGAGCCCCCAGAAGGTCTTCTCCACCAAGCTGCTAGCTGAGGACTGCTTTGGTGGTGATAATTTTCTTCTAAAACAACACCTTTATGATTTTCATGCTTTCCATGTGGCTTCAGGAAGTTCCTCCCACACCAGATGGAGATCTATGGGGAATCTGGCAAGGTGGGAAAAGCAGGGAAAGGAGCAGAACAGTTTTATAGATGGGATACCATGCACGAAAAGACCTCAACAGCCTTCCGAGTTGGCCATTAACCCTTTCCACTGTGCTGGATTCTGCAGAGGTCTCCTTTGGTCTGTATGATCAACATACGTTGGGAAAGGGCTAGGACAGGCTCCAAAACTGCTCCTAAAACTTATATTTTTACATAAGGTATGCAGGTAGGAGAAGATATAACCTATTGCTTTTAAATTTTAAATGGAATGTGCCATTTTTCTTCCCTCCTTCCATCCTTTTTTAACTATCTGTCTGTCTATCACTTTTTGTCCTCTTTTCCCCCATGTGCCTCTTTCTCTCTCTGCTTTATGGTGCTACCCAGACGCCAGC
>JAVJGI010000042.1:4532479-4570118 GCA_035590275.1 Ibycter americanus
CAAGGCTGCAACAGCCAGGGAACCACAAATTGGTTTCATAAAGCCTCTGGCTCCTTTCCACTTCTGAGAATAAAGGTTCAGCATGGGATATTTTTGTTTGTGGTTCGTTATTTGATTTCTCTGTGCGTTTTTGGGTGCAGCGCAGGGATTGGGTTGTCAGCAGCATGAAGTGCCATCCTGCTTTGGTAGAAAGACTTTTTTTTTTTTAATCTGAGCTATCGCTCTGATTTCCTTCTGCATTTACGCCTGTTTTGATGGGATCTGGCCCTAGAGTGTCAGTGCAATTTGCTTCACTTCCTTGAATTGTGTAAAGTGGAGAGGAGCACTGGCGGCTCCTCCAAGACCTTGCCGGCAAAGCATGTGGAAAGCATTGCTCTCTCCCGGATGGGGACCGAGCTGCCCAGGGAGCTCTGTGTTTCTTTTTACTGGTCTGATGGAGCTCATAAATTTGCCGCAGTGTCATTCCAAGTGGGGTCAGGTCTCGCTGAGGCAGGTCATTGTCCTACACCAGAAAATCCCACTCAAAACAGCACACGCCGAGACTGCAAATCTTCTGCCTTAGGTTCCTGCGGAGCGTAGGAGCCCCGATCCTGATCACGGGCAAGGACAGCCCGGTGCACGGCTGTGCAGCCCCAGATAGTGCATATCGGGTCACTCATGGTATAACAGTGGGAGAGAAATCGGCAGAGTTTGAGGAAATGAAGTTATTTTCAGCAAGGCAGGCGTCATCTCCTGACCTAGCAAAGTCGTGTGTGCCGGGAAGGTACGGGAAAGGTGTTTTGAGGAGAGAAGCGAGGAAGGAAGTGCCTCACCAGGAACTCCGGAGCTATGTGAAGGAGAAAACACAAAGGTGTTTGCTCACTCCGGACAAAGGCAAGGCAGGCAGATATCATGGGCTTGGAGGACAGCGAACACATTACAAGCTATTCCTGGGATGTCATTAAGCCAGATGGGGAACCCCCTCACTTCTTTTTGCTTCTAGGGCAAAGACACAGGCTCCTTCCAGGATAGCACCAACAAACCTGGATTTTAGGCCAGTTTCAGTGCTGGAAATTTGTGAAATGCAGCAAAGCTCTTTCCTCCATCTCTCCTCCCCGCTGATTGCCATGGTCCTGGGCATCAGGCTGCTGCATCACCACAGGGCCACTGGTTGAATTTTTTAAAACCCTCTGCACATCCCTGGGTTGTGTTATATAAAGTTCCTTCATAATAGTTTAAAGAAGAAACTGCACAGTGGCATGAAGGTGTCACTCCAAGTGTCACCCAAACCTGTTCTGTTCCCCCACTCCCAAGTGAGGCAAGTTTGCATACTTGTGCAATTCCTTTCATTTAACAGCCTCAAATGCACATGATGGTGGTAAGAACATGTTCTTCTGGCAGCGATGAGTGAAACGCGCTCCTGAGCAGCTGAACGATTTAATCCTGGGGAGTGCCTCCTCTTTATATTTATCTATTTGTTTGGTTGGTGTATGTGCATGGGCTGCTGTTACTCTCTGACGTGGTTTGCAGGTATCACAGATTCCGGTTCTGTTTATTTTTTAACCACTCTGCAATTCACCAAAAATCGCAAACCACAGCTCTGGAGGCGTTTAAAGAAAATAGAGCAAAGTTTCTCAAAACACCCAGATCCTGGCACTGCCTTAGCCCCACAGCATGGACAAACAACTGCCAGCAACCAAGAAGCTTGCTCAGATAATGGTCCCCAGCTGACACACAGCTACTACCCACCACTGGGATTTGAGCCCTCTCTAATTAAAAAGCCCTTCTGAGGGTTTCAATTCATTTTACCCAGCAGTCAGGGTGCCTGTGATCAGGTGTGACAGCACAGCTGGGCACAGTTTGCAGGATTTTCTTCCAGACAGTGGAAAACTGATGTTATAAAGGGGGTGATGGAGGGTTGGGCTTCTTTTTTTAGCTCAGGCACCAGTGGTGGCTATCAAGGTCTGAGCTAGAGGCTGATGCTCACTGCAGAAGCCAGCAAGGAGAATATCCCACCCCAAATAGTTCTGGCTTCTCCAATTCCTCATATTGCATGTGAAGGGGAAGTTCTCTCTGCTCTTCCAGAACAGCCTAGGGAGGAAGGAAGGCTGTTTCACTGGAGGACTCTGCAGAAGATCAAGAAGGTGGAACTGGCCAGGAAGGGAGCTGCTGGCTCTTGGAAGCAGTTTTCCACCTCCCACGGAGGTGAGGCTCAGGGCTGGCTCACCTGGGGCTGATGGGCGTTGGGGGTCTCCCTGCCTACCCTGGGATGCTGGCAGGGTGTGAGATGAGGCTGGGGCTTTGCCCCTCAAGAATAAGGATGTTTTTATTTCTTCCATCCTTTCAAACCCCTCTTTGTGCATGCCCTGATGTTCACAGCTTGCATGTTAATCTCCCATCTAGGCACTAAGGCTGGTGGCAGGATTTAGCATTAATAATCCATGGGTAAGTCAGCAGCCTGAAAGCCTAGGGTAAATTCCTGGGGTTTTAATGGTTTGGTTTTGGCTGTTTGTTGGGGGTTTTTTTTTGAGTCCATGGCAGAGCGTTCACTGCCAGTGGGGACTTGGGAAAAGAGGGTTCCTGGGTGTGCCATCATGTATGTTGATGCAACAGATCCCTTAATTATCCCATCAGGTTTTCTTTACCTTGTTTTTGATGTGATTGAGTATTCAGCAAAGTTGCTTTAATCCCTGTGAAATCCCTTGTGGATTTGGCAGGGTGTGGCCTTGACAGAGGTTTTTTTTCTTTTTTTTATTTTTCCTCCCCCCGAATATTAAAGGTATGTGTGCACAGGCAAATGGCTGCTTCACGTGGCCTGATGCTGAGCTCCACCAGCGGTGGGTCAAGGAGCTCGATGTGGGATGCTGAACATTTGCTGTGATGCTGTGTGTGAGCATCATGATCTGGAATCTGGCTTTTGTGGTACTTATCCTCCTCATGCACCTGTGAAATCGGGAAAAGGGAGATCGAGAGAAAAATACCTTCTTGGTAGCACTCTGGCACACTTGAGAGCTTCCAGCTCAAACAGGAAAGCAAGGAACCAGGCTTGGGGCAGCTTTTTTTGGTGAAGGGTGGTCCCTGTAAGGGCTGAAGGTCTCTGCTTTTCATTGCTATCAGCTGGGCAGAGTCATCCTTGTCTTCTCCATGGCAGAGATGAGGCTCATTTCAAGCCTTGCAGCTCATGGGCTTTCCCAGCTAATTTTCCTGGCTGGGGAAAGGCATGACAGTTCCTCAGAGTCCCCTGAAAACATTGCCTGTTGGTATTGGGTTTGTTTTGGGGCTGGGCAGCGAGGGAAGACCGAGATACCCTCTGGGAGCTCTGGGTGTGGGAATGGGCTTCTAGACAATGGGGTGGTGGTGGGGTTTGGTTTCTCTTCCCTGCTGCTTTTCATTCAGAGGGAGGCTGTTGTGGTAGGCAATGCCATCTGCTTTTCTTTGCTGAGGGTTTTTCCTCTTCCAGACCCCATATTTTTGCTCTTTGTAGCATCTCCAGCCTGGGATGGAGCATGTGAGGTCCTGCATTATCCCACCAAGGAATCTGGCTTGGCCAGGGGCTGCAGCTGAGATGAGTCCCTCTGGGGTTTGTTAAGAAAATGGGTGTCTCCTTTCTCACCACAATGCCATGCATCACCTGGAGTTTCTGTTCCCAGACCCTTGAGACGGTGGCTCATCCCATGCTTGAAGAGGGTCAATAAGCCAAGCATGGTTTCCTTGTGCTTGGCCAGAGCAGCGAGAACCCCACCTGCTGGGTTGAGTTTCTCTCCCTCGCTTGGGACCTGCCCAGTTTTACGCCTCTGCTCAACCTCGAGGAGAATGAAAGCCCTTGAGGAGCTTGTGGTTAACTGGCACTTAATTGATTCTGAATAATCCTGACAAGTTTTTGCAGTCCTTGTGGTAATTGCCTCTCTTTCCAATTGAATAGCTCGGGCTAGGTCTGTATGGATGCCAGCTGTACATTGCTTGGCTGCATTCTTTCACTTCCAGCTCATGCTTTCCTTTTAACCCTTCCATTGCCTGCTGCTTCGTGGAAGCTGTGAGTGGGGATGGTCTTCTCGATCTTCTCTCCTTGCAAATAGCCTATTCTTCACCTTCTCTAGGACTGTGTTTAGGGAGCCTAAAACGCGGCAGGGCCATTTTTCATGGCAGAGTAAACAGAGAAGCTACTTTGGTTTTTATATCTGTATTATAAGGCTTGGCAAACTAATGTGAGGTGTGATGCATGCTGATGGCATGACAAGCAAGAAATAATTTGAAGGAGCTGGGGAAGGACCGGAGGGAGGATGTGGAGAGCTGGGAGGTAGGGGCACAGCTCCTAGTCGGAGTGTAATCCCCGAACTGCCCAAAATTGTGCTGTCATTTTGTGGGAGCACAGTGCAAGACTGCTCTGCTGACACCTCTCATTCATCGCAAGCCTGTCTTGCCACGAGTTTGGGTGGAGAGTTCTGTCTGTATCTTCCTCTGTCCTGGACAAATTTGCTGCCCATGCTGAAACCAGGACACCATGTGAAGCACTTCACTATGTAAAGGGACAATCTTTTTTCCCCCCTCTCCTGCTGCCTGTGGTGTAAGAGATGTCTCCCTCTGTCTGTGCCCTCAAGGCTGTAATCCCCACCCCACCTTGCTCCCAGACCCTGATGTGGGGGGCAAAAACCTCAGTAGCTTTGTGCCCCTTCCCTTAGGCATGCTCTGGGCTGGGGGCTGGACTCCCCATTTAGCCTGCTCCTTTGTGGGCTTGAATTGATAATATTGCTTCGGTGATGGGGGCTGCATAGTGCTCATGGTCTGCTGGCTGCCTTGGACACCTCCAAACCCTCCTTGTGCCCCCCAGCTGGGGCTGCACCGGTCCAGAGAGGACAACGCATGTGGGGTAAAGGAGCCTTTATCCTCTCCATCCCCACTCCATGCAAAGCCTGGAAAGGGTCAAGAAGGAGCCAGGGCTGTGTGCGATTCCTAGCTTGGCTCAGGCCTCGTCTCTGCCCCAGCGGAGCCTCCAGCCCCCCAGGGTAGCCCTCCTTGCTGTGCCCGGCTGCAGCAGGGCCTGTGGACGCCGCTGCTCCCTGGCCCGTGGTTGGCTCTGATGTGCAGCAGCAGAGAGATGCTGCAGCAAAGCATCCTTCGCATCTCCCTCCCCTTTGCCATCCCAGCCCTGAGTTCAGCATCTCTGGGGCAGCTGCTTCCGACCCCCTGGTGTGGGACCCTGCTGCCGCTCCCCAGTGCTGTGTCCGTGCATCCTCCCCATCGCTGCCGGTGGCCGCTCGCCTCTGTTTTAGCTGTTTCTTTCCCAGCTTCCCCCTGTGCTGCAGGCTGGGAATGGTACGGTCCTCCCTCCAGCGCCCGTTGCTCCGTGGATGTTGCTAGAAGGTGAAGGCATCAGCGCAGGCTGGGGAGGCTGCAGCGGTTGCAGCCAGCCCTGAGACATCCCAGGAGAAGGAGGTGGAAAGGACCTGGCCAGGAGGCTTTTGCTCAGCTGCAGCCTTCTCCCTCCTGCTGCTGCTCGCAGGGTCCAGCAGCATCGTTAGCGAGGAGCCATGACCCAGGGGAAGGTAGGTGGGAGGCCAGTGCTGGGGTGATGAGTTGTCCTGCTTGCATAATTGTTGCGTGTTTAGAGTGGGGAAGTGGGTTGGAAGGGGAGAATTTAAGGAATAAAATGGTCGCCGTGGAAGGGGGAGCTGGGTACCTGTGCACAGCACAGTGCGTTGGCCCCTGCGATGGGGCTGTTTTTGGCAGAGGAAGGGGATGGAGGGCTGCGTCGTTATGGGGTTGGGGGATGTTTTTCCTGGTGCTGGATGTGCAGCTCAGCCCCGCTGTTGGACCTGTGGCCATTTCCTCCACCCATCCTGAATGTCAGGGAGCTCAACGGGGTGTTTATGCTTTCCCATCCATGCTCCCAGCAGTCAGCACTTGTCACCTGCCCTGAGCACTTGCTTCCTGGTCCAGGGAGCTCTGGATTTTGGGGGTTCTTCAATGCTCTGAGACAAGGGAGAGGGGGGTTTATGCATCCTCTGCCAGCACAGTGCACCATTGCCATGACAACGATGCTGGAGGCTGCCTGGATGCAGGCAGCACCATCCCTCTTATATCTCCTTGGTTATCTCTGGGGGTCTTCCATGATATTGGCCACCCTATACCCAAGGGCTCCGTAAGGAAGGACAGGGTGAGGACAGTCCCTATGAGCTGGCAGGGGAGGTGACACAGTTATTCCGATGCAGCTGGATCTGCTCGTGGTGCACATCCCATGGTGGTACCCGGCTTTATTTTCAAGAGCCTGTTACACCTTTAATTTAAGACATTCTTACAGGGACTGTGCTGTCTGTTGCAGTGCTAGCTAGTCTGTTGCCTTCATTTTGGACTTTTTGTGGTTCCAGCCCCATATCCCTGTGATCCATGGGATGCTATCCGTGACACTGAGCTGGCACCCGTTTTGGCAGCAAGGGCAGGATATCAGGCTCATAACTTATCGCAGGATGACAAAGATCTAGAAGGTGAAATGGATAATGTTCTCAAGGAGAAGCAAGTTCTCAGGTGGCCTGAGGCTGGCTCTTCAGTGGGATTTCATAGTCTGAAGTCATGGGATCCCAAGTCCCTTAGCTGCATCTTCAAATTCTGGAAAGCGACAAGGCTGAGCCTCTAGGTGGGCAGGCAGGAACGAGCTAGAAGAAAATGTTGGAGGGCCAAACTAGAGCACTTCCAGGGGGCTAGGAGAAACTCCCCCAAATGTGAGTGTAAGTGGAAATGAAGGAGTTCAGGATTTTCTGCCCAGTAACTGAAAACTTTTTTTTTTTTTAAGGGGAGATTTAGAAGGAAGTAGACTGAAAAGCAGAGAATTACGTGGGTGCTTTCCAGTGTTATATATGAGCCTGAGACACCATGGAGGACCCTGGGTGAGGCTGTGTCTCCCCTCAGACCTGGCTGCCTGTAACTTTTCATCCCTTTAACATGTCAGGTGTTTTCCCATCTCTTCCCTCAGTCACACCAGAGGATGCTCCTTCCTGGGGGTGCAGGGATGGGTCCCTTGCCAGCCCACAGGAGTTGCTGGGTGTCCTTCCAGTTCCTGATCCCTTCCTCCAATGGAGGGACCCCCGGGCCCCTGTCTGTGTCCCCTTGGGTTCCCATTGCAGGGCACTTTCTTGTGCTGTTTTTACAGTCTAATTGCTCTCTTACACTCCCCCCCTCCCCCTTTCTGTGCAGCTCTCTGTGAACAACAAACCCCCCAACTCTGAGGGGCAAGGCGAGAAGAAGGACAATGCCACAGCTCCACCAGCTCCTCCGACCTATGAGGAGGCGACAGCCGGAGAAGGGATGAAGTCTGGTGTTTATCCTCCTCCCCCATCGGTCCCGCTCCACCCCAGCTGGGCTTACGTCGACCCCAGTAAGTCCTTCTGTGGCTGTATCCAGGGTGAGCCCCTTGCAGAGGGGGTAGAGGGGTGCAGAGGTTTAACCCTACAGGCTTGTAGAGAAGAGGGGACCCAGGCAGGTGGTGCCCAGTTTGGTCTGTGATGGAGCTCACCCTAGAGCTGTAGCTATAAGCCATATAAGCACCTCTCCTATAGGGACAGGCTGGGGGAGTTGGGGTTGTTCAGGCTGGAGAAGAGAGAGCTGCAGGGAGACCTTACAGCAGCCTTTCAGTAAAGGGGCTGACAAGAAAGCTGGAGAGGGGCTTTTTAGAGGGGGCATGGAGTGCTAAGACAAGGGGGAATGGCTTTAAACTGAAAGAGGGTAGATTTAGAGCAGGTATTAGGAAGAAATTCTTTACTGTGAGGGCAGCGAGGCGCTGGCACAGGGTGCCCAGAGCAGCTGTGGGTGCCCCATCCCTGGAAGGGTTCAAGGCCAGGTTGGATGGGGCTTAGAGCAGCCTGATCTGGCGGAAGGTGTCCCTGCTGACAGCAGGAGGTTGGACCTAGATGATCTGTAAGGTCCCTTCCAACCCAAGCCATTCTATGATTCTGTAAGTCTGTATCTATACATAAAAGCCATTTCACCCAACCACTAGACCACCCTGCCTGCCAGAGGGGGAACTAAACTGCAATGCTCTGTCCCTGCTCCCCTTCCCAGTACCAGGATGGGAAAAATCCCCTCTCCCAGCTTGCTTCACTGGGCAATGCCACCTCACAGGACTGGGGAGAGTCCTGGTGCAATGCTCATGGCTCTGCAGGCAGCAGCCCCCCCTCCTCTAGCTCCTGCTCAGCCTCAGCTTTCAAAGAAGCCGCTGAACTGGCAAAATCATGTCACAGCATCAGTGATATCTGGCTGCTGTGAGCTGGTGTTCGGAGCCGGTGGAGGCCAGAACACGGCTGGACTTGAAGGCTGAATTGTTCCAGCATTGGTCTGTGTAGCCGACTCCTCGGCAAACAAGCAGCGTTTCTTCCCTGGGTACCACATACAGCTTCTGCTTGGTAGTGGCGAGTGGACAAAGGCTCGACTGTGCCCGATGCAGGGGAATGGCTGCGTAGCAGCAAGCTGGGATGGATGCGGTGGCCGGCAAGCGAGTCTGCTGGGGTGGCCAACTGCTCGGTCAGCACGGCTTGAACAGGAGGGAGTGCTGGAGGGACTGGATTTAATGTCTCCTGAGTCCTCTCTCCTGCTCAGTCCCTCTGCTGCGCTTTGCTGACTGCCTGTTCCATCCAGCGGGGACGGTCACAGCTGCAGGGATGGAGATGTTTAGGGAAGGGGAAAGAGCTAGCTAAACCCCTCTGAGACATGTGTGCCTGCACACTCCAATGGTGTCACAGACTTTTTCCATTCTTGTTTGCCTTCAGGGGCCAGAAACAGAGGGGATAAATAACCTCCCAGCTTGCTACAACAACCATCTGGGTCTTTCTACTGTCATGATGAATTAGGACGGGTAAAGCCCAAATGGGTTAGGATGCTGGTATTTGGGGTATCCTGGAGGACTTGTTTAGGTGATGTGTCATCTCTTGTCCCCTCCCTGACAAGCCTGGCAGGACTTCTCTCTGCAGCTGTGTCTGCGCCCTGATCCCTGCTGCTGTTTTCCTCTGATTTCGTGTCCTTCTCCCCTTTCCCTGCCCTCAGCCATGCTGCAAGCTGTGGCTCCTGTTCCAAGGTCTGGGGAGGGGGGGGACGACATGCCATGGGGCTGTGTCTAACAGCTTATATGAGCCTGGAAGTAGCTGGAGAAAAGTGGCGTGTGCTTCAGGTTGCTTTCTTTAGTAATGAGCTTGGGACACACTGTCCTGCTGCCTCAGATGTGGCCATGGGTGGGAGGTGATGGGTGCTGGGGACACTAGCCAGGAGGAGGAAACCTCCATTCCTCTGAGGCATTTAGGTGCTTAATTTGGTGTTTAGATGCCTTGATTGCTTTGACGCAGGAGGCATTGAAGTGTCCTGGGGATATGGGCCTCAGGTGCTCTCGGCTGGTGTGGGTGATGACAGATCTTGCAGAAATGCAGAGAGAACCCTCTGCAGGAGTTTCATCCCCACTGGAGCATAAAAGAAGGCACAAGAGATTTATTAAGCACAAGAAGAGCACAAGGGATTTATTTCCTGATAAGGGGCATCTTTAGGATGAGGCTTCTGCAGTAACAGCAAACAACCTTTGACCAGTAAAACAGACAAAATCCAGGACCTTGAATTTGGCTTTCCTGGTGTCTGCAGTCTGTCTCGAGTTTGAGAGGGTCTTTCCTCCATCTGCCTGAAGGATCTGACTATCACTGAGCTAAAAAGCTTTGAGAAGGAGGGGAGGCATCTGTCAAACGGGCAGGGACATGAATGTAGAGTTGGTGTAATTGCACAAGCCTTCATTCTATAGGAAACCCAGGCAGGGAGACTGTTAGTAACAGGGAAGGGGATATTTGCGAGAGAAGCAAATAGCACAGGGGAATGATGTGCTGAGACAACTGAGGTTTCAGTATTTGTTTTATTTTTTCTTGAGCGTGAGGTTCCAGGAGACAGAGCAGGCTGAGTCTTATATCTAATTTGTGCAGCTGATTTTAGGGAGAAGCTGCTGCTTTGGGTTTCTCCTTGCAGCCCGCTGCCCTGCAGTATCCTCCCTGCTACCTTCATCCCTGACAGCTGGCACAGTCCCCCCCCAGCAGGCAGAGGTTTTTCTGACATTTTCCTCCCTCCACCTCCCTTCAGGCTGCAGAGCAAACGATGCTTTATGGTCCAGCCTTCCTCCTCTCCCCTCTGCAGCGAAATTCCAGCAACAACGGCCTGTATTACAGAGCCTTCAGCACAGCAGAGCTGGGTTGTGTGTTGCGATGATTTGGGGGGGGGAAGGTACTCTCAGCAGCAGCATTGGGGTTGTTTCCCCCTTGTTTAGGCTTGCTGCTAAACTGTTGACTCCCTGCATGGAAATCAGATTCAGGGTGTTACTGAAAAGCTGGCTGTAACGAGCTTTGCTCAGGGGAGAGGGCACACCGTTGGCAGAAGACGTGATGCAGACACAGCCTAAGCTCAGGCAATTACAGAGTAGCCAGGGAATCCTCCCGCACCAGAGCTCCTGATGGGAATGACTGAGGTGCTGAGTCACTGCTCCTCTGGGGGATGCTTTAATATTCAGTGAAAAGTGAGCAAGGATATGATACAAGCCCTCTCATTGCCGTTAAAGGTACAGTGTCACCATGGACAGGAATAAACCCTGGTGTCCTTGTTGTGGTGGAGTTTGCAGAAGTGGTTTCCCCCTCCGTTCCTGGAGATGGTCCTAATAAGATG
Source organism: Ibycter americanus (assembly GCA_035590275.1). NCBI lineage: Eukaryota > Metazoa > Chordata > Aves > Falconiformes > Falconidae > Ibycter > Ibycter americanus. The sequence continues at coordinate 4,543,130 of JAVJGI010000042.1, forward strand.
CAGGAGTGGGAAGGGAGCAAAGTGCATGCCAGCAAGCTTCTGTTTTGCAGTGCAACTATAAAACCTTGAAATCTGGGCCCTCTGAGCAGCCGTCAGTCACTGGGGTCAGGTTGTTGCGGCTGGGGAGGGAACTGGGGGACAGGAGCTGATCTGTCTGGCTTCTGCTTCAGGCACGAGCCCGAGCTATGGCAGTGGCGGGTACCCAGGGGACACGGAGATGCTCACGACCTTCAGCTGGGATGACAGGAATGTGCGCAGAGTGTTCATCAGGAAGGTAAGGGGCAAGAGTCTCCAGGCTCAGCCTTCCCCTGTGAAGGCAGGAGACCAGCCCTGAGCTCTTGGAGGGACCTGGCTGGAATGGCTCCGCTCGCTTCCCCAGGCTGGGGGGGAAGCAGAGGATCTGCGGGTTGCCCATGGGCTGCCTCTCGTTGCAGGTTTATGCCATCCTGATGGTCCAGCTCTTGGTCACTGTTGTTATTGTAGCCTTCTTCACCTTCTGGTAGGTCTCTTGTGTAGTAGCAATGCTTGCTTTGTCCTGTATATGACCTGGTCCTGAATTACCTGTTACTTGGGGGTGTTGTCTGCTATGTAGGTACTTGATTTTTTTTCCCACCCATGTGCTCCAATAGAAAAACAAAACTGAAGGAGCCCTGAGAGGTTCTTCAGTACTTGAGCTACCTTTCCTGCATCTCCTCTGGATGGTGCATCATTCGTTCTGGTGCCATCCCCAGCCAAGAGTCCTGGGCTGCTTGCCCTTGAGTATTAACTGCTCTATTTTTCCTTCGGGAGTTATCAAGGCCATCAGATCCCAGCCTACCTCAGCTTCAGGGACTGGGTTACCTTGCAGAAGCAGATACCCCACACTCGAGCGGTGCTGTCTGTGGCTTAGATGACTGAGCGTTTTGGGCATGTGGGGCTTACGTTGCCTCCAGAATAAATAATGAATCACTGTCAGCCTGAGGATTTTTGGTTTCTTAATCACTTCTCAGAGAAGGCAGTGGCCATTCCCCAAGCAAGCCTGACTGTGTAATTGATAACAGCAGGGTTGTCTTTCTGACTTGACAGGTTGAATTTCTTCCCAGCTGGTCAGTTTGCCAGGTAGATTCAGCTGTGGGTTTTCTGTTGGGTTTTTGGTTTTGTTTTGTTTGTTCTTTCACATACCCCGTGCCGCATCACCCTGTGTGTGTTCCTAGGTTTAATTTAGCAGCAACCTGTGAAGTGATTGGCTTTTTTTACGCTTTCTGCTCAGCATTCATTTTCTGTCTTGCAGTGAGCCGGTCAAGGGGTACATTCAGACGCACTCTGCCTGGTATTGGGCTTCCTAGTGAGTATCTCTGTCTTCTCCTATGGCCATGTATGCTCCAAACAGCTCTGGATGTGGCTGTGGTGACACCTTCCAAACACTTTTGCATCTTGCATGTGAAGAATTGCTCCAATATGTGTGCAGGGGGAGCCGGGGAAATTCATGGATAACTGATAGATAGAAAACCTCACCTAAATGAGTATAAGACATGGGAGATGCTGGGTATCTCCAAATACTCCCCAAAAGAGCGTCCTACAAACCAGGGTCAAAGTAAATACAGCAGTATTGCTTGCAGAGCAAACCAAGTAAAACTGGGGAGCTTCCAGTGCAGAAACCCAGAGGTGAGACCTGGAAGGGTGCCTAGGGTACCTTAGAGGCTTAATTTTGGGCTTGTCCCCTTCAAAGCAAGGAGGTTGCCTGGTTTACATCGCATGCCTTGATATGCACTGGATGTAAAGAAGGGTGCAGGCAGTGAAGGGAGCGGGGGTACATTTGGGGGTATTAGGATGTTTCTGGCCACGTCTGAGTGGGGCTGTCATGCCTGGGTCTTCATCGCAGAGCTGCTCTCGGTGCTCAGAATTTAGATGTCATTCATTAGCCAAGCCTGGTCCGAAAGGTCAGCTCGGAGGTAGCGTGGGCTGCGCTTCAACGCGTTAGTATATTTGCAGTTGTGCTGGTTTCCTGGATGCCTCTTGTGTTAGTGCTGCTAATTAAGCAGGCAGTGTGCACGATGCAATTGTCTGTGAACAAGGCTCTGTGAACTTGGCTTTAATTAGTTCACACCCAAACCATGAAATATGTCCAGGCCCGGAGATGAGACACCAGCTTATATAACTTAGAAAAAAAGACCCAAAATAGCAGCAATAGAGGGAACTGGCATCAGTGTGCCTCTTTGACCTTAAGGGAAGATAACGTGCTCCTCCTTGGCCGGTTGGTAGACTGGAGAAGCAGCGTTGCTTTGTAGGGAGACAAGACCAAGCTCTGCTCAGGTCTATGCTTTGACTTCTGCGTTGATCTCTTGCAGTTTACTGGTCAGCTAGTATTTATTTCTTCTTATCTCTCAGTAGGAGCAAACATGGCTTGATTGGGCAGGGTCTGTACTTGAGGGACTTAAGTTTTGCCTGTCCCTTCACCTCCCAGCGAGCCAGCCCTTCCCTCCATCCCAGTGTCCCCAGTGGATTGCCCTGATCTAGGTCTGGATCTCCTTCATATGCAGAGACCCCAACTTGATATACACTTCTGTAAAATAAAAGTCAGTGCCGTAGGGTGTTTTCCTACTGCTGGGGTGATGGCTCAGAGGGAATAAAGCAAGAGCAGATGTGCAACAAGGGGTGCAAAGGAGATGGGACAACTGCAACGACACTCTTTGCTCCCTACACGTTTTCTTTCCATCTATTCAGCCGTGTCCACTCCAGCGTTCCTGGTTTCCCTGTGGGAGAGCAATGCTCAGCTTTATCTCTGGTGCATTTATCATGGCCCGTGGGTTTTGCCGTCACGTTCATTTATTAGACCTAAGGTGACTGGCTATCGTGCAGCCATCGGCATGCTTGGAAGCTGCTTTCCCCCCTGCCCCCCCCCAGGCTCTGGGTGAAGCAGGTAAGCAGGTTCCCACTGTGCCACAACCCATTCAGCACTGTGGAAAATCACCTGGGCTGCGTGACGGCTGGAGCAGAGGGGGACCATCCCTCAGCTGTTGGATTTTTTGTTTTGCTTTGCTGAAGGGTCAAGTCATGTGAGATAAATAACTCTTGTGACCTGGGGATGGCTTGTGCAACAGCATATTAGGCTTGGGTCTGCAAGCTTCGCCGAGCTTGGGGGATCCTTCTGCTCCTGCACCCTTCCTCAAGCGCTTGTGCAGTAACATGGGACCAGTTCCCTTCTCCGACACAGACCTTCCACCTGGCCTTAGGCAAGTCACATTTACCAGCCCTGTGAATCTTGTTTTAAGTGCTGCTGAAATCCCAGCAGGATGCCTTGATCCCACCAAGCCAGGGGCAAAGTCTGGCCACCTCTGTACGAGCAACTCATGCAACCGATGAGGTGTCAACAACAAAGACATTTGGGTGCTTCGTCTGTCCTGGACCTGAATGCTACCCTTGCTGCGCTCTAAAACCATCCTTCAGGTTTCTTGGGGACTGGCATATGTAAAGTAGGCAGCTGTGGGCAGAAAACTGCTTCGGTGAGAGGTAGTATAACTGCATTGCTTCCTAACCAGCCTCAACTTCTGGCATGGTGCTTGCATTTTAAACAGTGCAGCAGAGCACTGAAACTTGTCAGCTGGAGACTCTCTCCTGCATCAACACCCAGTGCTTGTGTTTTCCTCCCTAAACTGCTCTTTTTCTCTTCTTGCAGTGCTGTTTTCTTTGTGACCTACTTGATTCTTGCCTGTTGCTCTGGACCCAGGTAAAATATTTTCTTTTCGGATTTGAAACAGCCCTGCAAAATGAAGGATGACTGTTTTCCTCTTGTTTCATGCATGACCAACAACGTTCTGGAGGTGGGACGGGTTCATGCTGACACAGTGATGTAGGGACTGCGGTGGCAGCTGTATTTTCAGGCCCAATGCAGTTGCAGGTTGTTGCAATGTAGCGTTAAAAGCTGAAGTCAAACTGCAACTGGGAAGAAGCTATGTTGTAGCAAAAATTGCATGGCTGCAGAACTCCAAATTCTCGTTATTAAATACTGCAGAGGCTGGTCGCCTTTGCTGTCAGCGGAGCAGGGCACTGCTGTCTGCTCTGCTGGAATACCGTGGGGACGTTTGCCCTCTTGGTCTAGGAGCACTCTAAATGTGCTCTCATTCCCAACGGAATGACTGTCCCCTTGCACCACCCCTGCCATTTGCTGTGCAGACCATTAATTATATGGCACATCTTATGCAACCTGTTGTGCAGCGCTGCTACCTAGCTCTGCCCTTTGCAGCGCAGGGCTGACCAGCCCCTGTTTCTTCACTTGCAGGAGGTATTTCCCATGGAATCTGATCCTGCTGAGCATCTTTGTAAGTAGCACATCTGGACAGTGTCTGCCTTGCCCTTGCAACCAGCGTGGGGTTCATAATGGCTCCAAGCAGAAGACAGGTCTGGTCTGGGTTCACACAGCAGGAATTTCATCCTCTAATTGCTCTGCACTTGGGCCGAGGAGCTGTAATTGAACTAGAATGTGATAAGAAGGAAAGAAGGGAGCCTCTGTTTAAAAACAATTTAAAAAAAAAAAAAAAAAGCCTGCAGAGGCTGGTCAGTGGTGGGAGCTGGGGGATTAGAAACTATGCAAAAATTTTTTCTCTTGAGCATCTGTTCAAGAGGTTTCACTGCCCTTATCACTGTAATTGAAATGTTTTATCTGCTGTGTGTCTCTCCCTGGGACATGAATGCAGAAGTAATGTGGGTCTTTTTCCCTCCCAGACTCTCTCCATGGCTTATCTCACCGGGATGCTCTCCAGGTAGGCTGAGTGTGTGGGCTCTGGATGTCTTCTGCTCCCATGTGCTGGCTCTTCCTGCGAAAATCTTCCCTGCTTCTCCTACAGGAGAGCACTAGAGAGCCAGGGACAAGGCAGTGCCTGCATGGATGGGCTGCAGGGGACTACCATACACTGTGATCGCGCCTTTTCCACTGAGCAGCACTTCAGCAGATGGGGCTGGAGTGACACAAGGAATTTTTTTCCAGTAGTTTCAGCTTTTTTGTAGTCTACAGCTTGCTCCCTTTTGCTTTTTTTTTTTTTTTTACTGTTACAATCTGCTCACAAGATCAGCCCTGGTTCACGTGGGTCCCTGGTGATGAGGCAGATGAGCCAGTGGGTGTTGATGGATGCGTGCTGGAGACAAAGAAAGTAGCGGCTTCAGCAACTCGGGGAAAATACCAGTGATATCACTTTCAAATCAAACTGAAGAGTGGGGACTGGCTTTTCTTAGGGCTGAGCCTGGTGATGCAATCAAAACCAGCAGTCAGATACACAAAAAAAATTATAATCTAAGCCTGCAGTCTCTCTGCCTGTTCAAATCCCTCCTTCCCTCCATTTTCCAAGACCTAAACCCCTGCTACAAGCACATCACTAGCATAACAGTGGCTTCAGCTTTCTGATTTCTCATTGTGCTGCAATGACATTTATAACTCTATTTTTATTACCTCCCATTTTGAATCCTCCTCCTCCTCCATCTGTCCATGGACAGATAGATTTTTATAGGAAGTCTACATCTTTGCCTCTTGGAAGGAACTCATGAGCAGCTTAGAAATGCCCTCCTGCCTACCCTCTTCTATTTAAAGCAGGAGGAAAACCCATCTAGTCTTTTTATTTTTTTCTTTTAGTGTTTTCCACCTTTCCCTTTTTACATTAAGCGGGGGACACACTGATAATCGCAGTGCCGTTTGTGCCCCTAGCACTCCTGCTTTCCTTGTACACCTCTGCTAAGCTTCTGCCCATCTTAATCCCTCCTTCCACTCCTCCCTGTGGAAAACACTGAAAAGTGCTTTTGCTGTTAATTTTGCAGTTACTACAATACTAAGTCAGTCCTCCTGTGTCTGGGGATCACAGCCCTGGTGTGTCTGTCTGTCACAATCTTCAGCTTCCAGAGCAAGGTGAGCCTGGGCTGATCAGTCCCTCTGGGAGAAGCACCTCCTGGGAACAGGGTCAGGCAGTGCTGGGGGTCAGGTGTGAAGAAGGGGCAGGTCTGTGGGGCTCTGGCTACAGGAGCAATCTGAGGAGTGCTGGGATGTAAAGCGAAGGTTACGGGAAGATTAGGACGGATGCTGGGGTGAGGGATGTGGCAGGGGTATAGATGGGGTTGGAAGTTGCTAACGTATGGGGGTAAACTGGGGTTTTTGGAGGATTAAGCTGAAGGGCACTGCACAAACATGTATGATGGGCTTTTGGATTTCAGGCATGCAATGGGTGCTGAGTTTTTGCCCGTGGCAACAAAGGGGATGTGGTAAGCGTTTGGCTCTGTGCCGTATAGATGTGTCTGTAGGACCTGAGATGCAGACGAAGCGACTGCCATGTGACAGTGAGATGGGGGTACAGCTGGAGAGTCCCTTCCTGTGGACACCAGGAGGCTTGGCTCTCCTCGCTGCCTCTTGTTTCGGCACCTCTGCACATGTAACATGATGGGTTTTTACCTCCGCAGTTTGACTTCACCTCCTACCAGGGTGTCCTCTTCGTGATGCTCATGGTGCTCTTCTTTGGTGGCATCATCCTGGCTGTGATACTGCCCTACCAATATGTGAGTAACGACCTGCTGGACCTCCTTCCTCACCCAGTGCCACCAGTCCTGGTGCAAGGCTGGGAGCTGATCAGCCTGACGTGGGCAAACTCCAGGGCTTGGCTGGAGAGGTCCCAGTCTCCTCTCTGAAAATGAGCAGAAAAACCAACAGAAAGAAAAAGAAAGACCAGATGGCTGTTGCCTGGTGGCTGCACAACCAGCTATCAGGTTGTAGGACAGCACTGGCCTGGGGCTTGAGGAAGTTTGCTTCTGTTCCCAGAGCTGCGTAGAGACCCCATGGCAGGTCACATCACCTGTTTGTGCCTCAGTTTCCACTCCAGTAAAACCAGGGTGGTGAGCACTTTGAAGCACTGGCCTGCCCCATACGGGGCTCCTGCCCCAAATTCAGGGCAGGACTTGAACTCCGGGTAAGTGTAGTGGGTTGCCTGTCTGGCACACTAACACCAGGCGTCGTCCTGCAGTGTTTACATCTTGAGGCTCAGATTTCTCAGAAATAAGCACCTCTGGAGGGTGATTCAGACCTCAGGGACAAGCCCTTGATGACAAGTGACCACCTTATTGCTCCTCCAGCTGCTGCCAGCCCCTCTTGCATGGGTCCAGCCCCTTCCTTGGGCCTCACTGGTCACAGCTGCTGTTGGCTGTGCCCAGCTGAAATCTTGGAGCGGCTTGTGGCCACACCTGATAGAGGGTTTGGTGTGGCAGTATGGAGTGTCTGGTCTCCATCCAAGAATGTCTCATTAGGCGACTCATCATTCAGGCAAGAGCTTGACAGACCCTGATGAAAGAGGGAAGGTGTGTGGGGCTGCGCAGCCACCATTAATCACCCTGAACACCTGCTTGTGCTGAAGACTGAGGCACCCAGCTTTGATCACAGCAGCCTTTAAGTGGCCTCCAGACTCTTCACATCTCACCTGGCTTCTCTGGGGACCTCAGCCATACTTTAAGGGCCAGACCTGCACGAAACACTCCCACTGGTACTAGCCCTGAAGTTGGTCTGATGATGGACAAATACGCAGGCTGGTGTTTCCAAACCCAGGAGCTTGGATTTTGGTTGTCTTGACTTGAGATCCACCTCTCCCATGTGCAGACGTGAGGGTAAACCAGCTTGCAGTGCCAAGCCACTGACACTAAACTGTTGAGACAACTACTCTTTATCTTGCAGCTTGTCAAGATAAGCATAGCTTGAGGCATCCTTCTAATGAGCTTGTCTATCTGGGGAGGCAGGCTGTGATTTCTGGGTTCAATCAGCCGTCCACGTGGGCACCTTCTCCTGGAATACAGGCAACTTCTCCATTAGTGCTGTGTGCTGCTGTGCCACAGCAAGCAGGGCTCGAGGACTGGTCTTAATTCCAGTGAATTTCCTGCTGTGACTCCAGCAGATGAACACATTAAGTGATGCTTGTTAATTAAAGCTGGGTCTGGCTCTTGGAAGCGTTTGGTGTTTCTTCCAGTGGGATCAGCCTTGACAGGGTAAATAAACACCTGCTAGGGCTGCTGCAAAATGTGTTTCCATCTGGATAGTGCTAAGACTTTTCCACAGAGACAGCAGCTGTGGCGGAGTAGGCTATTTGGAAGCCCATGTACCTGATCTAGACGCTTATGAGCCAAATGGACATAAATGTCACACTGAGAAGGGAAACTGAGGCACAGTGACCTGTTCCTTGCTGTGAAAAGGTCCACAATAGAAACTGTTGGTGGTGGAAGTGGTGCAAGTCCATCCTGGGCTATTAGAGCACTTTCCCTAACTTGTATCCTACCTTCCACATGAGAGCTAAGTCCTCTTCTGTGTCAAATCCTAACTAACCAGTTTTCTCCCGGGCACTGACTGATGGATTTGTTTCCTTTAGGTCCCTTGGCTCCACGCGATCTATGCTCTGCTTGGTGCCATTATCTTTACTATGGTAAGTGGGCTCTGGTCATGGGGCCTGGGAGTGTGCTGGCAGGAAAAATAAGCAAGGAGCAAATGTTTTTAGCCTTGAAGGTGCCTGGGGAGGGGAGAGAGTGAGGTGCAGGATTGCAGAGAGCTCTACATCCTCCAATGGCTCATGAATAGCAATTATTGCAGTGACCTCAGCCTTGTCCCATGAAGGTGTTGGTGTACGTGACAGTGCTGGTGCAGAGCATGGTGTGATTGGCAAACCTGTGCTGTATGTGCAATACTAGGTGTGAACAGCAGAAAGCATTGTAGGGAAAGGGCAAAAAGGCATCTCTGGAGTGGGAAAAGCAGAGACTAAGCTTCAATGCAGTAGCAGAAGCTGGACTGTGGGGCTCAATGGGAGCCTGGGGATGAACTGAGGCTGCAGAAGTGAGCAAAGTCAGGTTGGGGTCAGTTGAGTCAAAGTGAGCCAAGGGTTGGGTATGAGTTTAACAGCAACAGAGGTACAGAAAGACAACGAGAGGCCATGGTTTGGGATTAAGGGGCATTAGGAAGGTTCATTGCAGGCAGGCGAAGCCTTGAAGCTGGGCAGCTCCTTCAAGGGAAGCTGAAAAGTCTTGATTCATTCCTTCGACTGCTCCCCGGCGGTCCCTCCTGCAAGCCTCTTCCCAGAGCAAGTCCTGGCAGCGACATGCTCGCCGTTCAGCTGCGGGAGTTGTCTGGGAAGATGTTTGGCGTTACCTTGAGGTGGGGGTCAGGAGGAGGGCTGCCTTGGGGTTCAAGGCGGTGCCCATTGGGCACGTTGTGAATAAGAACAGTTGAGCAATTTCATTTATTAGCTATAAAAGTCATTTCAAGTGAGCTCGGATATTTCTTCTGTGATTCATGATTGAAGACTGTTCTGTGAAATACAAGTAGGCTAAACATCTTATAATTACCCCATAAACTTCAGTCAGAACCTCAGCTCAGCCTGGCCATGTCTGGGGAGTTCAGTAGTTATTTATGACTGGGGAGGGCAGAGCTGCCAGCTGACCCCAGGCGATGGCAAAGATGCCCTGCCAGCCCTGAAGAGCTCCATGCCAAGGTGTCTGTCGCAGGCTGGGTTAGCACAGAGAGTAAAGGTGAGATGGGAGAAGATATTGGGCTTGAAGTCATGCAACGAGGTGCAGGTTTTCTTGCAGCTGGGCCACCAACCTGCCTTGCAACCCCAGTTTGTTCCTGTGAGTGCTATGTTCCTGCAGGCAGGCTGGGCAGTGGATTCCCACTGTAACGGCTTCACTGGTAAAATCTGCCCTGCGCACAGTTGTGTTGGTACTTCAGAAAGGCGTTGGCTCCCCTCTGGGTCTGGCTACTTCTGCTGGCAGCTCTGCAGACCTTGGTGCTGCCCAGGATCTGGGGTTTATTGCACTTTATTGTTCTGGTAGTGCTGCTGCTGCAATGTCATGTTGGGTCCAGGTCACCTTGTTACCTGGCAGGTGTTTCTGAGCGGGGGGAGGTCTCGGAATAACAAGTCATAGGGACTGGCTGAGGAGGAACAGGGAGAACTGCTCCAGAGCTGATCCTGGGGCACATTTGGGATAGATGGAGCATGAAGGAAGTAGGATTTGAGTAACAGTTAGGCTCAGGGTTTGGCTATCAAGAGTGAAATGAAGGAAGGGGAAAGCTGCAGCTTGTTCAGTGAGTTGTTCTGAGCGATTAAATTGCAGTTACAGCCCATAAAAAGTGGCTGCATTTTTGTTCTGGGTACAGTGAAGCAATTGGGAGAACTCCTGTCATTAGAGAACTTCTTGCCTTGCTGTGCCAAATCTCCATGTGATTGTCATTGGGTTTCCTGCTCTTTCCTCACAGTTCCTGGCACTTGATACCCAGATGCTGATGGGGAATCGTCGGTACTCGCTGAACCCAGAGGAATACATCTTTGGAGCCCTCAATATTTATCTGGACATCATCTACATCTTCTCCTTCTTCCTCCAGTTCTTCGGCTCCAGCCAGGAATGAGTGCAGCAAGGCAGTATCTTCTCTTTGCTGGCAAGATGCAAGTGTTTAAAAAAAAAAAAAGGTTAAAAGAAGAGGAAAAGAGGGTTAAAAAAACAAACACAAACCAACCCACCCTTTTTGGCCCACTAGCAGGCTCCATTCAATCAGCTGAGCAAAGCCCCTGGGTTCCTTATGCAGCTTGTATATATGCTGTTAGGCCTTTGTGACCCAGAAAGCAAAGCAGGGCTTAAGTGTTATGTCTCTTCTGCTCCCTCCACTCCTACTGAGATCAAACCAGACCAGAGACTGGGAGGCATGAGACCAAGATCTTCTTTTCCCCAGAGGCTCTCAGAGTTGCCTGTCTGAGTCCTGCACATCATGGGATGTTGAAGTGCTGAGAACAGCTCTGCAAAGGGAAAATAACAATAAGGAGAGAGAGTAGGGAATTTTGCTAGGATCCTGGCAGGAAAACCAGCTGAACAAAGGAAAAAGGCTAGGGAAATCCTTGCATCCCCCCCATTTCTCTCCTGCATTAATTTGGAGCCTTGTGGCCTCTGCAGAGATATATTCCTGATAGTGCCTGCTTTTAGAAATGCAGAGCATGGGATCACATAGTCTGGATGTCCCAGCAATCAGTCCTCCAGGCACAAGGGAACTTGTTGTTCAGGATGTGCAGCCTCTTTGAGGACATCCCTAACGCCCCTGCAGGAAGAATTTTTCTGTATCCTTTGCATCTGGCTGTGGGGCTGAGTATGTACTTGCTTTCCTTCCCAGAGTGGGATAGCAGGACCACTGGCTGTGGGCTCCCCTACCCACCCAAGGGGGATGTGTATGTCAGTTTTCTCTGACGTGTGGCTCTTCACCTGGGAGAGTTGTGATCCCATGTAAGGATTATTGGCAGAGAAGAGATGAAAGAGGTTGAGTTTCAGAGCCCACGCAAAGCCAGACACAATCTGATGTGGGAAATGGCTGGCTGAGATCCTGTGTCCCATCATGAGGATCTGATGCCTTCACAAAATTGTCTTGATTGGGTGAGATTAAGGGTCCTGAGTGGTTACTACCCAGAGACTGAGGCCAGGGTGAATGCCTCTTGCTCAGAATGGGCACTGCTTTGTAGCAAACACCAATGTTGCCTCTTGCTCTGGCCATTTTCCAGTTTTGCTCTCCCAAATGGGGATGTCAGTGAGGGCACTGGATGCCTCTGAGTGCTCAGGTAACTTTCCATCTTCCCCTTGCTCACATTCCCCTGTTTGGGGATTAGCTGGCTAATTTCTAACTGTAAAGCTCCAGGTGGAGATAAGAGGCCTTTTGCTCTTATTTAAAAAGTGATCCTTCCTGCTGATAGAAACCTGTATCTTCAATCTCTCTGGGAATGCCAGGGCAAGTGCGTCACTGAGCTGCCTCTAGCAATCCCTGCGTGTTAGAGAGAGGCTATGCCAAAATGCTCCATACTGCACATTCCTCCTCTGCTGCTGCCCTGGCTTTTACCCTTCACATGTTGTATCCTCCTGCCACACGTGTTCAATGCCCCGAGCTGGGCAGAGGAAAGTTACTGTGCAGAGAGTAAAAAAATCCTTCAGCCCCTCTGTGGCTGCACTGACCTTGTCCACGATCATACAGCAGCACAACTGATGCCTTCCACCTTACCCACCTCCCCAACACCCCCCCAAAATAACAACAACAAACCCCCAAAGCCAAAATCTTTTTAGGGATAAAGGAGGCTATTAGGTGATGACAGCATGAAGTTCATGACCCGCTGATTTCTGCAGTGTGTTGCAGAGAAGAAACAAGAGCCTTGAATTGCTGAGCAGGCTGAATCGGGAGAGGGGACAGCAGGAGAGGCACCCTAAAAGTTTATAAAATAGCAGTTTAAAGAGGGAATTTTCTGGCTCAGACCCATGCAGGCATTTCTGAAATATCTTAGTAGACTGGCTGTGCAGCCTTTTTTTGCTCACAGCAAAAGGCCTTGCAGATATTTCTGCTTTTGAGGAGGGAATATGCAGTTACATGATGAGTTCTGACTCTGAGATAGTCCTAAAACTCCTCCTCTGGAGGACAATCTAGACTCAGAGCTCTGCAGCCCTCCTATCTGCACCGGGATTCCTCCAAACTGGCCCTGCATACCCTGGGATCTGGGGAGGAGAACACAGATCTGCAGCCCACTCTGGATCTCTTGCTTTTTTTTTTTTTCCTTCTGGTGTGGAGTAACTTTGCCGCTGCCTGAGCTTCTGCTACGTCCTGGCTTTCTGCTCCTGTGTGGAAAAAGCTTGCATGGCACCTGCTCCATCTCCAGGCCACTTGAGTGGGAATGGCTTGCTGCCCTCCCATGCCCCTCCGCAGGGCTCCCTTCTTGCATGTGTCCTGGTCCCTCTTCTGCGCTGACCCCATGGCTTGCAGTCCATCCAAGCCAGACCTGCCGAAAGCCCTTGGACTGAAGCAGTGAGTAATATCTATGTGCTTAGAGAGGTGGAAGTCCTCATGAGGCTGAGTAACACAGGATTAGGGATGGCATATAGCTATGGGCATGTTCCTCCCAAGTTCCCCAACCATCTGTGCAGGGGAGGTGCAGGGCTGCTTCTCCTCCTCCACGTGGATGTCCTTTATCTGAGGTGTGCATCATCCGGACCCTGCTCTGTATCCCCCTGCTTCCTTTGTCCAGCCATTCTTATTGTTTCATTGTAAATAGGATTTTGTATTTTCTCTGAACATTGCTAATAAATTGTTGCAAAACTGTTTGTGCTGTTGTGAGGTCTCCTTACTGCAGCGCAGCTGAAGGAAGGTCTGGTTGCACAGCTGGTGCTTCATCCTCTTAAAAGAGAAAACATAAACAAGACTGTGGCATGGCCCAAAGTTTTGATAGAGACCAGGCTGTCCCTCCTCTGGTTATGACTAAGGAACACATCCTACACAAAGTAATAAAATGCGCATGGCTCCGGCATAGGCATCAAGTATTTGAGAATGAGGACCAAAGGGCTCCTTGAGCGAGGATACTGTTCCCCCTCAGACTCGGTTTAAGCGGCCACAGGATTAAAAAAGAAGGGGTAAGCAAGTGTTGTAAACAAGGCACCTGCTCAGAGGGCATTTTCTGTAGCTCTGGAGAGCAACCTGATGTACTAAGCTTTCTCTAGAGTCAGTGAGAAAAAGAAATTACTCCAGAGAGCAATTCACCTGACCTAAATGAATGCCTACACCAGGAGGTGAAAACTCCTCTCTCTCTCTCTCCATCATCTCCAAAGGGCTGATTAGCCCAGGCTGTTGGAGCTCTCCGAGGACAGAAATCCCAGCAGCAGCATCTTCTTGCGACAGATCCCTGCTCTTTGAAAGGAGCTGTGCCCAAAGGCAGGCGTGAGATTTGTTTCCTAAGGAGCCTGGCTAAACAGCGGCTTACGGCCGGTCTGCACTTTACTGTCCACTGTTGCATTTTCTGCAGCAAGGAAAATATTTTGCCCTGTGGTTTGCTGGGTAACGCTCTGCTGTGGGACAGCAGTGGTGGAAAAATAACTGAAGCGGAGCATTTCCCTGCCAACAAGGAGGTGGCCATGAGTATTTCTATGAGGCATCATTAGCTGGTCCTGTAATCACCACAAACAGGATGAAAGGCTGATGATGCAAATTTCAACACTTGGCTCTTGAGGAATGCAGCCAAAATTAATCTGGCTTCAAGTGGGACCATTCAGAGGTGGGATACAGGGATGTGGGACGAGGAGGGAGACGGGGAGATTGATCAGGGTGTGAAGGATGCTGGAAAGAGGAAGGGATCGCGCTGTTTCCCATGCCTATAACCATGGGACAGGAATTTGGGGGCCTTAAATACAGCCAGGGAGAGTCAGAGGAGACCTCAAAACACCTGAATTCCACCGTCTGGAGAAGGGGGCAATTTTTATTTACTTTTGCACTTCTTTCCGACTTCCTTCCCTTCCAGGCTTGGGGTATTTCAAGGAAGGACGAGGCGGATTCCATAGCAGGAACAAAATGCAAAAAGGGCCCCAGGAGTCCTTCACCTGCATTTCTGAGCTCCTGGCGCCCTCTGCTCTTCACAATGTGATAAAAAAAAAAAAACCCAGCGTGAAATAAAATCCAGGTTCCCTGTGTCAACTTGACCCTAAAACCTTCCCCATGCCAACCCTTGTCCTCCTTTAACCGTGAGCTTCCATTTTCTTCTGCTGTAAAACCTCCTGCCAGCTGCCTGCCTATGGGGGCTTGGGCAATCCCATGTTTAAATGTAGTTTAAGTATTGTTTATACGTTATTTATTTTTATATATTTAAATAGCACTTGTAGAAAAGTGCATAAAGCTTTTATAAACAGGGAAAGTGCTGGCTGAGGTTGGGTTGTCCAGATTCTGGTGGGTTTTGACACTGGCACGGAGTAAAAGCAGAGATAAAATTTCTGGCTTTATTTGACGCTGGTCTTTGGACCTGGGTAGCTTCTTGGGGGTGGTGGCATCCCCAGGGCCTTTCCACCGAGGTGCCCTGAGGGGGGCGACCCCCAAGATCGACCCCCAAGGCTTGTGCCCCCGTGCTAGGCCGCAGTGTCGCCATGGCAATGCTGGGGCAAAGGTGGCAGGGCCTGGCTTGTTGGAGCTGTCCCGCTTCAGCCTGCCCTCGTTGTGATGGGGCCCAGACAGCCTGCTTTTACACGGAATCTCTAAGAATTCATCTTTTCACGCAAATGGGCCCAGTGAGCCAATGCCCGCCCCCCGGAACCTTTCTTCCCCGGAACGTCTCTGCTCACATCCGGTGTTCGCCCGGGGCGCGGGGGGCGGAGGGGAAAATGGCGGCGCCCATGAGTGAAGGGTCTCCCGCCTCGGAGCCTGGCGCTGCTCCCTACGGCAACTTCCCCAATTATTCCCGCTTCCACCCGCCCGAGGGGCGAGTCCGCCTCCTGCCTGGCGGGCTCTTGCGGAGCCTGTTCCCCGCGGCGGCCCGGCCGGTGCTGGGGCTCGATGTGGGGTGCAACTCGGGGGTAAAAGGGCGCCTCGGCGGGCAGCGGGAGGGGTAGGCCGCGGGGCGGCAGGCCTGGGGGTCCCTGGCGGGACGGGGAGCGCTGGGCTCGTGGGCTGGGCTGTGGGGAAGACTGGAAAAGCTTGGGGGGGAATGCTGCTCTGGAGACTGGGGGGCTGTGCGAGAGATTGAGTGGATGTGCTGGTGTGGAGCTTGGGGGGCTGTGGGAAGGCCTGAGGGGAGGTCCTGAGCTGGGGGTTGGGGGGGCTTTGAGATAGACTGGAGGGAGGCGCTGGTCTGCGGAATTGAGGGGTAGTGGGGCCGACTGGGGAGGCACTTGTCTCGGGTTTTGAGGGACAATCCAGCATATGGAAAAGATTGGGGATGAGGCACTGGTGGTGGGGCAGACTGACAAGACTGGGAGGGGAGGGGTGAAGGCCTGGGAGAGGGGCAATGGGGCAAACTGGGAAGACTGGAAAAGGCAATGACCCGAGGTGGTGAGGCAAATGGAGGAGACTGGGACAGGCAGGAGCTTGGGGTGTTGGGAGACAGATTGGAAAGGTGGGGAGGCACTGGGACGGGGTGTTGGGGGCACTGGGGCAGAATGGGGAAGCTGGGGTATTAGAGGGAAGGCTGGGAGGGCTGGGGGAGGCACTCCCTTGGGATGTCGGGGAAGAATGGGGCAGGACTGAGAAGACTGGGTGG
Source organism: Ibycter americanus (assembly GCA_035590275.1). Taxonomy (NCBI): domain Eukaryota; kingdom Metazoa; phylum Chordata; class Aves; order Falconiformes; family Falconidae; genus Ibycter; species Ibycter americanus. Next base: position 4,559,143 of record JAVJGI010000042.1, read on the forward strand.
GGGCAGTGGCCTGGAGTCTTGGGGAGCAGTGGGGAAGGCTCTGGGGAGCAATGACCTGTGGGGCTGGGGAGGAATGGAACAGCCCAGAACAGCCAGGGCAGGGGTAGCAGCCTGGGATAGGGATGAGGCTGTGTAAAAAGGCACAGTGGGAAAGCAGGACTTGTGTGCAGCATGAGACTGGTGGGGGTCAGGAGATCGTCAGTGCATGGGAAGCCCCCCTCCGCAGGTCTCCTGTGAGAGGAGGATGAAGGCAGGGCTGGGGTGGGGCTGGCTGTGTTGGTGGGGCTGTCCTCTTTCCCACTGAGGCCTAAGCCTGCAGTGCCCTGGGTTGCTGTGTGTCCTGAGCACCAGAGAGTTGCTATAGGACCCCTAAGAGCAAGGGAACCGGACAAGCCTGAAGCAAGAAACTGTAATTGGTTGTGTATTGTGTAGTACCACATCATTTATCCATGAGGCAGAACTTGAAACTAAAATCCTGGTCACATGCTCTTGAAGATCTTGTGACAGAGCTGGTGAATCGCGTAGAATTGCCTGTTTTGAAAGTTCATTCTCTTTCTTTACCTAGTTCAGCTTTTTTCTCATGGCTTTTCCTCAGCGTGCAGCTTTGCTGTGTTGTAACTCAGAAGTATTTGTGCATCTCTGATGCATGCTGGTGTAGTGTTTAATTTAACAGTGTTTAAAGATGGTTTTTTTTCAGATGGAAGCTTCATCAATGTATTAACTTAGAAATAATTATTCATTCAGAATGAGATTGCATTCTGGCTGGGGAAAAAATAGTACTGCTGTTTCCATGGCTTCTCTTCCCCCAGCCCTCAGCCAGAAGGTTTGAAAGTCTGCCTAAGGCATCATCTGAAGGACAATTCTAGATCCTATTTCAGGTGAACTTGTAAAACAGGTCAGGTGAAAATGTTCTCCGTACGGTTCTTTTGAGATGCGGAGGCTTTCACCACTAGAGGACGCTCTCTGCCTGCTTGTGTGGGCTATGAGCTCGGCCGATGTCATTCAGGAGTGTCATCGGATCTCATTCCATAAAAGATTAATAAGCTTTCCACTTAGTGGCACACTCGGTGAAAGGAAATTCAAAGGAAAGCTCTCGTGTTAACTAGTATGCTACAATCTAATGGTCAGGGAATGTCTTTTAGTTTAGCAGTGGTAGAAGACATTTTTTACTCTAAATTAGGTGTTATATATAGCTGTTGGTGTCACTGGGGAACTCTGAGGCTCACCTAGGGAAGTCAGTGCAGCCTTCACCTCCACATTGGATGGGGATATCCAGCAAGATTCCTGTACTAAAACTCATCTTTCCTGTAGTTTTTGGAGCAAAATCCCGAGTGTGGGCTGATACAGGTTTAGTTCCAATATCTGGTTGACTTTTTGGTAGTCAGGAATACCGTGATGCTTTTTGCTACAGAAAGGAAGATTGTTGGTGAGCTTATTGTTCTGAACTTCGAGAGAAAGCTCTGAGTTGGCACTCGTGCCTTGCTGCTGAGGGTGGGATACTATGTGCTTGGTATGTGTTAATGAAGCAGGATGGGCCCCATGAACCCCTGTTGTTTTGCTTTCTGCAGGAGCTAAGTGTGGCTTTGTACAGGCATCTCCTTGGCCTTCAGGAAAGCAAAGGCAGCGTGGAGCAACCTGCAGCTGGAACGGATCTGAACCTTCTGTGTTGTGACATTGATCCAGTGTTGATTGAGAGGGCTCGGCAGTGCAGTCCCTTTCCTGCCTCCATATCCTTTGCCAACCTGGACATCATGGACTCCAGTGCCAGAGAGCCATTCCTGAGCTCCTACCTGAGCCGTTTTGGCCGCTCCACCTTTGACATCGTTTTTTGCATGTCTGTGACCATGTGGATCCACCTGAATCATGGGGATAGTGGCCTGATGGAGTTCCTGTCGTTCCTCTCCTCTCTGTGCACGTACCTGCTGATTGAACCTCAGCCATGGAAGTGCTACAGGGCAGCTGCACGCCGCCTGCGGAAGCTGGGCAGGAATGACTTTGATCACTTCCGATCTCTTGCTATCAACGGGGATATGGCGGAGAGGATAACCCAGATCTTAACGAAGGACTGCGCCATGGAGTTGGTGTGTTGCTTTGGGAGCACCAGCTGGGACAGAAGCCTCTTGCTTTTTAAATCAAATGGCTCAAATCGTGAGGGCAGGGAGTCTTCAGGACAGGAGCAGTGACTGATAAATGGTCTCTCACATTCATGAATTTGTAGGCAATGAGGTACTTGCTGCTTACAGAGTCAGATCAAGGAATTCCTAAATCCCTGTTGGGGTCAGACCTTGACCTTCCAGGGAGCTGGAGACAAGTATCTGTGTGATTATTTTTTTTTATTATTTTTCTTTGCATCTGCAAAATGCAGTGGCATTTTTAACCTAGCTTGTGGGTTCTGAGATTGCTGTTCCTGGAAAGTGCTTTTGAAATCAAAGTTGCTACATATGTGCATTCTATGCGTACCAAGAATATTCCCTGGAAGAAGAGAGAACATGCCTTTTTTGTCCATGGAACTTTTCAAGGAAAGGGAACATTTCTGTGGACCCTTGCAATGCACTGTTTGTTCTGCTACTTGTCGTCTTCTGTATAAAATACTCTTGGAAAACATATAACCTGGTTTACCAGCGATGAACAAGTGAGTTGGATCGTTGGCAGAGGGTGTCTGGTCGACAGCTTGCCCAGAGAGGTGGTGGATGCCCTATCCCTGGAAACGTCCAAGTTCAGGTGGGACAGGGCTCTGAGCAACCTCATCTAGGTGAGGCTGTCCTTGCGCAGGACAGGGGGGTTGGACTGGATGACCTGTAAAGGTCCCTTGCCACCCAGACCAGTCTGTGATCCAATGATACTGGTTGGGCTGTGATCAGTGTGCCTTTGCTGATGAGGCTTGCCTGGAGTGTGCCTGGGAGGTTGAGAATGGTGTGATCTTTCTGTGGAGTGAGGGATTTATATGGTAGGGCATGTACTCATTTAAGTGTGTAACAGAGTAAGTGATTTTTGTAATAATATCCTTGAAATAAATATAACTTAATGTTATTGTAAATAGTGTTGGGGTTTTTAATTTTTCTTTTGGTTTATATTGTTTTTAACGCCTAAGCCGTCCCAACTGAGTTTATAGTTTTGTCATACTTACAGACTTAAATGAGACTTTGGTAAGCTTGAAGCTGTTTGCTTAAGGTTAAAGTATTACAGCTTTCACAGGGTTGTGGTTCTGGTTGTTTTTTGTTGGTATTTTTTGTCAGTAAAATCTAAGAGGAAAGAAAACCTGAGCAAAATGTCATATTTTAACTTCATTTTCCTTGTTTTAATATCCCTACTAGCTTTAGTTCATACGTAGTGGTTTTGTTAGCTTTGATAAGAGGTAGGAGTCACAATTCTACAGTGTTGTCTGAACAGATTAAAAGCCTCACTTGTGTAGACTATGACACATAGAAATAGATAACTGATGACTCTTACGAATTCCTGGGTTCCTCACTGTGAAGTGAGAGGGAAGCCCAGGTATGCGCCCTAAGTGTTGTGTCATGAAAGCTTGGTACCAGAGAGAGTGGAGAGGAGGAACTCTCCTCCAGGAGGTACTCTTGCCTAGCAGTTCTCATGCCCAGGTGAGCCTCTGTGCAGGGGCGGAGAGGAACTTTGATTGTGTTTTATTGTGTCCTTACTGGGACTTCCTTGTTATTTACTCATGCAGTGATAGCGGAGGGGAAAGGAAAGCTTTGATTTCCACCACTATGAGCTCAGATGAAAGAGTGAAGCGTGTGCGTGTTCTGGCTGACTGGCCACAGCCTTGTGGATGAAAAGCTGCTGGGATCCATGGGTAGACTTGAGAAAAAAGTGTATGTGTGTTTAAAAGGACTGGGTCACAGAAAGGCTTTGAGGGTCTTCACATAAATGTAACTTCCACAGTGTTCTGCTACGTAGAAAATATTTAGGGCTCCTACCAGGAGTCCCAAGAGCTCCTGTGCCTGCTCAGCTGCTGACAAATGTGCCTTCCCTGGTGGTGGTGGCGGTTAATTTTCTTGAAGACTTTTAAGTCGGAGCTGATTTCACTATCCCTCTGGGAGTGAAGGGAGAACCAATTTGTCATGTATTTTCCTGAGGGTTCACTCAAGTGCCTGATCTCTCTTGCAGCTTATAAGATATATCACTTTGGTAATTAAGCACCTCATCTGACATTCATTATAATCTATGGGTAAGCGCCACTGACTGGAGGGGTCTTGGCTCACCCAGTGCTGCTAGGCAGCTCAGCCTCCCCTTTCCTTCTGCTTAGCTGTGCTTTCCTTTCTTGTGCAGCTGGTGGCACTGGAGTATCGTGCAACCTACAGCCTTGCCCCTTGGGATGTTTCTGTTGGGTTGTGTCAATATTAGTTGCTGTTTTCTTTGAACTTTGAGATATTTATAAAATAGACCTGGACTTATCTGTTCAGTGCTCAAGTTTAAAGGGGTGAGTAGGGTTTCTTGCTTTCATTTTCCTCTGGGGATTTACACACTTGCCTGTAAAAAATTTTATGAAGAGTTCCTAGGAAGGGAGAGTTACTAAGAGTTACGCACAGAAGACGTGCCCTGCACCCATCTAGAATGACCTTCCCCTTCAAACAGACCCTGTGTTATGTTCCTTATACACTGAGTGATAGATCAGTATCTGCCTGGGGGATTCTTCTGGGCTGCTGCTTGTTTATAGGTTGTGGGTTGGTTTGGTTTGTTTTTCTTCTTTTTTCCAGCCTTTTTATGCTGGGCGTGTACAGACCTGCAAGCCAGCCCAGTGCGTGTGTAACAGTATGATGATTTCTTATCTGTCTCTCAAGTCTGTACTACTAAATCACTAATATCAATGTCCTACTGTCTCAGAAATGGCTGAGATCCAAAATTAGCTTTGTTTGGCTTTGGCGCAGCCGTGCACTTTGTTTCTTGTCCTTTGGATATTGCCACAAATGCAGCTCAAAATAACGGCAACACAAATCTCTCTGCAGTTCTTGGTATACTATGGGGCTCAAAATGGAGTCAGTCCTTTAGCAGACAGGAGAAAAAAAACCCAAAACACCTCTTTCCTTTTCTTTTCAGCTTGCTGCTTCTGCTCTCCGGGAAGCTGTCGGGTGATGAGACAGGTGGGAATCCAGCTTCATGACACAGCAATAGAAGAGAGCCTATGGATCTCAACTGCAGCGCTTATGTAAGGCTCAGGAGAATTTCTTTTGTTATATACTTTACTCTCTGCATTTTACAATGTGGTTAAAATGTGTTCCCAGGTCTCCTGAAGGCAGGATAGAATGAAATAAAAGATGAGGGTGAAAACCAACGCTTTGTCTCCCTATTGCTGAGAGCACTTAGCAAAGTTGATTGGTCGTTCGTCATTCAGCTGGTGAAACAGAGATGCCCCTTGTGTGAGTCCTGGGGGTGGTGACCCTTGTAAAGCTTGGGGTACCTGGATTAGGGAATGGTGCAGAGGCCTCTGTGCTGAAAGTACTGCTTGCTCATCTCCGTGATCCAAGGATGGGGCCAACCTGATGGTGGCTGCTGCTGCTAAAACAAGGGAGATGCAGCTTCCCTGTGTATGTAGAGGGAGGGCTGTGCTCCCACTACTCAGCTGGGAGCATATGGCATCAGGCTGTGCTGATGCATAGGTCCTGTAGCTGTCCTGGCTCGCTCATTATGGGATGCGTTATTTGTGTGTTTATGTGCGCAGCTGTGTTGTGGCGTTAGTTAAGAGATCCTGCTTGCTCTTTCCTACCCTTACAGGAGCCTGCTAAATTCAACACTTGCACAGAGCAGATACAGCTGAGCATTTCCAAACAGACCCAGAATACTGCAGGGCACTGTGATGGCACTGTCAGACTGCTGCCCTGTTCCATCCCGGCAGCAAGCAAGGAGTTCCCATGTGAGTACCTTGTAAAGTTCCCATGCTCTGTGGTTTGTGATTGTTGCTGGGCTCCATCACACCTTGCCTCAGTTTTTCCATCCACAAAATGAGCTTGATAACCACCCACCACTGTGGAGATTTCTGATGTAGAATATTGACTGTCTGTTTGCACAGCAGTTTTGAGAATGAAAAATACTGATGAGCTGAGCTGTATCATAAGCTGTGAGCTATGCCATTGTTCATAATAATCACTGGAGCCACTTCAGATACTAATTAGGTACCATACCTTCGAAGTGTTGTGACTAATTAAGTCTCACACCACTGCTGTGTAGCAAGTCGCAGCTAACTATCCCCCTTCCTTGGATGGAAAAATCTAGGCAAAAGAGGTGAAGCATCTAGTCACACATAAGCTAATGTCAAAATTGGGGCTGAGAACTTGGAGATTCCAGTTTCTGGATGATTCTGTAGTTGCCTTCAGCCTTTGCAGGAAGTAAGATTTAGATGGAGTCAATGAGAGTTTCTTTTTTATTTTTCTTAACTTTAACTCGTGCTTATGCTAAGAAGAGAGTTGTTTCCTGGATTCTTGTGCTGGATGAATACAAGGTTTGCATTCAGTGGGGAATAGTTTAGTCTGTAAATATGGTGCAACAGCAGCAATTTTATCAGTTTAACATTGACAGCTGCCAGAACAAACGACTGTTCTAAGCACCTATCTCACTGCTGTCTGCTTCCTTTCTTACGCATATATGTATTGACAGACTTGCAGACGCTGTTCATCAGCATTTCTAAATGGTGACATGGTTTAAAAACGGTTTAATTCAACTTTCCCTGGGATGTGTGACCAGCCCAAGAGTGGAGGAATCAAGTTTAGGAACTGAGAGTTGGCAGCAACTTGTCTGCTCCTATAAGCAGCTTCCTCTAGCTGGAAACCCGGCAACTTGTCACTACAGGCTTGTACGGCAGAAGCTGCAGATTTTCGGATTTCCTTTGCTCAGCTGAGGGCAAGTTCAATCTTGTTCTTCCTGGCACTTTGCTGCCCGTGAGTTAAAGGAGAAAAGTGAGAGGTGTCAACCCATGGAAATACAGGCATTGGTTTCTGGCAGTGTGGAAGCCTGAGAAAAGAACAGCCACAAACCAAACACATGATGTCTTTTCTCTACTAGGTGTAAGCCTGTTCTCTTGCAAAGTTTTGATTTGTTAGGTGAGCTGGTGGTATGAGGAAACGGAGCCCTTTTGGCAGAGTTGGGGGGCTTGGTGGGAAAAGCAACCACAAATCCAAGGTGTGAGTCTGAGGTTCGCTCTGGACATGCTGAAGGCTGGTCCTGTTTGGCCTTGTTGCAAATGAGGAGCACTGGGGAGGTCAGAGGGGATCGAAAAGATAGCTGTTGGCTTCCTTGTGCCCTCTTGGTTATGCAAATGGATGCAGCTCAGCTGTGTACACTTAAGTTTGGTGCCTGGATGAGAATGGTCTGAGTCTCCAAAACTTAGATGCAGTCTCTCTGGACCTAGCGGAGAAGTGTTAGATAAGGGGTGTGTGGGATGTTTTTCCTGCCATTGGGATCCTTCTTTAGACTTCAGGGTTTCATTGCAGGCACCTCAGTTCTCTCGTTAGATTGGTTTGTGTTAACATGGGCCGGAGGTTTGCTTTCCCACAGGCCTTTGCACAAAAATCCCTTGGAGCGTTACGGGTAGAAGCCTCGCCACCAATTCTCTTATCAGCTCAAGCTTGAGTTTCTTGGACTTAATTATGTGGGAGTGTCCTTGTTGCCTTAGAGCTGGGTTACCCACTAGGTTTGTGGGTCCCACTAGGACTCCAGAGGGATCTTGAGTTTGAAGGAGAAAGCTTGGGATCGTGAGCTGGGGTCAGGATATGCTTGTAATGCTCTGACAAGAACTGAAGGGTATCAGTTCTGACAGACCTTCATTTTAGGTTGGGAAGTACGGGTTCCTTTCTTAGGCTTGTCAGTAGCTGGCTGCAGAACTTGGGTGAGCTGCTCCTTTCCTAGGACCTGTAATCTTGCACTCTGTTTCACTGGGAAGCATAACCTGACATCTGGTGTGATAAGCTCTTGAGTGAGTATGAAATGCTATGCAGACCTGATCTGTTATCACCAGACAGTCAGAGTTCAATCAGCTGTAAATCAGGCTTATAAAATGCTTATTATCAGCTGCCTGGATTTTTATCCTGACTTTTAACAAAACCGCTCCACCCTTGGATCCTTCATGGAGTGGCTTGACTCTGAGCAGAAGGTTTTATTCTGAGTGATAATGTTCTCAGAGTAGTAGAGCTTTCTAAACTCCTTCACAGTGGTGTGGGGACCTTGCTGTGAAGCAAGGAAGGTAAGGAGGGATCTTACGTTTCCCTAGCAGAATGCACTTCCAGTAAGTGCCTTTGTAAATGATTAAAACCCCCTTAATCTAAGCAATATCTGGTGGGCCAAGGATTAGACTTGGCACTGCAGATCCTCTGCTCTGTTTCCTGGTGTGGAGTGCTTCATGATTGCATAGTAATTAATGCTGGTTTATTGTCACGTTAGCCATTTATGCATCTTCCATGCAAGTAACAAGGATTGAGCTAGAGCTGAGTCTGAGGGTGGTGTTCCTCTGTGGCCTTCTCAGTTCCCCTCCACCCCTGGGGTCAACCCAGAGACTCTGAAGTCTGTGAAACACACAGAAGCTGCTGAAATGCAACTCTGTTACCCCAGCAGCTGAAATCCAGGAGCAGTCATGCTGCAACAGGCCTGCCCTCCTGCCAGAGAACAAGCTGCAGGGTGACACATCAAAAGAGAAGGGCAGCTCCGTGGTGTTCTCTGCGGAGATCAAAAGGGAGTAAGCAGGGCGGCTCCTCTCCTGGCTGGCCCTTGACACTGCTCATCTCTTTCTCCATGTCCCTTTAATCTCAATTACCTCCTAGAAGATCACCGTTTCAAGCATGTGAGATGGTGGTGGGAAAAGCTCATCTGTGAAGTGGCTAGTGTGAGGAATTGATCCTTGGTTGCATGTTGAGGAAGAATTCTCTTACCTTCTGTGAAGAAAGCATACACGACAGCGAAGGTTTTAACATATCCTTCTAATACAGCCAGCATCTTCATGTCCCATCAGAGCAGGTGACACAGCATGAGCATAAAAGGCTGCAGGGGAGCTGGATGTGAGGTGTCCTGCGTGGGGTCCGGTGCCAATCTCTCCTGAGAGGACATCAATCCCCTTCTGCAGCTGCAGTGCCTTGATGGTACCAGGGCAGGAGGTCTCCTCTGTAGGGCTGCCGTCGCGCTGCGTCAGGGAGTAGACCTTGCTGCTGCCAGTGCATGGAGGCAAGTGAATTCGCAGGGCAGTATTTGAAAGTTGTGAGGGCTTTTCAGGTATGTGTGTGGTGGCTATTATCCAGGGCTCTTGGATCTCCTGAGACTGATTTACTAGTGTAACCGCTTCATTCTCTGTCTGGACATTCCCAGCCTGACCAGCACTGACTCTTGTTGTCCAGGGTGGCTAAGTAGGGCAGATGCTGAATTATTTATTGTCCTCCAGCCCCTAGAGCAGGACCTGCAGTGCATTCCTTACTGACTCAGGTTGAGTTTTACCTCCAGATCTTAACCATTACTTAAACAGGTGTTGCTTAGTCTTTTCCTCAAAATACCCACAGCTACTCAGGACAAATACTGGAAAAGAGAACTGCTTTTGGTTTGCCCTGGATCATTTCTGAGCCCACTGCAGATCACCTCTGTGGACAACCTTGTCCTTGGATCAGGGCAGCCACAGTGACTTGTGAAAGCACCTTTTCTACCTTGCCTCAAGCAGCCTGTGGGACTTTCCAAAATGGTGTGGCTTCTTCTGTGACATCTGGTAGAGTGCTCAGGGCAAGCACTGCCTTCACGGAAAAGCCATAAGAGAGCAGAGGTGTTGAACCTGAGAGCATGGGAATGTGTAATGGAGTATTCAGCCTTGAGTGGAAAAGATACTGTCTGAGAGGCTATGGCTCAGTGAAAGGGAACAGGGACCTCACGGGAGTGGTGAGCCTTGTAGCTGCTTTGGAGAGCAGGAAGGAAGAAAAGGAGAATAACTATGGATGAGACTTGGGAATCAAATTAGATACTCCTGGGGTACCTCCTGGCCTTTGTGTTTGTGAGCAATTTTCTCCTCAGGATTGTTCTATTGATGCTGAAAGTAGGAATCTCATTAGGCCTTGAATAAGATCAGTGCAAAACGGATTTGGGGGGGATTCCCGAGGCCAAAGGGCGCATTTACGTAAGCTGTAGGTTGAAGAATAGAGTAATGCAAAGATAAAAACAGGCCTGTGCTAGGCCTTTCTCTCCCCCAGTGCAAGTTTCCCAGGTGACTAGTTAGTGTCCCAAACACTGATCTTTGCCTTCGGGGGAGGTGGAGAGCAGAGAGCTTCTCTGCTTCTCCATGTTCTCTCTTGATCTGCGTTTCTAGCTGGTGCTGTCACCAGCAAATTCGCTCTGCTCTTTGCCAAGGCTGCAGGTCCTGGCTGGTAGCTGTTCCCTGCTCTGTGTGTATGTGTCTGCATTTTTTCCAAAGACCAGCTTCAGCTGGTTTGTGTGAAGTGCTGACTTCAGGCATTGTGCAGAGCATGACTCAGAAGGGTAGAGATTTAGGGGAGAGGGAGGAAAGCCTTTTTAAGGAGTTGCAAGCTATAAACCACAGTGAACGGTATTGGTAGAGGTGGCCGGGTTCTCTTCCAGGTTCAAAAGGAAGAGTATTAAGGATTTGCAAAGAGCTGGCACATCTGCAAGGCAGAAGAATGCTTTATTGAGTGTGTAAATGCTCATAAAGCCACTAGTAAACCTGATAATGTTGTGTATGTGCAGGTGTGTACGCAGAGACAGGGAGGAGAGAAGGCACATACCAAGATACCTGGAGGTTTCCAGAGGGCCTGATGTTCCCTGTAGAGGTACATTGATGACGGTCACAGTTGTCATCAGTGGAACAGCTGGTTGATGCAGAACCTGGTTCCTTTAAACTCCCTGCTCTGATTTTGGAGCCCAGGGCAGGTGGGCCCACTGAGTCCATCAGTTGCTATTGCAGCACCTTGTGTAGTATCGTCTTAAGGGCAGTCTTAAAGACTTTGACTCTTAAAGAGCAGAGAAGCATAAAGGGGCCTTTGGATCCC
>JAVJGI010000042.1:4570218-4631121 GCA_035590275.1 Ibycter americanus
GTAGTATCGTCTTAAGGGCAGTCTTAAAGACTTTGACTCTTAAAGAGCAGAGAAGCATAAAGGGGCCTTTGGATCCCTTAGAGGGAGGTTGTGGAGGGTGGCTCGCCCTGACTCCTCTCCCTGTGATTTGTCTATGGATATCAGGTAGCAGAAATAGAAACTTGGTTGTGTGATAAGACAGGAGAACGGCCCATTCTCCCCCCATCGCAGGACCTGCTTTGCATGTGCACCTGCTGTGGGGCAGAGGCACCTGCGCGGTGGTTGCACGATGGCAAAACAGGAACTGGGGGGCAGCGAAGATAGCAAAGAGCAGGTTGGTCTAGGCCTGAGGGGCTGAGGGAAAGGAAAGGGGTGGTAGGTGAGCTGTTCCTGAGTATAATACAGAAGCTGGGCACCTCCACGTGTGAGAGAACACCCCTGCCGCACTTCCCTTACATTGGCATTTCTTTGACAATACGTCAGGTAAGGCACTTGTCAGACAATTTGCTGATGTCGAAACTTTGAAACCTGCAAGATTTGCCTTCTGTGCAAAACCCAGCGAAAGTAGGTTGGAGCCGTCTGCCCTGGTTGCAAGCAGTTCCCTCCCCACGGCGATGGACGCAGTAAGATCAGAGCTCAGCAAATGCACAAAGGGAAGCGCCAGGCGGGGCCGACAGCCTGCTCCCTGCTGCAGACAATGCTGACAAAGCCCTCTGGGGCTGGGCGGCCCGGGCTCTGAATTCTCCTTTCCCAGCGAGGTGGAAAAAGAAGCCTGAGCTGGCTGCGTCTCCTGAGGTTCCCCAGCCCAAGGGCCGTCTGCCCCATCACTCTCCTAACTTCAGAGCAGTATTTGCATGGACTGGGGGACACGAAGGTGTGTGCCAGGAGGCTACTTCTACACCAGCATACCTAGTGAAATCTGTCGTTGCCCTTTCAGGAGTACCAAAGTCATTCCTGGCCTTTCTGCCCTCCCCTGGCATGGTTCATGGAGTGTAATTGGGCACTGTTACTAACTCTTAATACATTCCTGTGAATTCAGGAAAGCTCTCACCAGTGAAGACTGAAAGCAGCTCTGGTTTGTAGGGCTGCTGCAGGCATCTTCAGCAGGGGTTGTATCAGTGCAAGGTTCGTGACTCAACAGGTGAGCACTGGATCTGAAGACCTACCGAATTTTGCAGGTTTTTGGATTCAGGTGGAAAGGTTGGAATAGTGTGATAGAGGAACGAAAGCCAGTTGTGAAATGTAGGTCTACATCTGAAACTGGATTTGGGTCTTGCTGCAGACTAAACAAATGTGATTCTGCAAGGCTTCTTAGATGATAAACACTGAGAACAGGGGCAGTCATGTACATACGCATTAGTCTTGTCTGTTCTGCTTTGTGAGAAGCAGCTGTTTGTTGTGAAAATGTAGGAAGAATTTGAATTTTTTTTCTTATGGGGTAGAATTTAACTGAAGGATAAGGGAATGTTGTCAGCCTTGGTTCCAACCTCACCTGCAGCAAATGTGAAGCAAATTAAATAAGGGGGGGGGTAATGTGAATTGGAGCTGTGCTACTGCACTAAGATGAGGATCTGCTTTACTGAAGTTAGTGATGTACACAGGATTAGCTTAACCTATCAGGAATCTAATGCTAAATTCATCTGGTTAGGCAGCACAAATTCTGTATCTGTTAGGGTTTTTTTTGTGAGGGGGAATGTTTTTGTCCCTTCTCCTTAGCAGCTGGTGGTGCAAAGGGTATTTGATGCTGCTGAAGGAAATTCACTCCAGGCTAATTGGGGGCCTTGCTGCCCCTCCATCTCCGACCAACAGCCAGGACCTGCCCCAGCCATTCCCCTTCTCTTGCTGTCAGGCCAAGCCTCTCTCAGAATTCCAGTTAAGTGGTGGCATTACTTAGAGTTGAGCTTCACAGCCCATTCAGACAATCAGAGATGGTCCCACACAAGTAGATGTGTGTGTGCACACAGGAACAGGTGGAGGTTTAGCCTTGGATGCTGCATCCACATGCAGATTGTGCCTGGGCCTGATAGCCATGCATATTCCCTCTAGTCTGTGCAGTGTTTGCTCCCTGCAGTCTACTTTCTCTTAAACTCCAGAGACCTGAAGAGAGAAGACCCCTATGGGCTTTAAGTCCTCCCTCCCAACCAGCAATTGGTAGGGTATTTTTTCTTTTTTTTTGTAATCCTTGAGCCTGTAGTGGAAATCAGTGTTTCTGTAGCAGCTGCCCATGTCTTTCCTGAGCAGCATTCCGTGCATATTCACACTGGTCTGTGCAGTGTTTGCTCCCTGCAGTCTGTTTTCTCTTAAATTACGCTATCTGAATTGCTCCTTGCTTGATGTTATTGAGAAACAAGAGCACGTAGAGAGCATTAAAAGGTGAGCACAGAGGGAGCTGGGTGGGATCTGTAAGTGATCCAAGACTCCATGTCAAAACATCCCCACCCCATTCCTTGCATGGCTGGGATGGTTTGAAAAAGCTCAGACTTCTCAATAAATTGTGGAGAAATTGGCACAAAAGTAACTCTCAAAGGGGCCTAGTCCAGGTCCCATAAAATCCACAGGGAGTCTAGTCCCACTGTACTGCTGTAGCCAACACTCACTGAAACTTTGTTTATTCCACTTAGGTTTAAGGTGGCAGAGGAGGGGCAGGTGCCAATGTTTGTTGTTAGCGGCATAAATCAGGAGCAAGGTGATGGCATGGCGTTGAGAAGTCAGGCTGAAGTTAGTCTTAAATCTGCCAGCTCTGCTGTCTGTGAACAGCAGCATCCTCAATACAGTTGCAAGCTGGTCCCAGCAGCCCTGTCCTCTTAGTGCTGTCGAGTATCTGCTTCGGGTACAAACCTAGGGTTAATCTTGGGATCAGAGCTATGATGATAGCAGGATTTTAGAAGGCTCAGAAGGAACACAAGTCTTTCTATGCTGATGCTGCCTCTTCCTTGTGCAGCTGGAAGACCTGGATGGACAAGCACAGCCAGGCTGCTGTGGGTTGTTTTCTTTGCTTGAGTGAAGAATTGGGGCTCTTTCCTGTTCGGAGTGGCAGTAGGATTGAAAGGGATCAGCTTGCTTTAGGAAGAGGGAGAGATTGAAATGCTGACCCTTCCCAGAACCAAGTGGTGAAAGGAGTTGCGGCCAAGAGGCAATTTCCAGTTGTGAGCCGGGGTTTTAACCATTGCAGAGGGCTGGATCGTTGCTGCAGTTAAGGCTGTTTATAAAATCAAAGATGTGACCCTGAGTTGCTTCTTACTCTACTTAAGGTCTCATCAAGGACTGACAAGCTTCCAGCAAGGCAGAAGTTCATGTTTCTGGACTACAGTCAGGCGTTTTGTATTGAAATTCAGTCCTGCCAACCACTGAATCCTTTACCTTGGTCCAACTGGGATCTCCCAGGCCCTTGCGAAGTCAGGGGCTTTTCTCTGGATCCACTTGCCATTGTTGCCCTAGATAACATGTGTTGTATAATCTGCAGAGCACCCTCCAGACATGTACGTGGGTGAATCCTCCAGGGAGAACTGAATTCAGCGTTCAGGTCAGAACATGTCCCGTAGGTGTTTGTTGCCATGAGTATGAGTTGGCTGTCTGGGAAGCTGCCAGCAGGACATGTATGGATGGAGTCTTTCTGTTTCATGCAGAGACTCCACACCACCTTGGTGTACTCAAAACTGGGCTGGAGAAAGCACTGACACCGAGGCTGAACAGCGATCTGTTTGTGGGAGCAAACGGCATGTCTGATGCTAGCTTGGGTCTAGTTCTTAAAAGGAGTAAATGTTGCTAAGTTTCAGGTTTCCCCCTGGGCAAATCCAAGGCTAAATAAACTTCAGGTTGGGGTTTTTTTTTTGGTGCCTTGTGGTCCACTGCTTTAAAAGAAAAAGACATTCGGAGTTGTTCCCGCTTGTCTAGTTTGTAAGTCTTTTGGGGTCCCAGTTTTTGAGTGTTTCTTGTTGTTGGTAGGCTAGAGCTTTGCTTTGAACTAGGAGAGCAACCCTTCTTCCATGTTGCCCTGATTCCAGGAGGTGGGACTTGAGGCAGTGTCACCTTCTGGGAGAGATTGGAACTGGGGGGGATAAACTGGTGCGGCATCACTGACTTCAGTGAAGTTACACAGGCTTCTATCCAGTGAAATGCTGAGGGAATGCTGGATTTACACCTTGCTGAGGTCGGTGGGACAGGCAAGTGTAGATCTAGAGTGGATCCGCAGCTACGGGTCTGAATTGGTGTTATCTCATGCCTTGTCTTGGATTTCTAACCCCTGCAAACTGAACAAAAGGCTCCAAATCAGCATTCTTACGTTGGTAGTGGTATCTTCCAGCTCTGCTGTACTTACCCTGTGCAAAGGAGCTGACGCATTGCTTTGGCTACATGATATGGCTCTGGAAGAGTTGGAAACCAAGCTCCAGATGTTTTATATTCCCTTTTTAAAGTGTGAACTTTTTTCCTTTGTGTGTGTGTTGGTGGGGCAGCTCAAAGGGGCCGTTGTTTGTTGGGTGGCAGAGACTGTTGGCTAGGGAAGATCTTGGTGTTGCACTGGGATGTCGCCAGCCTGAGAAATGTTGGAGACAAAGGAGATGTTGGGACTCTTGGAGTTGATCTCAGTGCCACAGAGGTGCGTAAAGCTGGGCGTGTGAATGTTAGGGAGCTGGGAAATGTGCAGGCCAGGTTTGCTAATGCTAAAAAACAGCCAGGCCCATTTCCATGACCAGAAGTTGGTCCGTGATGGCACCATTTCCCCTTTGCATGAGGAGGCTGGATGCTGGGTGAGTCTCGCAGAGGGTCCTTTGTGCACAGGGATCCCCTTGCAGGGCTACAGACAGCCTGCTCTGACCCTCTCCCCAGTGTTCCCAGCCCCATTCGCTTCCTGCGTCAGAGGCCCCAGTGCCTGCCCCGCAGTGAGTCACAGCTGGGATTCCTCAGCTCTGAAGTGGTTCCTTCTCTTCTTCTTTCTCCCCCTCCTCCCCAGGTGCTGAGCTTTTTTTCCAAAGCCTTGAATTGAAGGGTGTGTCTACAAAATCTCGCAAACACACGCAGGCCCCAGCAGGAATGGGTGAGCACTGTTCCCATTATGTTATGAATACCTGGCCGATTGCCACGGGGATCCTGCCAGGCTGAGCAGCCAATCTCGAGCACCGATACCTGCTGAGCTCTGGAGTTTTGGTCTTCTTGCTAAGTCATTTCTTTGCAGAGATGGACAGTTTTAATCTCCTCTCAGCAACAGCCATGTTTTTGTACTCGCTTGGCCTGCTGTGATATCCCAGTTCCCACGGTTAGCAGCTTCCCAGGGTACTATGCTGGTAGGGGTGGAGAGTTGAGCAGGCAGCTCCAGCAGCTGGACTGCCCATCCTTGTGTGTGACTCATCTCATCCAACCTGCAATCTCAAATATTTTCTGTTGCCCTGCCCTGCACACTGGGCACTGCCCGAGCTCACCCAGGCCCCTCCATGGGTCTCGACTTGATGTGCAGCATCAGGTTTGGAGGCTGTCTGTTGTATTTGTGCATCGGAGAGATCTGTCAGGCCGGGAGGGAGCACAGCTGGTGGTCTGGGCCCAAACCCTCTCCATTTCCTGAGGGTGGACATTTGCCATGTGTTGGGCTTCTTCCACTTCCTCAAACACACCACAAGCACTTGGTTGTTGCTCGTGAGCATGTTGAGGGATATGTGTTGTTTAAGTAGCCGTGCTTAAAGCTAAGCAGAGAGGATGCAGTAGCTGAGACTTCAGCATGACCTCTCAAGGTGACAACAAACTCTAAACCCCGCTTGCAAGCTCTGGTTGCTAAAGTCTACAGAGGCCTAAGGGAGCAGGTCTTCTGTGCTAGCAGTGCCTGCTAGCAAGGTTAAGCCACCAGTGAAGGTCTGCAGTCTCTGCCATGATGTGCTGTCAGGCTCCACAATTGAAAGCTGTCTCAGACTCGGCTGGGATCTGTTCAGAGCAAAGATGATGGGTGTGAGGTTGGACAGGGTCTCTGGACCATGCTGAGCTTGGAGCATATGAAACCTGGTACAGACAGACCCTGCTCTGAGCTGCAAAGTCTCAGTCCTGATCACTAGTAGTAATTTGACTGCATCTTCTTTCTGTTTTCTTTTGTTTGCTCAGCAAAATGGACACCAGCTCACACGCATCTGTCCTTGGCATGACGACTATACCCTGGACAGGCTGGCCTTTCCAAGCCCTGATGAACTTTTCACACTGGAAAGGAACGTCCCCATCTCTGCTGAGACCTGATACGGAGGTTAGCATGGGCCACAATCCACACTGCCAGGCAGTGTTCATGTCCCCATCTGTGGGCAGAGCTGCTGCTTTTCCCAGTGCCCCTTTGCTTCTTGCCCTGGGTTCCCAGAGACTCCCCTTGCCACTGGGTGATGTTGCTCTGTAGTGTAAATGGCGTGTGTGTAAAGGGGAGGCCGGGTCAGGAGATGCTGGGAAATATTGGTTTGACTCATGCCTTCCAGGGAAAGAAACATCGCCCTCCCACGCACGCTGCTCCCCACCCTTTTTGCCCCCACGCCGGGGCTCTGTCCTCCTGGAGGGCTGTGCAGGATTAAACATGGGCAAACATCAAATGGCCAACCTTATTGCCATTTTGTTTCAGGTGAGGCTTCCTCCAGGCCTGTGACAGCCTTGTGGATATGCAGGAATTTGGGCTGGGTGGGGAGTGTGTTGAAGCAGCAGCTGCTGCTGCCTCACTGCGCTGCGTGTGCGGGTCCCTGGCATGCCTGGAGGCGGAGGTGTGGGACCTGTTGGCACTCCCACCCTGTAAGCCCAAGGGCAGCGAGCTGACACAACTCTCCTGGAATCTGTCCCACTCTAACCAGGATTGTTGGCAGGCGGGTACCGAATCTTGGCAGCAGAACAAGGGAATGCTGGTTTCTCTGAAATTCTTGGGCTCGTTTGGTCAGGGTGTTGGCATGCGGAGTCATGGCAGAGTTGGCACATGTATTGCAGAGGCAGGCAGTGAAAGCCTGGAGGCAGGACTGTGGGGCCGGGGGCTGGCTGGGCTGGCAGCTCAGGGTCTCTCCTATGTCCGTCCTAGCCGGTAGCAGCTTTGGTCTTTGGTTTTTGGTTGTTTTTTTTTTCTTTGCACTAGTCTGGGGCCACCAAGTGATGAGCCAACCTTGTCCTTCATTCCTCTTCTCACTTTGGGCTGAGGGCAGTGAGATGTGGTACCAGGAGCCACTGGGCTAGAAGGCTGCCGGCCCTGTTGCACACTGGTTTTGGTACTGCTGGGGGTCCCAGCCACAACAGGGTGATGCATGGAGTCCCTCCGTGATCCAGTTCCCCTGAACCAAAGCCAGGCTGAGGACATCTCAAAGGTGAAGCTCCCTTAGCAGGTCTATGCAGGCTTCTGTCTCCCAGGCACTGTCTGGGCGGTAGAGACCCCAGGGCTGCCCTGAGCCAGCCAGGCGCAGGTGGAGATGAAAACTAAGCAACAGGGGTGGCTGCAGGACAGAAGAAGAGGTGTTTCACATGTCTGGGGTGGTGAAAAACTGGAAATAGTTGAAAGCAAGGGGCAGCCCAGCCTTGCAGCAGAAAACCTGCGCTCAGCTTGCCCACCCTGGGGAGTCTGAAGGACTGCAGGAGAGGAAAGCCTCGGCTGGGCTGCTGTCCCCCGTGATGAATTCATGCAGAATTTCTCCCCTGTTTTGTGCCAGGTGTGGAGTGGGCTGGGTGGAGGTGGCCTCCCCTCCCCTGCACACCTGGCCAAGGAGGCAGGCTGTGGGCAGGGGAGGGCCTGGCAAAGCGGGCAAGGCTCAGGTGTTCACATTCCTCCCCAGATTGGCCACGGAGAGAAAAATCTGGCCTTATATGGTCAAAAAAGCCAGTGCCGGCTGCTGCTGCTCCTCCCTGCGAAGGGACATGTGGAGAGGTGTGGATGGGCTGATGGGGTCGGGCATGTTTTCCTCCGCCCTTCCCTGTGTTCCCCTCCCTTCTCCAGGTGCCCTGGAGGCAATTGCTGCCTTGGCTTTGTAGCCCGCATGGCTGATTTCTGGGGCTTGCAAAAAGGTTGTTTCCCTACAGCGAGTGCGGCTGGTTTCGTGTCCCCCAAGAGCCAGGGAAGTGATGGGTGGGCAGGCCAGGGTGCCCCTCAGTGAGGCTGGAGATCTCTTCAAGCTCAGGTAGACAGTAGGGACAGTACAGATCGCTGCCTGCCTGATGTTTGAGCCTCCTTCCTGCTTGCTAAACTACCTGCTCTCTGTCCTGGGCTGGAGTATTTGGTTAGGAAAACTAAATTATACCCCCCCTCAATGTGATCCCATCTTAGGCTGCAGGCAAAAATGAATAGGAGAAACTGAGGCACAGTTTTGTCCAAGACCACACAGGGAAAGGAAATAAAGCTCTTGTCTTTGCCCAAAACTGGGGGAGTTCATTTTCCCAGCGTCTGATTTCTTCGGGTGAGCTGCTTCAGTCCCTGGAAATGTCTGTCCCAGGCAGCAGGCCTGGGGGATGAGCCGGGAGGATCCATCTTTCTCCTCCTGTCTTGTGCCCTGTTTCTTGGCGTCACTTCAGACATGAGCTAGAACCAGGGGGAGCAGCTGTGGGTGAGGTGGGACTAGCAGATTAAACAGGGCTGGAAATTGGAGTGAGCTTAAGGGTGTTTCTGGAAGAATGCAATTGCACTCAGTGGGACTAGGTGTAGTGGAAAGTCTCTAGAGCTCTAGGCCATCCTTTCTCCATCCCAGGAACACATTTCCATCTCTCTTCCTACACATTTAACAACATGGAACATGTGGAGGTATTCCCCCCCAGCTCCGGTACAGAGCATGAGCTTGGCTTGTGCCATATTTCCCCAGTCTAAATTTCCTTGTCTCTGTGAGCCTGGCTGCTCAGTGCCCCAGGGAGGACTAGAGGATAGGCTGTCTGCTTCAAGACCAGCTCTGTGACCTGTTTTGGTGTGAGCCTGGTGGGTGCTCTCTGCTTCTGCGCAAAGGAGCATCCCTACATCTGGAGGGAAAGGAGAGGTGGGAGAAGAACCAGAAATCCACATGCAGCTGGATGGCTGTTTCATGAAGAGCAGATGGGCTGAAAGCTGAGCTTCCAAAGGAAAACATGGCTTGTCTCCCTATAAAGTTATTCTTGGTGTTTTCTTGCAGGATTTAGCCCAAAGGGGGACAGAAAAGGGGTGTGTGTCTGCAGGCCAGAAAGGGTCCTTGGCCTTGGTGGGGCTGGCAGAACACTCCCCAGCCAGAGCGCTCGGTGTTACTCACAAAAGCCAGATGCTAAGGAGGGGAACATAACAGGTCCGTTCCCTGGACTGATGAGATCTGATTGAGGGAGGTGTTTCTCGTTCTTGGTAGCTCTGTTGGGAGCTAATTCGCCTTCCTCAAGCAGATCCCCAGACTGATTCAAAGTGTGTGTGGGCTATGAAGGAATGAGATCTCCGTCTGTGTGCGGTGAAATTAATCTGTGCCAGCCAGGCTGGGTTACAGGCATGGTTTCCACCAGGACATGAGTTCTTGGTGGGTGAGGAACACGCTTTAAATTGGGTGGATATTTGTGCCTTACTCCCTTCAGAGCATCACGAAGCATCCAGGGAGTGATCCTGACCACGCTTTGGTGTCCTCTTGCTGTGTGGGAGCTGTTTCCCTTCTTTCTGGGAGGCTGGGCGTGCTGGAGGAAAGGAAGGGGTTGTTTGGGATGTGGCAGCTTATGGGATCCAGGGCTTGCGGAGGCCTCTGAGCTTCCTCTTTGGAGGCGTTTGCAGTGGTGTTACCTGCCCAGGAGAGGGAGCCTGGAGCTCACACTTGGGTGCTCCCCACCCCAGGAGGCGGCTGCCCAGGTATGCGGTTCCCTTAGATGTGGTCTGGGGCTCAGACTCTCCCTGCTTGGAAGACAGCAGAGGAGCTCTGCTGCTTCCCTCTCGTCTGCTCTGGCTTGTCTTCTGGACTCAAGCCCAGTTGCTGTTGTGCAGACGTGAATTATTTCCCTGGTGATCTTCCCTGCCAGAGTCTGCCCCACCAAAATCAGCTCTGCCCCCTGCTTTCAGCACATGGATTTATCTGTCCCTGGGTTTTGCCCCTGGGCTTTGTCTCGCAACTGGGCCATGTCCTGGACATCTGATGTCTCCTTTCCCCATGCTTGGGCAGATGCTCCAATCTTTGGCTCCAGACAGGGTTTGAGATCATCTTTGGGAAGCCTCTTGCAGTTGAAACTGATACAGCTTTACCTGGAGATGGCTGTGCTTTGGATTGCATAGATGTAGCTTGCCAGATAACACAGATGGGCTTGCCTTTATTCCGCCAGTCTCCTTAGCAGCAACTAAATCTGGCCACTGTGTTGATTACTGTGCTGGCTCAGCATCCTTGCCCTTGTAGTACTGTCCCCCAGCACCCTAAAGGGGATCTGAGATCCTCAGTTGATGGTACTGCCTGGTATTTCTGAAGGGGGCAAGGGGTGCGATTCTCTTCACTGGACAAAGAAAAAAGATACAGAATTTCCCAGTGAATTAAACAGTTGGGTTTAGAGCTGGCTGTGTGGCAGGTGTGAGAATAGCTGCAGAAATTAGCGCTGAGGAAGGGCTGGTCCTTCAGATTAAGTCAGTGCTTAAGGGGTAGTATGGTGGAGGGGGAAGGACAGGTGCATGTACGAGTGTCCCAAAGCAATGTGACTGTCTCAGGCATAGCTCAGCTCCCATCAATGGAGTGCAGGAATTATTCTGCTGCATAAAATCGTTGCCCTGGTATTGGTTTGATGTACACTTTCCAATTGTCAGTGGGGAAGCGGAGGCACAGAGCAGTGAAGTGACTGAGACAGTGAAATAGTGAGTTGGGTCCTTCTCGCATGGGTCCTGAAACAGTGGATGAACGCAGGAGTCCAGCTTCCCCTGCTCTGGCCTCAGGGATTTCTCCCAGTTTTCTGAGTGGGGAAGGCTCAGAAGCAGCAAAAAACCCCCATACAGCAGGGAGGGAACAGCTACAAACTCTCTTCTTGCAGGACCGGGCTGCTGTTGAACCCTGCCCTTTCCAGCCTGGCCACAAGCACATATCTCTGACCACCCTCTCCTTCAGCTCCCCCAGGTTGAATGTTCAGGGCTCCCAAACCCTCCCTTTCCATTCAGCTTTCATTCTGGGCAACACTAGCTCTGTGTTTCTCCTTCCCCCACCACAGCCTCAGCTCCACCCTGCCTTACAAGAACGCCAGGCTGTTCAGAGCAGTCATTCATCTCCTGGGCCTCACACACCTCTGGTGTCCGTTCAGCCTTGCACAAACCCAGCATTGTTCCTCCAGCTGGAAGGGCTTTTCGTTGAAGGGCTCTGCTGGGTCCTGCCTCCAGGGGAAGCTCTGCACTAAAGTGCTGCCTACTCCTGAAGCTGGGAGTGGCTTGTACAACGAGGAGCTCACTCTTAGCTTCCCCCTTTCCCATCCCTGCCACTTTGGGCAAGCAAATTTAACAGGTGGGGACTCTTTCTGCTGGTTTGGACTGTCCTCCCATCCTCTGTCCCTGTACCCTTTGAGCTAATTCTGAAAGTGCAGTGTTTCTCTCAGATGGGCAGCAGAGATGCTCCCCATCTCAGGTCCCCTAGCACCTCTAGGGGCCTTGTCCATTTTGGATCTCCCAGATAAGTCCCTTAGAGGAGGGTGGTTTTGAGCAAGGAGCCCCAGGAAAGCCCCTGTGCTCAGGAAGGGCACCTCTGAAATGAGGGGCTGCATGGAAGTGCAGTTCCCCAGGATGGATTTGGGCCCCAGTGCACAGAAGTGCCCCTTTGCAGAGGTGCACGGGGAGTGTAGCAAGGGGAGGCTTTGTGTAGATGACTACAGCGGTGAGACTGTGCTGGCCTGTGCAATAACCCTTCATCTCCTGAAACATGCTTGAGCTGCTCTGTGCTTCAAAGCCATGTGGGAGCCTGGTGGCAGAAGAGCAGTGAGCTCCCCAAAGCCTTGGCTGCTGGCTCTGTGTCTGCCCCTCCAGCCCCATGTACTTCTTCCTGGGGATGGGGACCAAACAAGTTGCCTGGGAAGCAATTTCAGCTTCATTTGGCTGCTAGAGTTTAGCCGGAGCCCTCAGCTGAGGCGTGCTGGCGACTGGAGAAGGAATTACTGTTCAGGTGGGCTGTGGTAAGAAATTCAGAGAAACCCAACAGTACAATATATGCTGTATGACACTCTGTACTTTATTATAACAGCCATAACCCCAGAGAGCCAGTGTTCTGGTTACATAGACGCTATGTTAGTAGTCTATCCTATAGAAATGTGCAAATACTGTGATGCACTCAATGGAAATATGCCAAGAGACTATTAACAACTCCTCCTGTGAACTCAAAATCTGGGAACTCAAGTGGGGCTGCGTGGTAGCGGCTGAGGCCAGAGCCTGGCCTCATAAAAGGAAATACTGCAGGGCACTGTCTATGTTGGTTTGTGCAAGAGGGCCACAGAAATGTCTGTGTCGGGGCCAGAACATTCCCCCCACCTAGCTCGCGGGGCGACATGGCATCTACAGAGTTGGCTCTAGTAGCTTTGATGTGACGTGACTGGTGTGCGTTGGCAGTGTCAGCCAGGTAAGGTAAAAGCTGCTATGTGAGTTCAATAAATACAAAGACAAGTCCTGCTTGTTGTAGTTAAATGGGAACCAATGTGCCGTTTCTAGGACCTAGCACCACTGTGCGTGGAGTCTGGAGGGCCTTTAGGTGAGACAGACAGATGCTCTCTGTTAGAGAGATGGCTTAAATAAAAGTTTTGAGGAGTTTTAGCTTTGGTGGCATGGGAAGGAGCAAGGGGCCGCCTCAAAGGCAGTAAAATCAGTTAAATACTCTGAAGTGGCCAAGGATCCCCCATTACAGCCAGCATGTTTGTCATCAGATATGCAAATCTACCTGGCTCAGGTTGTTCACCTGCATCTCCCCACCAGCTCGGTTTGGAAAGCTTGATGCTGCCTTCCTGTGAAAGCCACATCAGTGAATACCTCACAGACATGCACAGAGCAGGGACAGAGCAGAGAGAATGATTTTGTAATACTGATAAAATGGCTGGACTGATGGCGCCTGGCTGCTGTGTTAAAAGCTGGTGTAACAGTACTTTCCCCTCCTGCCAAGTTTCCTATAGGTATATGTCAAAGGCTGTGAATGCAGATCTGGGGAAACAGACCTAGAGAGGAAGATGCTGGTGTGGTTAACCTAAAATGGGAGAATCTCTAAAATCCTGGGTTGGTTTATGCTTGTAACTGATAATGGAGATGTTAGCTGGGATGTTGTAAAGGCAAACTTAAAAGAGACAGCCTGGAGTGGACTCTCGTCCTTTGTCCCTCAGACGTTGGCTTGAGTTCAGGAGAAAGTGCTTTGGCCTCGTTTGGCTACAGATGCCAGCAGGCCTTGTGTTTATGCTGTGGGTCTCCGTTTCTCCTAGGAGCATTCGTCAGTGGGCAAGGAGCTGAGCTTTGGCCGGGCACCACTGATGAAGGCATCTGCCTCGGGTGTCACTGTGGTGTCACTGTGGCTTCTAGAGGGCAGTATCTTTGTGCTGGCTCCGTTTGGCTTCATCTCACCGTTGGTGCTGCGTGTTCCTCTGGCAAACAGCTTGGAGTTTCTCAAGGTGCTGGCAGAAACTGCAGGGGTGGGGTGGGGGAATGAGAGAGGGAGGTTAGAAACGTTTCATTCACACTCTGCTTTAGCGAACTGTATGAATAAAACCACTTACGGTGCTTTGGTCTGGAGTGGACGGTGCTGATGACTGTGGGTATTGGTTGCTCCATGCTGTGAACACAAGGACGGAGTCATGAGGACATGTATTAACCTCTGTGATGCCGAGTTAGGACTCAAGTTTGGCCCATGTGAGCCTGGGCTATGTGGGTAGAGCCAAGTGCATGGCTGGATCATGAAGGCTGACTCAACAGCATCTGGGCAAAGCACCATCTAGGGAAATGCTGGAGCCCTCCAATCTGGGGAGTCTAAGAAAAACTTCAGAGCAAGAAACAGGGCTGAACTGTGTGGGGACAGCTGGGATTTGTTCTTTCCTTGATCAAACCTTCAATACCAGACTCAAAGCTCAGGATATCTGCTTTCTCCTAGGTGTTTGGGTGCATCCCTTCCCCTCTTAAGGCACAAGGAAGCCCAGCTTACCTGCTCTCCTCCCCTTCCATCAGCTTCCTGTAAGTGAGGATCTCCACATCAAGTGCCAGCTTGATGTTCATCAGCTCCTGATACTCTTTCACCAGGTGAGCCATATCCTCCTTGCTTTTCTGTAGGGCTTCTTCTAGCTTGACCAGTTTGGCTTTGGCATCCTTGAGGGCCATCTCGCCATGCTCTCCAGCTTCTTTGATATGCTCCTCTAAGTACAGGCACTGGTGTTGCAAAGGGAAAAGGGCGGTGGAGGTGTTAGGCATGCTGTAGTTTCAGATTATATGTCAGAGTTTTGTCACCCACCCCAGGACACACCTGGCTCTTCTGGGACACAATGCAGGACCTCAGTTTCTGGATCTGTATGTTCAGGTCTGCGATGTCCCGTCGGCTGTCAAGGAGGTGACTGCTGTAGGTGCCTGACTGGGTGCTTCCTTCATTCAGCTGCAGGAGAGATGGAAGAGTGGGTTATCTGTACACCTCCTCTGCTGTAGCAAAGGAATCTGCAAGGATTCCCACTGCCCTTGAGGAGAAATGCCTAATGGGAAAAACAGTGGGTGTGTGGAAGGACTTAGGGCTCATTCTCGTATCCTCTTCTGGCTGTAGCTGTGCCAGGTATAGAGCACACTGTCTCTTGAGGTTAATCACATTCTTGCCCTGTGTGGTGAAGGCACCAGTGGAAAGTCATTTGCATCTTAGGAGGGACAGGGAGATGGCCTTGCCTTTCTCCACTGACAGTATGGAGAGCCTAGAGCAATGAAACTACTAATTTACACACCTGTGTTAGGAGGAGTTGATCTGGGTTAGCACCCTGTTCCTCCCTCCGTTCCCAGGTGTAGTCTGTCCCTCCACATCTTGCTGATTCCTGTAGTTTCTGGGCTGATCTCTCTCCCTCTTCTTTCCCTGCCTCTCCCCAGTATCAATCAGATAAGGAGACAAATACCTTTCTCCTGGTAAGTGCTTCAGCCTCCTCCCAGCTCCGAAGAGCCAGGGCTTCATACTGGGCCCTCACTTCTTCCACAATTCTGCTCAGATCAAGTTTGCATGTATTGTCAATTCCCAGTACAACAGAAACGTCCTTAATTTCTGTCAGCAGCTCCTCAAGTTCCTGAATAGCAAAGAGAGAATAGGATTAGAGATACCAAGTAGTCAATAAAGCTATGAGCCAAGAGAGAGCTGGACCTGGGCAGATAGCTAGGCAAAACATCTTCCATATGCGGTATGGAGATGGTGAAACTTCCTAGGTTTTCAGTCTCTGAAGTTTGGCAGCTGGTACTTTCTCTGTAAAATCCAGGCTCAGGCTAGGGTGTTGGTTTGGGACCTTTGGATACAATCTATTAGAGAGTCTGATAAAATAGTGCATTTGTACTGCATCAGGAGCAAGTTAATTGAACTGGTGATCTTACTTCAGTATCTACCAATATTCAGATGGTGGGCATGTGTGTCTTGGGCAAGAAATAGGGCAGCATGAATCATTCTGCAGGCTGATGGTGCCAGAAAGATGGCTTTGCCCAGCGCTGCTTCGGTATCTGGAGAGGCTGTGGCTGCCACTTGTGTTGTTGTAGTCTGCTTTGTGTCTAGTTAGAGAGGAGAGAGACAGACCCTTCTTTGAACACATCCATCGCTAGCAGACCTATCCCACTCCCCGGAGCTGCTCTCCTGTGCTGGGGAAACTTAAGCCAGCATGGGAATGACAAACGTGCACGCACAAGCTGCAGTATCACCGACTGGGATATTTGCTCTTGATAGCTGACTCGGTCACAGCTTTAGAAAAAGGAGCCAAACAATGATGAATGCAGACTCCTCTCAGTGAACCTAAAAAGGACCCTTAATCCGTGCCTGTAAACTGCACTCCTGGGTGGTTTGTATCCAGGCAAGACATGACTTGACACTGAGCAGATGGCGTAAACATTCACTTGGCAGCTCCTGCCCAGCCTCAGACTGTTCCTGCAGGGGTGTCACTCTTATCAGTATCTCTGCAGTTGCTTCTGATTTACACCAGCGTTAAAAGAGAGCAGCATACATCTCTTCCCATCTCTTACCTTTCATCTTGATGTTTTTGTTCTTCTCTTTTGTGCTGAGGGCTCTGATCTCTTTAGAGAAGCATTTGTATACCTTGTTTGCCTTGCCTTCCCCTGACTGGGGAAACAAAGGGTACCCTGGCATAGTGATTCATGAATAGCAGAAAAATACCTCACTGCTCTTCCAAAGAGCAGGATTATCAATGTATTTTTTCCCCCTGGTATATAATCCTTGAGCCTCTTAGTTAATCTTTGAGCAGGTTAATAGCTATATGAGAGAATGCAAATTTATTGCAAATACTTGAGCATCCTCTGCCAGGGGAGGGGAAAAAAAAAACCAACCAAAAAACCTGGTGGTTCATTAATGAGGATTGAGGCTGCGATTTTCTTCTGATTCACACCAACATGCTGTGAGCAAAGCTGTCAAGCCGTTTTCCTCATTTGCCCTTACACTGGGTATGTGTGCCTATATGTTGATGTCAGTCAAATCAACAGGTACAGGCGAGAAAATGACTAACCTGAAAACAAGCTGTTGAGAGGGCAGAGAGAGAGAGAGAGGTGGAGGGTAATTTCTTTGCATGAAGCATGGGTGAAAAAAAATATACAGCCTTCTGCCAGGACAGCAGTGTGGAACCTGGAGGAAATTAGCTCAAGAAGAAGATCCTGACAGCAGGATCTGATTTCCAACTACCCCTGTAAATTGCCTCGCACGAGGAATAATCTTAGAACTTCAGAGAAAGTAAGGTTTCATGGTTAGTTGCAGGCAGGGCATGTGTTCTTTGCAGTTCTGATATTATGCAGGTCCTTCTGTCTCTCTGTGTCTCAGTTTCCCCACAAGGAATGTTGACATTCCTCTGTCAAGCACTTTAATTGTATTGGTAGAATTTAGACAAATCATTAGTATTCCCAAAACATGGCTGAGCCTGCTTGGTGACATTTTACAGGCTCTGAGTAAGTGGCTGTAATGGCTTTACCCTGTTTGAGTAGCTACAGGCACGCTGCAGCCTTCGGGTTTGTCTGAAGGGCTGCAGACTCTGTGTCCTTGCCCCCCTTGGTGAAATAATACCTGGCTGTGTGCTTCTCGTGAGGTGGAAATGCGTTATGTTGCATTGTGCTAAAGAGCATCCAGCACCTCACCCAGGTTCACCGTGGCTTGTCCTGGTTTGCTGTGATCCCTTCCTCTGAATCTGAATAGAATAATACTCAGCTCGCTCACGACCTGGGGAACTTGGGCAGTGGGGGTTAGGAGCTGAGCCAGCTTGGGTGTTGGATGGGGATTCCTCACTCTTAGAGGGGAGACCTGCTGCAGCAGCCTCCCTGCAGTGGCTGTAGGGTAAAAGGACCGTCCTGATCAAATGTAAAATGCACTAGTTTAGTAAAGGGAAGGGGATTATCTCCTGAGACCTTTAAGCTGTTTAATAGTTGCCTGCAACACCATGCAACGCCCCTGGACAAACTCTCATTTTGGTGTATATCTGGAAGAATGCCCTCTGTAGTGGAACGGTCCACAAAAATGCGGGTTTTTTTTTGTTTGTTTGGTTGGTTTTTTTGCATAGTAGCTTGTGTGTTCCCAGGCCACTTTCCCAATTGCATTTTTACCTGCTCATAGACGGTTTTCTTCAAATCCATCAGCTCTTGGAGCCCATTGAGTTTTACCTCCAGCTCAGTTCTGTGCAAGGAGCTCACATCTAAATCCTACAGGAGATAGAAAGTGTATTAATCCATGATTTGTCTTTGAGTTAGTAGCAAGAAGTCTTTCCCACTGCCACCTCCTCCCCCAGCAAGTGCCCTGCGTGCTGTTTATTAGCAGATACTTGTGAAACTGCTCTCCTGTTCTACAAGTAAGGTGGCTGCTTTGTGGACCTTTTTCCTCTGCTTTTTTTATTTTTTTTGAGTGAGATCTTTGGTGGAAGTCTCAAATGAGGTAGGGTGGAGAAGGAAACAGGCAGGGCTGGTCTATACCCACTCATCTTTTGTTCACCACAAAAAGCACAGGTTATTGAAAACTCTGATGCCATCCACAAAAGTCACCAGAACTGCCCTTACTGGTTGATGAGTGTGTCAGGGAAAACATGCAATTAGCCATAATAATCATTTGCGGAGAACGTTTCCTCTGTCTAATAATACCCTGCATTTGTGCACCTTGGATTATTTTTTTTTTAATGTAAAGGCTGTGCACAAAGCCTCCCGTTCCAGTTGATAGTCAAATGCACCTACTCCTGGGGTGGGATGTTTAAACAGGATGTGGCCATGTGACAGAAAACAAAAGCAAACACATTTATCAGTTTCCAGCCTTTTCCAACCTATGATATCATTCTGACAGAAAACATGCCAGGGAGGAGGGGTGTTGCCTCAGAGGGTCCTGGGGTGCAGACCCCTCCAGGCCAGGTCTGGCCAGTGCAATTGCAACGTGGTTGGGTGCAGGCATGGTCTGACCCCCAGGCGCTTCCACCAAGAGCCACGGGGCTTTTCTGGAACCACGGATAGCCCAGACTCATGTGGACTTTTTCTATTGAAATGGTGACTGTGTTCACCACTGCTGTCCTCCTCAAGACCTTATTACCCCACAAAACCTCTGCGGTACAAGGACTTGGTTCAAAGCTAGCTGAGCCTGGACCACCTTGCCTCTCCAGGCTCTTCTGTGACTACGCAGAGCTGGTGCAGAGCCTGTGCAGACGAAAAGCTGCTCTTGCCACTGACCTTTTTGAGCTCTGTGAAGGTGTATTCCATGCCACTACAGAGGCGAATTTCATCCTCGTATCTAAGGAGAGTGAAAAAAGCAGTGAGAAACTACACATGGCGAGAGCCTCTGGGATGCTTAAGGTTGTCTTGCTGGCCCCAAAAAGCGTTGGCATCAAAGCTGTCTGCTTTTACTGTGATGTCCCACCTCCTTGATGTACGCTAGACAGCAGGGAGAGATATGTCTTAGGTGTGGGCATCCTGGACAAGTGAGAGGATAACAAGCTGCCACATGCCAGCTGCTCTGTAGTAACACCATGAGTACTTTAAGGCTGAAGAGCCCCAGAGTAGAGAGAAGGTAGCTTTAATTCTAGTTTAATTTGAGGGCTGAGCAGCCTCAGGTTAGCTCACATTTGCTACAGAAAGAGAGAGTAGGCTTGGAGAAGTGGGGTGTGGTGAGTTATTCTGTGAAACCCAGTCACATGCCCAAAGACTCCTAAATTTTCACCCTAAGCCTTCCTCTTCTCTTTCTTTCAGGTATCCTCAGCATTTAATTTCCAGAGCCCGAGAGTCGTCTCAGCGAGAAGACTTTGGCTAGTGAAAATTCCGAGAATACCGGCGTGGTGTCATAACTTAGCCTAAACGTAGCACGATTTGTGAAGTAACACGGGACCTGGCAAAGCAATTCGTGGAAAACAGTGCCCACAGAGCAGAAGGTAACAAAGCCCGGATAGGATAGGGTGGAGTCCTAATGGCTAAATATCCAGCAGAGGAACCAGCCCTGCAGGTGTTTAAAACCAGGTTTGATAAGGCAGGACCAGGATAGCAAAGACTTAATCCAGGGGCAAATGCATTTCTTGATGACCAGCAGCAGACACGAGAGGGTAACTTAGGGAAGGCACCAACCCTCGCTGGCTCTTGGGACGAGCGTGTGGCTAGCCCTAAGGTTGCTAAAAGCAGGTGTCTGACCAGGAAGCCACCGGGTCTTTTTTGGGCCTGGTGTATGGCCAGCAGTGGTTTGTTCGTTTGCTGTGCAGGAGCATTATGTGTGGTTTGGTATCTCCCGTTGTGCTGCTGGACAAGCTTTGGGAGTGTTGGCTCTTCTGCTGAGACCAGGGCAGGTTGTGCTCTCAGGGAGGTCGTGGCTTCCCTGCTCTTCCATGATACCTCAGGCTCCTCCTAGCCTAATGTGCACATAGCGTTTCCAGGCTTTGAATTAAACCTTTCAGTGCTGCTTACACATGTCCCCAAGTTGATATGGGGAAGGCTGAGACCTTTGAGAACGAGATAAAATGGCATCTCCTAACGGAGTGATGATGATGGTAAAATTGGGAATCACAGCCATATTCTGTTGTTTGGTGGTCTGGTGCATCATCATTCCAGTTACTCTCGAGAGCCTTCCCTGCTGTTGTACAAACCTTTAGGAGAAAGAGGAGCTGTGCCTTGCTGCAAAGAGAGGAGAAGGTGTTGGCAGTGCAGCACAGGGGGTCACACTGTGGGGCAAGGGGGTAAGTCCTGCTCAGGAGCTGACCTGAAATATCAAAACCAGCTCCCTGGAGCTGTTGCTTCCTCGACAGAGGGGATAGCAAGGGCAGGGAGGGGACGTGACAGTCACAGGCTTTACAGTTAGGCACTTTTAAGGTTCTTCTTGAATACCCCCATGATCTTAAAACTCACCCTCTCCTTGCCTGCTTTTATAACACCAGGTAGCGTGGCTAACGAGATTTACCTGTCTGGTTTCTCTCCGCTTTAGCTGGAATGTTAGCCATGCTGCCAGCAACTAGGTACTGAGCTTAATTACAGCCTGCCACTCTTCCTTCATCCTCATTGCACCTCAGCCCAATCCCAGTCTGTCCCAGCCTGCCGAAGCACCTTCACGCATTGCCAGGCGTTGACATAATCCTGCATATTGAACAAACAGCACTCTTGACTGAAAGAGAGCAGGCCCAGCCAGCCAAACATGCTCACTGCACAGCTCTGGAGGGACCTGGCGGCCGGGAGATGACTCACATGGGGATGGAGCATTCCACAAACACACTACAGCATTTATCTCCTTAGAGATAATCCTTAAGCAGTCTTGCATTACGGTGTAAATCCATCCCATCTCAATTCATGCGCTTAAGACACACTTGAGACAGGCGTCTGGTCGCCTTGGGCTCCTTCCATAGGCAGTGAAGCAAAATCAGAGGTGAACCAAATCTCAGGCAGGCTATGTTCCTCTCTGGATGTGCCTTCAAGACCGCTTTAGGGTGAAGATAGAATGGTGGGATGGATCTGAGCCTGGTAGCATGAAATTAAGTCAGTCTTCCTCTTGTGAAGCAAGGAAATGGGGCAGAAAGCAGCTGAAAACCAGCTGCAGAGGTTGAAGGTAGAGAGGTGTTGACTGTCTAGTCTTCAGGTTTGACTAACGCAGACCTTGGATCTCAGAAATGGATCCTCTGAGGGCTGTATGCTCCATATTTCCCTGCTGTATCTCCCCAGTGCCACAGCAGAGTAGGTCAGCACAGACAAAAATTCCCTGCCTTCTCATTCAAATGGCTCTTTGCATGTGCAAATCACACACGTGGGGAGCTGAAGCAAACACTTTGTGCAGATGGTGCATCTCTGGGCAGTCATCCCTATTCAGGTATGTTTCGGTATTTGATTTTTAGCTTGACTTCCTAAAGAAGCAGGGTTTGAGATGCTGTGCTGGTCTCCAACCTGCTTCCCTGTCCCCTCTCCACTCTTTGTGTTTGGAATTGCTGGTCAGTGGCAACCTAATTTGGGGAGGTGGTGCAGGTGTCCCAACTACTTAAATCTCACGTATGGTTTTTGGAAAGCGGTTGCTGAATAGAAAGGATAAATGGATTAAGGCCTTACAGAGGAGCACTGGCAGGCATATGTCACATCTTAAGTGATGTATTGCTGGGCAGCAGCCTGCTTGAGTGGTCACCATGTGTATGGTGAGTTTCATCTGGAGTGCCCCAGCTTGGATGAGAACATAACCAGTTAAATTTGCCAGTGTAGTTATTAGCTTTTCCTCCCCCAAAAATATTTCCCTTGGGAAAATAAACCTCCAGAGGAGTTGGAAGCCTCCAAAATTTGCATGGTTTAGACAGACCGTTTGCTCTAGAAAAACAACTGGGCAGGGGTGGCTTTCTCGAAGGCGGCGTGCAGGACTCAACAGAGCCAGCGTGGGTTAGGACGGGGTTGGATTGCTGCCTGGAGAAGGCTCAGCAGAAGCAGCAGTTCTCTCCCCATGAATCACTAACCGCTGGGAGCAGCGCAGGGGATTGTCACAGTCACAGAAATCCACCTGCACTGGCTTTGGGTGTTAACAGCACCCAATGACAGGGTGGGTTTTGCCTGTTCGCTGCTTAGGTCACCCCGGCAGGGCTTGTGCCTTACAGCTCACAGACGGGAGAAAGCGGAAGGGGAACGCTCCGCAAATGAAGGAAAACTGTTTTGAGGAGCCGTGTAATTTCTGAACGGTGTTTTCCCATGGCTGTGTAGTTCCACAAAGTGGGAACCCTTCTCAAGAACGATAGTTAAGGTAGTCATAAGCTGGTAGCCATTGTGGATTCTCTGCTGTCTAATACAGCACACAGGCACATCCTTATCTTCTGTGTGCTGGGTGTGGCACAGGTCCTGTTCCTCTAGTCAGTCTCTCTTTTTTTTTTTTTTTTTTTAGTATTGAGAGATGTAGCATCCTTATCGTGTCTTATTCTCTTGTCCAGCTAGGTAGTAACTTAAGAAAATCAAAAGGCAGGGGAAAACACACAGCCAGCCTGTTTGTGTAAGCACCTTTATCCTTAAGAAATCAGGCTGAAAAATAAGTAAGTGCCAGGCATAGGCAACTAATGAGGCAATTACTGAGTACAAGTATGAGTACAAACTGTGAGAGCAGATATGGGTGACTGATCTGACATTTCTCCACCAGCCCAACCATTTCCTAGCTGGGTTTTCTGACTGTCAGGGAATAAACCGAGAAGTATTGTTTATAACTGCAGGGCCACAGAACAGTTACTTCCTCAGGGAAGTGCAAGGAAGACCAAGTGCTCCAGAGAGGGATGACAGGTCTTAACCTTTTTAGGGCAGGGAGTAAATGGCACAGTCCATATTGTGGCTTTGATCCAAGCTCAGTGTTGCTATCTGTCAGCAAAGCAAGCGTCAGTGATCCCAAGTCTTATAGTGAAAACAACACCCAAATAAAGAGCAAACAAACACCCACTGTGAAGAATTTAGGTATTTCTAGGCACCTGGGTATCAGCGTGTCACTTCTGGAAGGATGCTGAGCCTAATGGTTTCACAGCAGAAGGTCAAGAACCAAACTCCTAGTACCTATTCCTGCTCTGCCACCAGCTTGCTCTGTGAGCTTAAGATAGGCATTTAATTGCTGCATCTCCGTTAGTGTATCTGTAAAGTGGAGGTATCGGTCCTTCCCCTAATTTGCAGACACATCGGGTAGGTGGTTTAATCAAAGTCTGCGAAGAGCTGTAAGACCCTGGGGCTAAACTCTCCGGAGAGGGCACTGTTATTATTTATGCATCACTTTGTACATCAGGAACAGGTTTGGGCTATTACTGCCGTGATGTCTATCATTGCCAGCGGAAGGGTAGTAGTCCCTTAGCATCACTGGTTTTTATTTGACAGTGCCCATACATGGCTCTTTGCTACAAATCAGCATGGAAGACTCCAGCGATCTTGTGTAGGCAGATGGGTGTAACTATAAGGGAAAGTATCTAATTGTGGATTCATCTGTGGTATGTAAATGACACCGATAATAAGAAAAGCATTGTCTTCTTGAATGAGCCATGGCACATCTCAAATGCTTTTATCTGAAGATCTCAAAGCTCTTGGCAAAAGCAGCGATAAGCACATGGCAGCTGGTCTTCCCTTAAACTTTCAGCTCCCTCAATATTTTCTGTCAAGAGGTTTTCTGGGTAGAAGCTTGACTTTTTGGTCAAAGCAGAGTTTTGCTTTGTGGGGTGAAGGGGGAAAGAAAGGCATGTTTGTTAATACTAAGCAGCCTAGATCCATGAAACAGTTTGGCAAGAAAGTTCTAGTTTGTGATAATAGTGTGGAGAATAAATATTTCTCTGCTTCAGTGGCTGTCATTCCCGATAACACTGTTCCTCAGAGCTGTTCTCCGTCCTGAGGCATTTGTCAGATGCCGTGAGCTCTTTGGTATTTTGCTTTTTATGGGTTTGCTTTTATCTCTAGTTAATCAGGAAGAGGCTAGGGTGCTGACTTCTCCAATACACAGTTCTGTGCACACCAAACTAGGAATTTGTTCCTGGGAATACCAGTCTATCCTTGTTAAATCAATCCCACATTCCTCTTTGTGCCCACAGCTGAGCCGATACCTTTGAAACACATCCCCCCTCGTAACCACCAGCTAGGCTAGGCACCTACTTGCTTCGGAAGTTATCCATGGTGTTCAGGACCTTTGTCAGCTCTGACTCAAGATTTTCCTGCTCATAGTTGAGCGCCTTCATCTCTTGATTCATTTTGCTCATGTACTGGTCGTAGATGGCCTTCACGTCTGACTCGGAGTGTGAGTTGTCTTGATCCTTCAGGAAGTTCCACCTTGTTGTCAGGATCTTGTTCTGCTGCTCCAAGCACTGGACCTACAGAAGAGGTTTTGGAGACATTAGTGACATTGACAGCCAAAATCAAAGCTGATGGCTCCTGGCAGGGCAGGAGATACTGACCTGGAGACCTTCAGAGTAGCGAGAAGGTGCTCAAATCAGCAGAGATTTCCAGGGAAAAGTGAAAAATCCCCTGAAAATTAGGCCTGAGGATGGAGGGTTATAGGGACTTCTAGAGGTTTTTACACATTACCTACTAGTTCATTTCTTGATAGAACATGTTCACATCAAAATAAACTGGCATCTTTTATTAAGTCATTGAAAGATAAGGACTGTTCAATGCCAGTCTCCTTCGCCTGTGAACATACTGAAGCAAAGGCTGAAAAATCCACCACAGGTCACGCACAGATGTCCAGGGTGAAAGAAAGTCAGATTTACTACCTCAGAGTGGCACAAAGATAACTCCTCTCAAATCTGTTGAATAGTGAAGTTTGAGTAATGAATCAGAGCCCTGGTTTGTATTGCAAAGCAACAGAGACAAGGCCTATGGGAACTCTGGAGAATAAGCAAAATAATTACAGACTCCACGTGAGGTCTGTGTGTGCATGCGCCTGTCTGCATGGAGAGGATACACCACATTTCATCCACCCACTGCTTGGTGAATCTGGCTCTCTTCTTTCCTAATATTCACAATCTTAACAGTAATTCTCGGTATTTAACAGTTTTCACCTTCAAAGCTCTTGGCTAACTTCAATTGATTATCTGATTGCTACCTCTCTCTCTTACTGCTCTGTGAACAAAACCAAACTCCTTCAGTCACGTTTTGGCTGGTGATGTGTGAGTTGCCTCCAACCGTGTCCTCCGCTCTGTCACGGGGATGATGCAGTGCTGATACCATGCCCCATGCGGTGTGAGCAGCGGGGTGCAGATGCTATCAGGCCTTGACCTTCAGCTTTGACATTAACTTTCTGTGGCCTGAAGCAGCATCAGTGCGATGAAGAGGCAGAGTTCCCAGCTGCTGACCGCTGCGCAGGTGCACGTGAGAGACGGAATCTTTCCCAAAACGCTTCTTGTCTGAACAGAGAGAGAAGCAGGAGCAGAGAGGAGCCGAGTAAATCAAAAGCACTCTGATGCTCACCGTCAGTTCCCAGCAGAAGCAATGGGAGCGTTTGGATGTTACAGGTCTCAGTGTCAGAGACCTAATCCTTTCTTCCTGATATCTTAACGCGTGGCTGTGGACATCCCATCAGTAGTCCAGTCTGCTGGCTGGCTGCTTTGTCCTGGTACAAAACCAGTGTAGCACACTGTGTGTGTGCATGCGTGAGGCTGAGCACCAGAGGATGATGCTGCCGCAGAGCCATACAGGGGCATTGCAAGTGGCACAAGTGGCCTCCAGGGCTACCAGGAACCAATTGGACCACTTGTTCTCTCCATCTGAGGCATCTCGGGGGTTGTGACAGAGCATCCCTCTGTGGGGCTGGGGTCAGCCTGCAGGATGGGCTGTAGGGAACAGCTTCTCATTTTAAGGCAGCTTCCCTGTTTGCTGCTGGGACGGTAAACAATTGAATGCGTTGGCTGCTGTTCTAAGTTCATCTTTGACACTCAAATCAAATCTCAGGTCCTGACCTTGCTCCTAATCATTAGCTGCTCTTTTTCTCCCTCCCTGATACTCTTCAGTTTCTTTCCTGTTCCCAAACCATACCCGTCCACTGGGCTGAACTGCTTACATCTTGGCTTTTTATGCAGCGTCCCTCTTAGCAGAAATTCTTCCTTGCAATGTCTTTTAACGTGAGCTTTGCAGCAGAAGAATCACCCAGATCTGGCCTCATTTCCTGGAAAATCATGCCTGAAAGGACCAAAGCTTGGTCCTCAGAGGCCTCTACCTCTGTGCTGCTCAGGCTAAAGGTAGGGCTTCCAACAGGGGCTCCATGACTTGGCTTTTCCCTGTCTCCCACCTGGATGGAAAATAAATACCAGCAGATCTGGAACAGCCTGCTGGAAAACCACCAGCAGCAAACTCCTGAAGTGAATGTGGTCATTTATCTGAGGAATTAGCTGCTCAGGCTTGAGACCATCTGAATTCCTGATTAAAAAAACCCAAGTTCTCTTTGACAAGGAGGTGTCATTACTTTCCTCTGGAATGCGGGCCTGAGGCAGATGGCTGAAGTTTGCCACTTGATGTACCACTTGAAGCTGCAGCCTTCAAAGCTAAACGCAGGAGCTGCTAGCACTAAAGTCCAAGCCACGCAGCTAAGGTGGGGTGTTTGTATCTTCTGTCCATCAGGCCCTGTAACGCACACTTATCAGCAGGCTGCCAGGTTGGGTTTGTCGGGAAATGTGGAGGCTCTCTCACTTCTTCTATCCTTGTTTGCACGGAACAGGCTAGTGCTTGTGGTCTGGCTCACGTACATATTGTCACTGTGTGGTCTTGTTCCATCTCCCCCATCCTTTCTGCTGAGGTCTGGTTTCTGAGCAGGGCTAACATCCACACAAGCCCCAACCTCTCAATCCAGGTAGTCAAAGGACCAGTCCTGTAGCACGTGCAACACAACCCACCTGGGTGATTTCCAAACCAGGGGTTCTCCAAATTCACATTGCCAAGATCCGTGTTTGGAAAAGCATGGATGTGGAGGCTGCCAAGCCCCTCCATCCAGGGTCAGCCCCTTGCTACCACCACATGCCTGTTTGCACAGGTAGGTGTGGTTGGTTCACAACTATTCAGTTTGGATAGATGCTACGGTAGGTTCCCCCGCCCTTCTCCTTCCTCTCCAGTGCGAATTCAGGTCCTCTTAGAGGTAGAGTTAAAAAAAAAAAAAAAAAAATCCCAAGCCATAGTAGCTTGGCATTGAGTGCCTGTATTGTAGACGGCAGTGAAGCAATCCTCCTAGGAGATTACCATCTGTTTACAGAGCACCAGGGCTTTGCAGAAACCTGCCTCAGCTAGATGAGTTGTTTTCCTTTGAGAAAACCTTCTGCCTTCTCATGGATCTAAAGAGATGAAAGCGACACTTTCTTGGCTAAGCATGCAACCCCTCGCAATAAAAACCACAGAGGAGAGAGGTGGGTGGGGGGTGTCCCTTGCCCACCACATTGCTACGGAGGTGAATCTCCAGCTGTCCTTGGCAGTTGGAGAAGAATTTGAGCTGCCGCCTTAATCAGCATCACCACCCATGGCTGTTTGTCCACTATGGGACCCAAGGCCTGCTGTCACCGGCACCATGCCTTTGTGGCCCTGCCTTTGCTGCTTGGGCAGGGCTGGGTCCCCGAGGACAGAGCTGCCTGCCCTCCCCAGGGACCCGTGGGGTGACAGGCAAGCAAGGGAGATGCCTGGACTGCCCGAAGCCGCTGACCACGGATGCAGCTCGGCTTCCCCAAGAGATGATGCTAGGCCCTTGTTAAAACAGATAGCGCTGAAGGAATAACTGATTAGGCAATTAGCCTGATATTCAGAGCCTGGCAATGGTCAGCTGAAGGCCTTGATAAGTCTCCCAAGCGACTGGTTAGTGCCTGCTTCCCCACCACCATCCTTTTCCCCGTGCTGCACCGTGGTCCACGGTAGCTCACCTTACCTTCTCAATTAGGGTCACGAACTGGTTGTTGAGCAACTTGATGTCCTCTTTCTCCTGCTGCCTCATGGCTTGGAAGTCTGAGTCGATATCGAGGTGCACAGGGGCCAGGAGTCTCTCGGCAATGGAGAAGGAGGGGTAAGAGGAGCATCCGTATCCACCATCTCCGTGGAGGCTGAGAGAGCCATAGCCGTTGCTGGCAAACCCGCTGGGACTGCAGCGGCCCAGGCGATCCGGGGACGGGCTGGCTGCTTTTCCTCTGCTCATCTTCCCTGACACCTCCCAAGAGGAGAGGGAGCCACTGGTGAAGGCTTTGCAAGGGTTAGTCATGCTCAGCTTGTGGCTCTGCAGCTCGAGGGGAGGGAAAGGGGGAGAAAAAAAAAAGAGATGAAGTTTTCTCGCTGCTGCTGCTGCCTCAAAGGGAAGGAGAGTAGTGGCACGCTGAGGAGTTTGGTCGGCTTAATTCCTGTCTCCTCTGCTCGTGGGTTGGCTAATGAATTACAAGCACCTGTTCTCCTATGTTCATTAAACGGAGGAGGGTGTAACCGTTGATGTAATCCAGATCAACCTGTTGGCTTTTTTTTTTTTTTTCTTCTTCTTCCCTCCTCTGTCTGTACCCTCCTTTCTTCAGGAGCTTGTTTGTGTGGTGAGGGCATAGGCACTCGCAGCAAAAACAAATCACTCGCAGGTAATTCGCCAGGCCCCAAGCGGCTGCTTTCCTCATCCTTAAATGGTGAAGAAAGCAGGCAAAGGTGCTGGGCTGCAGCAGGCTCAGGGAGGACGGTTCTGAGCACGGCTGCTGCACTAGCGCTTGGTGCATGGAGCCTGGGTTCAGCCCCTGGCTGGTTTCCAGCCAAAATCTGCAGGAAGAAATTGTAATTTTTTTTTTTTTTGGTGGGGGCGTGTTTAAAATTGTAAAGCAGGAGTCTGAATTAGCTAAGAATGACAGGGGTTTGGAAATGCATCTCAAGCTCATCGTGATTAGAGGCGCTTGCGGTCTTCCTCTGACCATGTGGGCACATCGCAGAAGCTTCTGGTGCTCTGAGTGTTTTAGGGATGATAGGTCAGCCTTTGAGACCCCCTGGGTGTGGGGACCAAGAGTCCTGAGGTTATTCAGGCATCTGGTCTGGCAACAACAGAGACTTTCAAAACCTCTAGACACCGAGTTGGATCTCAGAAGTGCCCAGGTCTATCTTGGACTGCTGCGCTCCCGCTCCTTGCAAGCCCTTTAAAAGCTGGCGCTGGAGACACCAAAAACCACTCTTTTAATGAATTCTAGGCTGCTAAGCTGGCACGCCCTTAAAGACTTGTTCGGACCTAGGTATAAATCAGTGTTGGACGTGGCTTTCTTGGAAGCATTTTCCTGCTTTAACTCAGTTTCTCACGTGAAAAAAATCAGGACAGAACACCCATTTCTGCCTCTGTTTTTGGCATTGGTGTTCCCAGGATAGGGAATGGTCTTTTCCAGCTGAAATTTTGAATTTTTCATTTTGTGGGAAAGCTGCTGTTTTATGGGCTGGTTCTGCCCCACGTTGGAAGACAATTTCCCTGCCAAGTGAAGTGAAAGAAAGCTTGGATCTGTCACAGACCTGCTTCAACAAGAAACGTGTCTGATGATGCAGTAGTTTTTGTCTTTAAGAAGGACTTCAGAAGGCAGATGACCCATTCCAGTAGGGTTAACTCTTTCTTCAAGCATAGTTTGAGTATTTTGCCAAGAACAGCATGTTTTCACATGGCATATCCGTCTTACCAAAACACCATTTCCAGGGAAAATGTTTCCCCTAATGATCCATTTGATCTGAGTCCCGCACTTGATGGATCCTTGTCAGGACTTTTCAGTCTAATCCTGCCTGTTTATTTTAAGGATTAAAACAAAAATTATATCTGGGGGATGTCAAAGCTCGTGGCTCTTGCAAGGTGAGGTGAGATTATCTATCTCATCGTGGGCTGCTCGTTTGTGGCTTTGCGGTTGCAGGCACATCAGTGTTTCTGATTAACATCAGGTCATGGGGTCACCTGGCAAGTTTTTTGCTTCATCTGGTACTGAGGGCAGTTGTGATGGCTCCCTAGGAATGATCCCTCTGAGGGAAGGAGA
Source organism: Ibycter americanus (assembly GCA_035590275.1). Taxonomy (NCBI): domain Eukaryota; kingdom Metazoa; phylum Chordata; class Aves; order Falconiformes; family Falconidae; genus Ibycter; species Ibycter americanus. The sequence continues at coordinate 4,600,165 of JAVJGI010000042.1, forward strand.
TGGAGGTGGAATTAGGCTAGTTCAATTTACTAGCGGCTGGGAGCAGTGTTCTGCACGGAGCGAGGCGGGATGTGGCACGATTACGTTTTGCAAGATCCCAGGAGGCACTGCTGCAGAGAAAGCACTGCTGGTCATCGCATCGGCAGCCACATCTGCCTGAGCATCAACCCCTACTCCTTTCTCCTCCAAGTATCAATTCTTTCTCTCTCCCCGCCCCCTTTTTATTTTTGTCCTTGAAATGAAATTTCTAACACGGAATCCAGCCTGTGAGGATATCCAGTTTGGCTGGAATAGCATCTCCCAGTGCAGAATGGCACAAAAAAACCTCTCCAGGTGACCAGATCTAACTGTAACGTGTTGCTTGATGCCTTTTGAGTCCCAGTTCCTGCACAGCATCGTGTGCTATAAGGCACATCCTCTCTGTTAGATGCTGGAGGTGGGGCTGAATTGTTCTGCCCCAGAAAGATGCCGAAGGATGATGGCTTAGGATTAAAGCTGCCTTTAATGCTTGGCAAAGACAGGGTGGAAAGCTATTTTTCAGTGGGAATGTTGAGCCCGCTCTACTCTGGGATGAGCAAGGCTTTTCAAAGTCCTGCCTCTTTCTAGAAGGATGGGTGTAATTTGCAATAACCCTCGAAGGAAAGTGTTTGCAAGTGGTCATCTCTGCTGGCAGGTGATGTGAGGATGTGTGGGAAGAGCTCGCAGGAGGAGGATTAACCTGCTTTCTAACCTCTCCTTTCTAGGTGCCAAGGCTGAAGCTCCTGCTGGTCCCACCTGCTAGACAGAGGGGCAAGGTGGGGGATCCAAGCTTGGCCAGCTAAGGGGGGACACAGCTGCTCATGGTGCTGGGCCCTAGGGGGACCCTAATTTCAGTCTAGCCAGGGCATTGCTCGGCAGCAGCACCAAACAGCCTGATGCTGAAATGACGCTGCACTTTGGTATCGTAGGTGCACTTAGCAGCACAGAAACCTGTCACCCCTGCTGTCTTTTCAAGGATGGAGAAGGGAGGGCTGCTTTACACAGTGGCAGCCAAAGCCTTGCTGCATGTTTCTCGCTCTTGCTGTCTTCCCTGCCCTATGGGAGAGGCAGTGCTGAGTCAGGGTGTTTCTTCCCTTCCTGCTGATGTTCTCGATGCTCCTCCTCGGCCAGGTATTTGGTTCAATTTGGAATGGGCTGGTCTGCAAAACTGGGCTTTAAGATTTGGTGCCAGTCTTCTTGGCTACACATGAAAACAAGCTAAAAAAGGATGGGGACAAGATGAAGGTGGTAACAAGGTGAAGAAGGCTCTGGAGGTTGCAATGAAGGGTCCGGTCACCTCCAGCTAAACTGCTGTGTCTTCCTGCTCCCATAGTGTTGCTATCTGTGTCCTTGCAGTCTGGTCTAGCTTGTCTCCTGATCCATTTGGATGGAGTCATCACCATCCAAAGATGCTGAATGGTCCCAGGATCTCCCATTCTGGATACACCTGGAGCAAGGCAATGTGTTGCTTTGAGTTTGTGGTGTGGGTCTGTGGTAGGCTGAGGTTTGGGGATGGGCACAGGGTGGCTTGGGGGTGCTTAAACCTTTGCAGACAAACCTAGAGAGTCTTGTCACCCTCCCCTTGACATACGGTGGTTTATCCTGGCCATCTGGAAAATTACCTTTTAGGGTTATTGGCTCGATACGCGTATGCGTGGTAGGATAATTTATTTATCAAGGTTCCATAATTAATTGCTGTTTATTAAGTATGGGTAATGTATGAAGCATAAACAACGAATCAGCATTTGCCCCAAGGAATCTGAATGATTAAGGTTAAGCAAGACGGAGACAGGCTGAGGGATGCAGAGCTGCGGCGGTAATGAGTGGGTCAGCAGGACTTACTTAAGCCTCATCAGGCACGCGAGGAGCGTCTGGAGTGGGAACTGTGCGCTAAGCCTAATGACACATCGCAGGAGAATGGCTGATATTGTGGCCACAGGTAGGACAAGGCAGACCAGCTGCAGGTTCCAGAGAGCCAGGTTCAGTCCACTGAGTTCACTTCAGGTCTAAAAAAACCAGAAGAGGGCCTATTTTGTTAAATGTGTGATTGGCTTTTGTTAAATTTAGCTGCTGGCCCCCATCCTGTGACAGGAGAGGCATTTACCTGCTCTTTTACCTGCATTACGCAGGCTGGAGATAGGTTCATTATACAGGGTCACCGGCCAGCAACGCTGCCCGGAGCTGGGTTTGTGGTGAGAGTCTTTGATTGCAGAGACGCCTTAGTTGAGCTCTGTTTCTTGGCCCATCTCTGCAGTGCCCAGTGGAGAAGGGAAGGTGCTGGGCTGGGCTGGAGGCATGCCCAGACCAGTGCTGTGGTAGGACAGCCAGGGACACGCCAGTGACCACAGGGCTGCATGCTAATTTGGGCACGCTTGTGGTTTACCATTGCTCTCCTTGTCTGACCCCCTCCAACCCTGGGGGACAGTGGATGGGCACCGAGGAAAGCGCTGCGGCCACCCTGCCCACGATGGCATTGGGGCATGGTGACTGGGGACAGGAGAATTTCACCCCAGACTGTGGATCTTTGTGGACCCTGGTTTGGGGGGTGGTTGTGAACAGCTCTGCAGCCCTCTCTAGCACCACTCCATCCCTGCTCTTTCCTTCTGTCCCACTTACTCCTTCTTTCCATGCTCATCCACCCTTCTAGGGTCACATTTCCATTCTCACCTCCTCCTTCCATTCCTTTATGTGCCTGCCCAGAGCCATCCACATCCCCCTCCTCCTGCCAGCCCCTTTCCCTCCTCCCTCCTTTTTGATTTCTGGGTGAAAGCAGCTAAACCACAACCGTCTAAATCGCCTCCCCCAAATAGACATCACTTGCAAAGAATTTATAGAAGGGTTTGGAAGGCAGGATGGGACGTGCCCACATCTGCTTCACACTCAGGAAGGTTTCCAACCCATCTGCTGCGCTTTTGCTCACGTAGTTTCCAGGAAATTTCAGGTATTGAAAAAAATGAGACTAGTTAAGTGGTGGTGACATCACTTGTTTCTGCTGGGATGCTACAGGCTCTTCCCTTCCCACTGTACAAAGAGGCTGGGTGATACTGTCCGTGCTTGGGGCTGGGGCAGCAGCTGCTGGGCACTAGATCTCCCACAGGCAGCTGCATCATATCATCTCCCAAATAAAGGGACTCTGCTTCATCTTGGAAGCCGCTGCTTTATTTTCTCAGTCGAAGGCTGTCCCAAAATCTGTGAATCTCCGTGTGCTCTCAGCTGTCCATCATCCCCACTTGTCCTTGCGTTGAGCCCACTCTTCTGAGCTATGCTGGCAGCCTGAAGGTTGCCAGTTCCCTTTCTAATAACCTGTCCTGTTACCTTGGCAAATGGCTTCTCCTTTCTCAACGTCCCTGCTTATAAAAAGAGCATAAATGAGACACACAATGTGAGGATTTACTGCTTAGTGTTTCTCAATCCACACTTGAACAAATGACTTCATTCCTTTTAGACAGCACCCAGTATCCACCACTCTGATTACAATCTGGCTCTGTGCTCTTGTGTCACTTTTAATTAGGCATTTTGTTTCTGCATTGTGTGTCATTCTCACGTGGTCTGCAGCATAAATAATGATGTATTGTGTTTCAGTGGGTACTGTGAACCTTTAGCTCTTAATGAGGTTGCCTGGGTATTTATGAGGCCATCTACCTGTTTTGCAACATGCAAGTTCTGAGGCCAAAATACACTGGGATCTTTTTTTGGGGGGAAAAAGACCTAAGACATCAAAGTGATAGTTTGTGATAGAAGATTTGCATTGGGAATTGCAGAAACAGATCATTTTGCACCAAGGTGAGGATTGGTGGCTGATCAGAGCAATCCCAGCCTGCAGCGGCTTCTCTCCTAAAATTAGTGTAGTGGGAGTGAGCCCAGAAATTTGAGGGATGGCACATCGAGTAGGATGTCTTTGGGTGTATTTTTTCTTCGTGAGGACAGGGATTTGGGCTTTCGCTGTATTTGTCGTCAGGTGGGAGCCACAAGCTGGGAGCAGGGACATGGTGAGAGTGGGAATGGGAGAAGGGGATGGTGTCACTGCTGGATGCAGCAGCTGTGTTAGGACAAACTGAGGGACGTTTTGCCATGGGATCCCATAAAGATCAGGGTGGGAGCTCCTTGTGCTGGAGAACCGGTGCTTCCATGCCCCCTCACTTGCAGCTGCCTTGTGCCCATGCTTTTCGGAGGCCACATGCCCAAATCATCAGGCAGAAGGTCTCATTTTATTTTTCTCCTGGACACTTACGTGGACTGGATCTCAGTCTCCCACTTTTCGCCTTCTGCCACCAACACCTTTGTGAAATAAATGCAAAGCGGGTGTTCAGCCATGCCTACGCCTCACCATGGCTTTCCTGGGGCAGTTTATCGTGCTGCATATTTCCTAAATGATGCAATCCAACCCCTCCGCAGCCTGGGCGGAGAGGTGCAGGGCACAGCCCGCTCTGCTCCTGGCCACCGCTTGAATTACTGCAGAGGGGCCATTGCTGCGTGCATGGTTTTGGTGCTGGGTTAACCCCAGGGGCCAGTTAACTCCTGGAGCCTCCTCTGAGCAGTGCGGCAAGCGGTCGGGAGCCGTTTGCCGTCCCGACATGTCTGCAAGGGAAATTTTGGCACTAAACGGTGTGCCCTGTAGCGTAGCTCAACGGGTTCGTAGGGTGCACAGGGTGCAGGCGCGGGCCCAAATCAGCACCTTGAGGCAGAGGGAGGAATCGCCCGCTTGCTTTGCTTTTCTCGGCTGTGTGAGGACAGTCATGAGATGGCATGTTGGGGCTGCGCGTGCCCCTGTGACGGCCCCACGCAATGCCACGTGTGTGCGCGCACGACACAGGGCCACACCAGCGCTAAGCCCAGGAGCGAGCCTGTAATCCCTCTTAAATCTGGTACCAGATCTGATTCATCCTGATTTTTAATTCCTGGGGTCAAATTCTGCACGACTGATTCATGCCTGGTGCACGCCCGGTGAACACGGTAAGCTGGAAGCTCGGTCCTGCCGTGAAAGGTCCTTACACCTTTTTCTATACCGGGTAAAGCTCTTCCCCTTCGCCGAGGGGCTGTGCAGCCCACAGTACACGTGAAGGAAGCATCCTCAGCGTTACGGAGAGCTGTTCTCGCTCTTGGCACTATTTTTTCCTCTTCTCCGTTTCCTGCCAAGCCTCTCTCCTCCCACACTGTCCTTGTGTAACGTGGAAACCTGCCACAAGTGGAGCTGGTGGCTGGAGGTGGCTTTGGGGTGCTGGTGGGTGTAAGAAGCAGGCAGTTGGGTGCTGGGGCTGGAGGAGTTTTCTCCGAGCAGCAGGCGTGGCCGTGGATAGCCCCAGCTCCATGCCATGCTGGACCTGATCTTCCCTCCCCTCCCACAGACCTGGAAAGATTCATTCATGTCATAGGCAATGTGGGCAGGTGCAAGGCAATTAGAATTAATTATTATTGTCATCGTTGAATGTATTGATTATGATGGTGCCTGACGCAGACCCACCACACCCTCTGCTGCTATCAGCACCCAGGGCTTGGCTCCCCATCGGGTCTAGGGCTGTGGTTGTGTCCTTTGCTCATACTGTAACACCTGGTACCAAGTCCCAAGAAGACCAAAGGAAGAGGGGAGCTAGCGCCTTCTGTTTGGCTTGCATTTGGAAGCTTCCAGCTCTATCATATTTGGCTTAAAAGCTGGGTCCTGGAGCAGGGTGCCTTGCTGGCTGATAAATAAATGCTGAGATGCCATACCTGGCTGGTGCAACTGCAGATGGGTAGGAAGTACTGAAGCCCAGATCTTGGGAGCATGATTCTCCTTGTTTCTGTATTTCCCTTGTTTGCAATTGTAGGAAAAAAAACCTTGTCTCCCTGAGAGCTGAATTGGCCCCTCTGCAAGCAGAGATAACCGTCTCAGCTTGGTGATTCTAGCCATAATAAAATACCTGTAACGAATTAATAATTTGAATTTTTTTTGCCCTTCTCTTCTGACAGTGACTCATCTGGGAGGAGGTCACACACCTCTTTGGTTTAGCCCCTCTGCTTTTGCTTTTCTGCTTCTCTGCTTTTCACACAATTGTGTGCTCCCAGGCTGAGCTGTTTTGATAGATCCTGCAAGCTCCCACTTTTACAAGTTTGAATGTGTTAAATTCCTGCAGTTGCACGTGGAGAACGTCCCTGCTGTTGACATCCTCAGTGCTTGTCCGGGAGAAACCATCCCCGGAATCCCTGGCTGGTACAAACCACCCTCGGTAGCAGGAGGACAGTTTACACTGAATCTGATGGAGTTTTTGCAATCTGATGGCCTGAAGATCTAAACAAATGTTCGCAGCCACAGGTTTGGTAACGTGTTGCTCCTTGCGTAGGGAGTGGAGGGAGGCGATACGGGTTTTACTCCTGCCTCTCCCACGTACTTCCTGCCTGCAGGATAGTTTATCTCTAAAACACTGCATACAGTTCTGTGTTTTTCTTTGTTGTTTTTCTTCCTTAGGAGCATTTATTGGGCAACAGGTCTGTTTGGACAGCTTTGATTTTGCAAAAGATCTTGGAATTTGTAATTGGGGTCAGAGGTTGCAGAGCATCTTTGTTCCCATGTAGTCACCAGGGTGAAGATGGTTATTTGTGTTGTGGTAGCTATTAAGAAACCCAGTCATTGTCCACAATTAACGTTGCGCCAAGGGCTGTACAAACACGGGTGAATTAGGATGGCTGCCATGTTGAATGCTTAGTATTTTGGGGGAAGTAAGACCTTAATCCTTCCTTGACTTGGAGATGGAGGATTAATTGGTGTAAAGTGGCATCGTGCCATTGACTCTGCCCAAGCTGTGTCAGATGAAACAGAATTCTGATAAGAGCATTTCTCATTGATGACTGTGCTAGATCGTTTCTCTCCTTCCTTGCTCCACTCATTATCCCTTAACCTCGGCATGAATCAGGCCTACAAGCTCCTGTAATAACGCTGAGTACTGTTGCACTAGTTTTATTTCAGCTGCTATAAACTGGTGGCGTTCACTTGACTGCAGTGAAATGACTTCACGGTTTCCATCTGCTCTGAATGGGATGCATTAGTTTGCAATTGAGTTAATTAAAACAGGAACACAGGAAGATCTTCTCACACCACATGCAATCTCACTGCCGCAGGCTGTAGTGAGCAGGGATGAGTTTAACCAGAGTGGACCAGTAATGGGGAGAGAGGACCAGCAGCAGCAGTTAAATGGTGCTGGTTAGGATGCAACCTCCAACTTGGGAAGGGTTAAACAGCTGATGGCTGAAGAAATATGGCCAGAGGAAGGATCACTTTATAATTGCCCTGTATTTTGGGGTTGGCCAGCATGTATTACTGGCTCGAGATAGATGGACTCTGATCTGACCCGGCTTGCCTGCTCCATACCGTATGAGTATCCGCAGAGGTTAGATCAGATCAGCTGTCAGGAAACTGAACAGATTCAGTGGGCAGGACTCAAAAGTCGCGTGTGATTTTGTGGGGACAGAACATGTATTTTACATTCTCTTCTGAGACGTGCCATTTCCAGAAAAACTGAGCGCAGCGTTACCAGGGCTGGCAATTTCACCTCGACACTGACAACTGTAATGTTTTAATTTGTTTGTTTGTTTATTTGTTTTCCTTAAGGCTTTAGCTGTGGGAGTGACTCTCAACTTTCATGTAAAAATTATCCGTGTAATTATGATTATACATAATTATAACTATATTTATAGTTATTCCTTCATGATTTCTTGTAATCATAAGATCTTGTAATTTGGGGGAGAGGGGAAAAAACCAGCTTTAGGTGCATGTAAAATAGGCTGGAGGGGGGGAAAGTCCATACTTTGAATGCCTCCACCATGCGTCAAGCACAGAGAGTTTTTCTGATGAGCTGGTGCCCCGCCACACGCTGCGTCCCCGGGAAGGATCCCGCAGCTCATCTGCGTGGGCTGGGTTTGCTTGTTTGTCCTAGAGCTCATGGCAACGTGCAGAGGTTCCCATTGCTCCAGCCACAGCGTGGGGTGTAAACGCTCCTTCTGCGAACAGGACAGGAGGCGTGTGGGGCTCCATCCGTGGGGAGCTACATGGCTGTGCTGAGCAGCTGAAAAAGGTTGGAGGTAGGGAGACACCAGTGGCAGCAACTCGTTTGGGGGTCCAAGTTGTTCTGGAGGTGCTGGCAAGTGGTTTTGTGCTGTTATCTAAACACCTTGGGGTTTAGACCGATGTTCTTTTTGGGTTTCAGGTCACAGAACAAGTACGGCCAATTCTGAGCTTGAGAAGCTGAGCTTTTCGGCAGTGGATTACACAGCCAGCACCAGGCAGCTTCCCAGGAGTGGCCAGGAAGCATGGAGCTGAGCCCAGAGCTTCCCATCCTCAGCAGAGCAGGCAGAGGCAGGAGGAAAGGTGAGATGCAGGTGCTGGGGGGAGAAGAGCTTGCTGGAAGCCTTGTTAATGCGGAGCTACCTCTGCTCTACAGCAGCTGGCAAGCTGACCCCACACAAGCTGTGTCCAGCTATTCCTACTGGTCCCTGTGGTGGCCTTTTTAATACTAAGGCTGTTCTGCTTTGCTGCAAAAAGGAGAGGCGTAGCTAGAAGGCACAGCGTAGTTTAGGTGGGACCCGTCGTATGAGACCTGAGGCCGTTACAGCTGCAGGGCTCGAAGAGCTGGAGAGCACAGTGAGGTTTGCACGTGTAAAACTGCATGAAGTTGCAGTGCAAACAATGCCGATGCGTGTGCCAAGGGCACTGGAGCAGAGAGAGGCCACGGAAGTGATTTCCAGTCCTCAGAAAAGCCACTTGTTCATGAAATATGTGATGATTTCAGCCCACTCAGTTCATCCAAAGTAAGACTGAGAGGGTAGTGACTTCACATTAACAGAGGAACCATTTAAGTGATTCAGAAGTGCATTTAACTAGAAAACTAGTTAAGAAAGAAAGAAAGAAACTAAAGACACCAATTAAACAACTTCAAATGAGATGTTAGACTCTGATTATAGTAGGAGGGTTCCTGTTGCAAGGCAATGAACTGTACCAAGGTGCCAACCTTTAGAACAACTGAACCTTCAGATCAGCCAGCTGTGGCCTTTCTGGAAAAACCATTTTCCCGTCGTAGAGATACTGGGCTGAAGAGCTGTGTCATCGTATTGAGCTTTATAGCCCGAGTGACACAGGAAGTAGGACTAAACAAATCAATAAAACTTCATGATAGATAGCCACCACATCCTAACGTGGCTCATTTGTGCATCACATTGTTGACATATGGCGCCTGCATTTGGGACAGTAAAAGAACAAGTTCCCTCTGGAGCAGTCTCTCTATATTTGCAGGAATTATTGATGAGCTAGAAATTTTTAACGAGGCTACTTAGATCCTGAAAGGGGGGAGCTGTGATTGCAGCATGGGGGGAACTTTCAGCACGGCAGTTTTATGGCTGCAGGTGTCGGTGGAAGTGCCGCTGCGTTGGCATTGCTTTCAGGTGTTGTTAGCAAGAGTAACAGCTTGAGAATGTCATTCCAACAGCCCCATCTGTGCCCCATCCTGCTCTTGCGATACCCCAATCATGAGACCACCAAAACACTGCTTGTCGGTAGGACACTAATTAATGTATGACTCACTGCCGAAGCCCTTTGGAGCAGTAATCACACCCAAGGACTGCACTGTGCAAACACAGAACCAAAGGGCGCTCCCTGCTCCAGACAGCTTTCAGTCCAAACATTGCAATCTAAACACACAGCAAGAGATAGCCCATGGGATATCGACAGAAGATGTAGGAACAATAGGCTGACACTAATCAGCGTAATAACATGTTCTTTACACAATTTTGCTTGCCTGCAGAGGTTTTTTTCCTCTTCCATTAGGACATGACCATATTTGATTCACACACACACACACACACACACTTTCTGGGCTAGAATTGAGAGCTTGGTTCATTTTCCTGAGGGTTTGTGAAGGGGTTTATCATTTGTGACTCTTCCGTTGGCTTTGTGAGCGTTGGTGCTCAGCGATGGGCTGTTCCTGGGTGTGCAGGAACCGGGCTGGCTTCCTGTGGCACCAAGCACAGCAGTGAAACAACAAGCAGTGTCAAAGCACTCAGTTCCCCAAGAGGGTGTTTAACCAGTCAGTACAGTGTCCTCTGTGTTACCAAACCTGAATCCCTGGGGGTCATTCGCATGGGCTTGGAAATATTTACCAGTTTGTGCGCTTGTGTAAGTATGCAGTGTTACCATGGCATCCCAACAACACAAGCAAACTCTGCTCTTGACATCTCTGGATTGCTGGATCCTGGTCGGACTTAACCTGACTTGAAACCGGATTTAAACGGGGAATTTTCACTTTGCAGGATGGGTGCAAGGGGTCTAAACTGGCTAGCTGCGACACTGGGAGCTGGGGAGCAGGTTGCGGGAAGGTGAATGAGGCTTTCTTGAGTCTCTGCTGCATCGGCTGGGTTGCTAATGGTACAGAAAAGAAAGCTTGAACTTTGAATGGAAGACAGACCCATCCTTACCTAAAATCAGTGGTGCTGCATGGCAGTAATTAAGATTAGAAAATGGCTTTTCATTGATCTGGCTGTTGATAGTGCAAACCAGGGTGAAGTTCAGTTCTTAGCGCTGAACTAGTGTTTCTGCCGAGGCTGCTGAGAACAGCTTTGCCTATATGATAGTTTATCTGACAGCAAGCTTGTATTTTACCCGGCTGGATTGCCTTCTGGTTTGCCTGTGGTGGTGTGTAAAAAATCCCTGTCCGCTGGTACAAAGGAGATGAGGCTGGAATGCAACCTGATGAAATCCAGCGGCCGGGGCTTACCTCGGTGGGAGTTGTTCTTGCCCGACGGTAGGACTCCTAAATCACACATTCGGATTCAATCCCTGCCTTCTCAAGACGACCCAGAGGAGTTGCAGGAGAGCAGCCTGCCTCTCTCTGTGAGCTCGGAAGAACCTGGAGCTATATGTAAAGCAGCTGGAGGCTTCTGCCTTGTTGCTAGTGATGTATGGATGAAATGAACCCTAGCCTCTCTACATCAGCCATCAGGTACATCAGCACATAGCTGGGCATGCATAGCACGCAAGTTTGCTTTACAAACATTATATTTTTTTTATATTATATTTTTTGCTGGTGGAACCCGAGCCGGCTTGCAGGGCAGGGAGGAGTCTTGCCTCATATGTCTCCCTCTGGCTCGATCTCCCCCTTTCCCTCCTTCAAAAGGAGAATTTCCTTTTAGCAGCTGGGATCTCCAGCCAACTTGTATTCTTCCTGCGAAGAAGGAAGCACATACTTTGAATAGGCTGTGGCAGGAATACATCGCCAACCCTGTCTTGCTGTCCTGGTGAGGGGAAGAGCCAAAGGGTTACACATTCAGGTCAGACTTTGAAATCTCATGGGGAATTTACACCTGACAGTAAACCTGTGGTAGAGAGACCTGTGCCTTCAAGGCTATTTGAAAATGCAGAAAGCCCATAAAAATAATTTTTGTCACTGCCTCTTCTGCATAGGAACCCAGAAATTTAAGCAGAAACCTGTCGTGCCTCCTTGTGAGTGGGGACCAGCATGTTGGGTATTTCCATGTGCAGGGTGCAGCCCACCTAAACCGCCTTTATTTTAGTGCTAACAGGAGAGAGAAAGCAAAACCATGGTGCCCAGGGATAGCTCGGCATTTCTCATGTGCTGCCCTCGTTCCCCTGCGTGGCACAGGCTCGCTGGGTGCTGCTGGCAGAGTACAGCATGTGTGTCCAAGGCTGCAGCTGGCTTTGGTTTATATTAAACTAGGCTGGATGCGGTGCTGAGGCCCCTTATCTTTTTTCTGCTGTTTTCCAGGGAGCCACCTGCTTTGCAAGAGAGTGAAAAATCAACGCATATTCCCCCTCTTCTCATTTCAACATCCATTTAGGCAAGCGTAGAGGAATGGAGAAGCCTTGAGGGAGTGGGGATGGGACCCATCCTGTTACAGCTCTCTGCTGAGGGCACTCAGAAGAGCCCGTGGTTCCCGTCCCTGGGCTGCGCATGTGGCAGAGGCTAAGGGAAGTACGGAACAATGCCAGGTCTGACCGCAGGAACACGGCGCCAGGTGTGCCCTGTCCCTTCCTTGGCCCTTCCCTCCTCCCCTGCTCCAATTCAGCCGGTTGACAGAGGGTGGGAAGGCAGCCAGGCACACCCAGCCCTCCAAGGCAGTAAAATGATCCCTCTTTTGCCCTTGGGCCAAGCCCAGCTTTTCTAACGGATAAAAGGAGAAGCAGTCGGGAGAGTTCACTCCCCTGGTCTCCAGCCCAGCTTCCCTGAGCTTTTGAATGGTGGGGAATAGTGACAACACCCTCAAAGCAGCCATGTCCCGCTCTGTGAGTTTCAGCTCTCGCTCGGCAGCCATCCCAGGGATCAGCCAAGTGCGACTCAGCACCGTCTCCTCAAGCCGTGGACTAGCAGGGGGTGCCAGCTTAGGCAGGGCAGGTAGCTTTGGCAGCTCCAGCCTTTACAACCTCGGCTCCAGCAAGCCCATCTCCCATGTGGGTGCTACCTATTTCAGCGCTCCCACTGGAAACCGCTACGGAAGCATGGGATTTGGTGGGACACTCAGCCCCGCGGGCATTCAGGAGGTCACCATCAACCAGAGCCTCCTGACACCCCTGAATCTGGAGATTGACCCCAATATCCAGCAGGTGCGCAAGGAGGAGAAGGAGCAAATCAAGACGCTCAACAACAGATTCGCCTCCTTCATTGATAAGGTGAGATGTTGGAAAGACTGATAGCTCTGTGGACGCTGCCTAAAAGCAGGTCTGCCCCAAAGCTGGCTTAACCCAGAGGGGGATTCACAAGTGGGCTCAGGATCAGGTCCTCAAGAGCATGGTGTGATTTGCCTGCTGCAATCCAATAACTCTTACTAAAGCCCTGCATGTGTTGCTGTCAGTAAAGGGTTTTGCCCTGCTTAGGCCAGCTTTGTACCCCCTTTATTTAGCTGGTATTGCCCATAATGCAGGTGCAGGCTTTAAAGATCAAACCTGCACCCAAGTGCAGCACCACCAAATTCGGGGAGGGGGTTAATCGTCCCAGTAGAACAGACCTTTACGTAAGTCAGAGCTTGCTGTGTTTGTTTGCACTGCCCTGTACCTCTGTGGCTTTACTCTCTTGCACTAATTAATCCTGTGTAAACTTCAGCTCTGGCATCCCCAAAATGCAAGGAATCCAGACCTGGAGTTTGAGTAATTGGCTGACTTTGAGGTCTGTGGATAGCTTCTGTCAAGCGTCGGGCAAGCAGAATCTGCTTATCTTTAATCCATATAAAGCCCTAAAGTCATAAACCAAGCCCCAGAGCAGCAGTGCTCCCTCATTCTCTTTATCACCCTCCAGAGTTTAGGTCCTTCCTATGAGCAATCTAAATTCTTCAGATACCATCCGCAGCCATCCTTCCCACTGGACGCAAACTCTGTAGTGTCAGCTCCCCCTTCCTCCTGCTTTCACAAATGACCTCTTGGTTGCTTTCCAGGTCCGCTTCCTGGAGCAGCAAAACAAAATGCTGGAGACCAAATGGACCCTCCTGCAGGACCAGAAGACCACCCGGAGTAACATTGCCCCCATGTTTGAGACCTATATCAACAACCTACGCCGCCAGCTGGATGGGTTGTTGAATGACAAAGGGCGTTTGGAGGGCGAACTGAAGAACATGCAAGATCTCGTTGAGGATTTCAAGACCAAGTAACGTACAATCTTCCCACCTAACAGTGTAGTTGAGCTGGCGGGTTGGTCAGTAGCTTGGCAGAGATGTCCCCAGCTTTTCTGATAGGCAGGGAGACTTTTTTTTCCAGCCATGAGTTAGGTTGGCTAAGCCAGGGAAGCTGCCTGGATTTGTCCAGCCTGGATTGCTTGCCGTTCCTGGCACGTTGTTCCCACATGGTCTTCAGTGGCTCCATTGCTATGGGGCCTCCTCAGGGATGGCTTTGTGCTTTGGGTTGGATGTGCCATTTCGGGTCTGTAGGATCCCCATGGGAGCTCGGCAGGCTGGCAGGCAGTGAGCAGACCGCTGCTTGTTTTGTGGGTAGGTAATGGAGCAGGTGAGCTGCAATTTTTAAGCAACTTTTTCAGTCTAAATCGTGTCGCTTGGGAGGAGTCCCATGAAGAAAGTAGCCTTTGTCCCAGCCTGCGCCCAACCCAGCTGTAAAGGGGAATGCCTTTAATTAAAATAAAAAAAAAAAAGGGGGAAAGAAAGAAAAGAGGGAGCTGGCAAACTGGATCGAGCAGGAACTGAAAACAAACAGATCTGATAATCCCCAGGGTGTGTTTAGGGAAAGTCAATAGCTAGTGATTCCCAAGGAGGCGCATGGGAATGATGTTTCCCCCAGCCCCGCTCAGTTGCTTCTGCCCTGTGCTCATCTACAGTTGTACTTTGCATCTCTGCAAGGCAGCAGCAAGGGGCTGGTTTGCACCCAGAGGAATTATAGCCCTGATTTTAGTTGCATGACACACGAATGCAAGGTGCACAGGTCCATATTTATTCCTCCAGCTTACAGGTCCATGTAAAACCCAACCCTGTCTGTGCAGAGAAGGGAAGCAAGAATTGGGAGCCTGAGATGCTAGTGCAGCAGAGGGAGCGAGGCTGTAGTAACTGGAGCTCAGAACCTGCTCCTCCCCATTTGTATGGAGAAAATACCATCTACGTAGGATACGTAAAACATGACTAGCTCTCTATGTGTCTGTTGCCTCTTTCCTATGTGCCATTTACAAAATAATTCTCAGTTTACATCTGGCGTAGGGAAGGAGATTTATAAGCACCAGGCTCCAGGGGATGAGGTTCAGTCCCTTACTCAGAAACTGCACTGAGGAAGGGTGCGGTTTGCAGCAAGCCAGGGTAGGAGCAGGCTGCGTTCGTGCCGTCCGCACGGCCCGGTGCAGGGCGTGCCGAGGTGTGACGGTGCACGGGGCTTCCCAAGGCACTTCGGCAGCTAGTGGAGAATACTGCATGACTTACCAGTTCATTGATCCGCTTGGTGGAGCTTCCCCCAGGAAATGAGGACTTTCACAGACAGTTCTAGAATAATTCAGTCTTTTTACCTGTTAGTAACTTACCAGATATATTTATTTACCTATATATATTTACCAGACCATCCATTCTGTGCTGCAGGCTGTGCGTATGCAGCACGATCACGTAATTCCCAGGTCATACCTTACTCTGCAATAGCAACGGATGCAGTTCATTGACTCGAAAGGGACAGTGTCCATCTATGCCAGTGTGGATGGGCAAGGTTCCAGCACGGAGCAGAAGGGGAAGTACACGAAGGCCATTGAAAGTGAAGTAGCTCACACTTTGGAAGGCAAATTACAGCACTAGCCATGCAGGGACTGTGTAAATAAAGAGAGCAGTGTTCTAACTTTGGCAACGGCAATTCTGACACAGCCAGAGAAAGTGGTTCCTGCTCTGTTCCTGCGATGACTTTCAGGATTCATACAGCAGAGTCTTGCTGTTGGTTTCAGCAGGTTGGCTGTGCACAGGCTGGTGTAAGGCAGGCTCTGCGATCCAGGTTTGCAAGTGGTACAAATCAGCAATCCCCCCGTAAAGTCAATGGAACATGATTTTTATCTGCTGAGGATCTGGCTCATTACATCGAAAGGTGAACACCTAGAGAAGGGTTGTAGCTGATACTAGAAGTTGGTGGAGCTTTGAAGCATAGCCACTAGCACAGAATGAGGATAATTATGCTTAACGCTTACCAGGACGATGGTGTGTGATTGACACCTGCACAATATTCTCAAATGTCAGGAATAAGGAAGCGCGCGGTGAAAGTGGCATTAGCAGGTGCTTTGATCAGCACAGAGAAACGCGTTGAATCTGCTCACGTCTCTTCTGCATTTGTGTTTGTTCTCTCAAGGGGCAAGTGAAAAAGCTGAGAGCCTCAGCTGTCCGTGAGTGAGGATAAGGCACAGAAATCTTCTTAAGTGCAGTGAATTTTAAGGAATATGGGAAAGCATGGGTGAGAAATGCTTTCCAGGTTAGTGGCCGTGGTGGTGCGGACCAGAATAGCTTTCAGGCATCAGCTCATCCAAACAGTACGCTGGAACTGTGGCATACAGCTGGTACCTCTTCTGCAAAAAGTGCACACGCCGTAGTTGTACAGCAAGCCTCTGCCTGGGGCTGGCTTGCCTGGAGAAGTCACAGGCTTTGCAGGGGTGGCTCACAAAGAGAAATGGAGGGAGAGAGAAGAGAATTGGGGTAACTCTTCACTGTGACATTTTTTCCTTTTACCCAGGCTCTGACTTCACACCAATCCCTTTGTATTTTTTTTCTTTCTGGCAGATACGAAGATGAAATCAACAAGCGCACGGCAGCAGAGAACGACTTTGTGGTGCTCAAGAAGGTGCGTGCCATGGATATTAGCTGGGACTGATCACAGATGTTTGCAGCCCTTCTCCCCCTTTTGCCCCTACACTCTCTTTGCTCCAGCTGTGCCTAGAGACCTGCAGGTGAAGAATTTCAGCTCTCATTTCTGGCTGAAGGCTGCCTCACTGGAGGCACCAAAGTCTCTACAGGGAGCTGGGAAGGAGCGCTAGATCCCAGGGACATCAGAGATTATGGCTGTAGTTTTCTTTGGGACATTTTCTAAGGCCTCCCTTGATGGTTCAGACTGACAGCGGACTTGCAAACACAAGCCCAGGGGACCCTACAGAACATGTGGGATCCTGCACACCAGCAATATTTAGTATAAGTAGATAATTTTAGGACGTGGTGGGTCATTGGGCGGAGAGCAGATGGCTCAGGGAACTTGGTGGGCTCATGGCTGCTTTTGAAGCTGTCAAAAGCTCGGTGAACTTAGTCATCAAAGCTACAGCATTCCCAGTGGATTATCACTCTTTTTTAGGATGTGGATGCTGCCTACATGAACAAAGTGGAGCTGGAGGCCAAGGTGGATGCGCTGACGGATGAGATTAACTTCCTGAGGTCTCTCTATGAAGCGGTAAGGTCCTTTCTGCTTCTTGCAGCTGCTGCAGTGTAGCACCACTAGTGGGTGAAGAACAGTGAATGAGACAATGTGCTGTTACCAGAAATGAGAAAGGTGATGGAGACGTGGAGTCTTCCCTTACATAAGGAAAAAGAAGCCTGCAAGTAAAGTGCGCGTCCTGTGAATAGTCACAGTGATTTCTCCCTGTCTGGGATGCGAGATGAATTTATTGCAAATTTAGCCAGGACATGCGTTAATTTTTTGGTGCTGTTAGTATGAAAACAAGGAAAACCAGTGTATTATAGCCAGTGCTGTAGTGCTGGTGTGTGCTGCGTGAGAGAAAGGAAAGGTTCTTGTCCCATACTCCTTCATCTTACCCATTATTTGCAAGATAAAGAGATTGATTGAACAGGACACATTGCATCCTTGGGTGAGGTGATGGAATTTGGCCGTCTTGTTGTGAAGCTGATGCTTAAGCTCCTTGGACTAGCATTTTGTGCTGGGTTCTTATCTCAGGAGTGAGGTAAACTACCCTTGCTGTCAAAATGTGGGGGATAAGTAGCTCCATTTCTGCTGCTGTTCGTTACTTTATGCTTTGCAAGGTTGATGGGATTCAGATGGTTTCCTTCTAATTAATGATTGTTTTGACTGAATTCTTCTTATCTGCCTCCCTTTCCCTTTTCTTCTTGGATTCTCTCTTTAATTGGCTTCCAAAAAAGGGTCCCTTAAAAGTCAGTGATTAATGGTATTGTTTTTAATTCGACTGGCAGGAACTTCGTGAGCTGCAGGCCCAGATCTCTGACACCTCTGTGGTGCTGTCTATGGATAACAGCCGAAACCTGGACCTGGACAGCATCATCGCAGAGGTCAAAGCGCAGTATGAGGAGATTGCCAACCGGAGCCGGGCGGAGGCTGAGTCCTGGTACCAGAGCAAGGTGAGTTATGGGAGAGATAAGGGCAGTTACAGCTTCTGTTTGTACATGTATCCTGTGTGTTGTGAGTGGGAGAGATTTTAGCCAGCTGATTGACTGCCGGCCTGACTCCATTCTTTTCTCTTGCACTGTTTTATGTCACAGTACGAGGCGCTGCAGGTCACTGCTGGGAAACACGGAGATGACCTGCGCAACGCAAAGAATGAGATCGCAGAGATAAACCGCATGATCCAGAGGCTGGAGGGTGAAATTGAAAACGTGAAGGTCCAGGTAAGGAGCTGCTCTTCTCCTGCTGCAGAGCAGTGGATTTAGCAGCAGCCGGTGTGCCGGTGTGCCAGGGTGTAACACAACATCCGTAGAAACATTTTGGGGGTGGCTGTCATGCTCACCCCCCAGGTTGACAGTTGTGAGCCACAGAAAGCTGACTGCAGTCCACAAGCAACCCTGCAGCACAGAAGGGGAGTGATGCAGAGCCATTTCCAAAGGGCAAGGCTGCATGTGGTACCCCCCTGCCAGCCACACACATTCCTTGTGCCCTCTTGCTTCTGGGAGCTTTGTCCGCTCCCTTTTTGCAGAAAGGAACACCATGTTTGGGCGTATAAAAATCTTCCAGCTGTATGGGAGTTCTGTTTGCTTTCTCCAGGGGCTTTTATCAGTTTATCAAAAGGCTGGTGAAAGCCAGACCATTGAGTGGTTGAGACCATGTTCCGGGCTGAAAACTGGCTGTGAATAACCAGGGTGCACGAAGCTGGAGATAAGCCATTGTGATTCATGCATTTATATTTATTTGGTTTCAGGGCAGGGAGGCTTCAACACACTTACAAGCAAGGAGCTGACCCAGTGCAGCTTTCTTGAATAATGAGAGTATAAAGCACACGTTCGTTGTGAGCCCTTCCTGCCAAACATGGGGCTTTTTTGGAGGGTGCAGGGGGCACAGCTGAGGGTGCGTTAGACTGCCAGCTCGATGTGGCCCCACAGGGATGCTTTTGGGGTTGGTCTGCATTGTTTGTTAACTGCAGGGCTGCTCGAGTCCAGGCTTGCCTCACATCAAAGCTTGCTGGAGACCAACTGGCTCTGAACAAGCTGTGGGGCATAACAGGAGAGAACACCTGAGCTTGCATTAACCCTCAGTGTTGTGCTGTTGTGTGCGGTGCGGGTGGGCTGAGAAGCTGAGGAACACCTGAAGAAAGTCTTCCGAAAATGTAGCCAGTGGAGAGAAATAGGGTCTGCCTTATGGAAGAACGTATCTTGGGGTGAGATGAGCTTCCTTTGCAGGCTGATCTCCATCCAATGCCCAAAAAAATGTGTAGGCATGAATTTCTAGGGATGTAAGTTGAGCAGATGGCTCCAGGGCTCTGCAGATACACAGAGATGGTCTGGCCAGTAGATGTCAGAAGTCCATGGGCAGTGGTGTGCTCCATCAAGGAGGTGAGATGCCCACTGACGTACCCTGCTCTGTCCTTGCAGCGTGCCAAGCTGGAGGCAGCCATTGCTGAAGCCGAGGAGCGTGGTGAGTTGGCTGTCAAAGATGCCAAGGCAAAACTGGAGGAGCTGGAGGCAGCTCTGCAGAAGGCGAAGCAGGACATGGCCCGGCAGCTCCGCGAATACCAGGAGCTGATGAACGTCAAGCTGGCCCTGGACATCGAGATCGCGACCTACAGGAAGCTGCTGGAGGGCGAGGAGAGCAGGTGGGGCAACCTGTGGGTTTTACCTGGGGAAGGGTCCAGCCCCTTGTTCCTTTTGCTTGGGGGACACTGTGAGGCCCCAATTCCAATTTCTGCAAGGAAATGCAGAAGAGGAAACCTTGCATTTGAAACTGATTTTTGGTCCTGAAAATGCTTTGGCTGAAGAGGCAAATTCTGGGGAAAATTTGATACTTATGGTGAAAATAGGCAAAGAAGAAAAAAGTTGTTTTCCATCATATATTCAATACCGTGGCAGAGAATTTCCAAGTGGCTCAAATCCCCACGGAATTAGGACAGAGCTTCCACGCTCTTTCAGCTCCCCCCGGGTGATAACAGAGCTTGTAAATGTAGGGCCAGAACAAAGCGCTGGATGGCACACTTATCTTGTCTGAATTATTTACAACAGCAATAATAACTCACTGCCATTGTCTTCATCCTCAGCGCCGAGGCCCTGGGGGAACACTGAGTAATGCAGAGTCTCACCCGTCCTTTTCCTTTTTGCCTTTGTGTTTTTCTTCTCCAACAGGTTGGCTGGTGACGGAGTTGGCAGCGTCAATATCTGTGAGTTGATTTTAGAATTTGTAACAGTTACACATAGGTAATGTGTTTATTATATATGCCTATAGAAAATGCAGGTGGGGACCAGCTGGGTCTGTATGCTGGAGCCTCACACCCTGCCTTAGCTCCTGCAACCCAGTTAACCCCCTTCTCAAGTAGGAGCACCCCGAGACAGAATATGATCGTGCTCTTGGCTCCATGGCAGACTTCAGCTCGAACTCATCTGTTGGAAATTTAACGTGGGAGAATATTGATCTTTCTTTCCTGCCGTTTTTGTACAGAGAAAAATGTACTAATGACAAAATGCCTTGCCTGAATTGGAAGTTAGTGCAAAGGTGACATTAGAGGGTGTCTTTCCAGCTTGGGAGGCATCGAGTGATCACCTTGCCTGGACACTGGGCAGGTGCTGGTGTCTCGGGGAAGCTGTCTGCAGCTCTAAACCAGCTGGCTGTACTTTTCATCCACTTAATTGCTGCCGATAGCTGGTGAACCACATGCCCACAGCCTCTTTGGTGCACCGAGAGATGAGCTGAGTGTGTTTATGATACAGGGTTCTCCGTGCTGCAGGTGGTCCTGAGCCACAGCAAGTGATGGAGAAGGGGATGGATTGCTCAGCCCTCACATGCATCTGGCTTAGCACAGAGAATAAATGCTCTGGGCCAAAATGTAAAAGAGATTAGTGTCCCAGGCCCTGTGTTTTGCGGGAGGTGGTAGAGGGTTTTCATCTGGTTGCTGCAATTTTAAAATGCCCTTTTTGTGAGAGTGCCAAACCAGGTTTGAAGCTCCCTGGTGCTCACATTTCGTTTCCTTCTCTCTGTGCCACAGCCGTGGTCAGCTCCAGCGGTGGAGGTGGCTATTCCAGTTCCAGTGGACTTCTGGGAGGAGGAATTGGAGGAGGCCTTAGCCTGGGAGCAGGCATGGGCAGCGGGGCGCTCGGCTTCTCCTCTGGGGGTGGCTCCAAATCCTACACTGTCACCACAACCTCATCCAGCAGGAGAAGCTTCAGGAAGTAACTACAGGAGTGGAGATCAGCGGTACCCATTACATGGGAGGAGGGAAACCTTAAAAAGAAAAGTCTTGTTGCCTTTTATAGGACAAATTGGCTGCAAAATTTCTGCAGTGATGAACGAATTGGAGTAAGACATACCAGAGTACCTGACCCTGCCATCTCATGCCTAAGGCTTGATCCTGCACTGTTGAACTTAGCGGGAACCATTCCACTGAGAGCAGGTTCAAGCCTGTAGGGTGAAATTTATCCAGTGAAGCAGGCGGGATAACGCTTTTGTTACTTGTGTGCTTGGTACCCCCTGCTCAGGGCTGGATTTCACCCTTTGAAGGGCAAAGTAATCATTTGAGTGGCAAGCTATTCCACATTTCTTGCTGTGGTTTTGCAAAAGAGACCAGAAGATTATCTCCCTCTTAATATGATTTGGAAGACTTTATTCCTTTAGGCTTCTCAGAAAAGGCCAACCCCTGTTAAGATTTCAGGCTGGGTTTGTTTTCTTAAAGTATACCAAGAAGTAAACAGTGAAACTGTTTTGGGCCTCTCCTTATTTTCTTTGGAAATGGGCTCAGAAATGGAATTCAACAATTTTCCTCCAAATGTTCTTACCAAAGGCAATGCAGACAAATATACTTGCAGGCTCTTTGTAGCAAAGTAACTCATAAATAAGCCTCCCCACCCATTCCCTCTCCTTAAGAGAAGCCCAAAGCTTAAGGGATACGAAGCTGCTTAAAATGATAAGTAGCGCACTAAAACGGGAGGTAACATTCCCCATCCTCGGGTGTCTCTGATTACCACCCTATATTTCAAAGTGTATCTGTGATAGTGTAGTGATACCTGGTTCTGTACTACAGCTAGGGAAAAGCGTGCTTTGTTGATGCATCATTACAATAACTACTTGTCCTGCCAAAATGTGTCTTCAACTTAAACGTGCCAGGGAAATAGTTCGGTCGTTACTGCAGTAGGAAGAAATGTTAGATAAATAACTCCAAGAAACTGCACAGAATTGTTGCGTTGCATGCTCAGCCATGTCCTAGCAGTGTATCTTTGGTTGACTTTTTATGCCTTTGTGGTCTGAGAGTTTGTCATGAGGCTGTTAATAAAGTTTCCCTATTGCATGCTTCTTCAGTCCCAGCTGAGTTCCTTGTCTGTGCTGCCCGGGAAAAAAATCCCATGTTACCACCTTCCTGCTGTCTCCAGATCCTGCTCCTGGCTGTGTCCCCTGGAGCACTGCCACACTGTGGTCAGGGTCAGGATTTAGGGTTTGCTGCCTGCAGTCTTTCATTCCTGGGTAGATTTTACCTTGCCCGCTTTGCACCGAGTCTGGGCAGTGGGGGGACGGGACTGGTTTTGTTCCAGCACTTTGCCTTAGCCCAGCCCCTGATCAGGGCTGAAACCAGTCCCTCTCTGAGCACTAAACACTGGAGGAGACACCTCTCCTGCAGACAGCCAAAGCTCAGAGAGGTGCATCTGGGCCTTCCTGCATGAAGACGACTCATTCCTCCTCCTTTTGGGATGCTGTGGGGTAAGGAGGGCTCACCCCATGGGTGGTTTGTGCTTGCTCCCACCCCCTCCATAGAACCATGGCACACATGGTGGCGAGCCCTCGCTGGAGCTGCTGTCGGAGACGGCATCACCGCAGCGGGGCTGGGGCCAGGCAGAGCTTTTGTAGCCACTGAGAAAAGCTCTTTCGTCCAGGGCGAGGATGACATCCCTGAAGGATGCTTTACCTGCCTGTGCACCACCCAGACCCCGTTCCTCCAGTGCCCAACACAGCCCAGCACCTCACGCCTGAGCGAGCGCGGTGCTGAGCCTGCGTATGGTTTTACTACACGTGCAGCACTAATGGCCAGGAAGGGAGGAAGCCAGGTTGCCCAGCAGAGCCAGCACACCCAGCTCGTGGCTTTTATGTTGTAGCCAGAAAACCAAAATGAAAAAAATCCCTTGAAGTTCATTGAAATGAAGAGCTGAAAGACAGACATTGCCCAGATGTTTTTGGCAGGGGCTGTCACTGGTTGCTGTCCTTCGGCTTTGCAATACTTGGTAAGGAACTGTGGGATAGTCTTGGCATTACAAGAGATTAGCAGGGCTCCATCGCTGCTCCTTGAATTTGTGGGTGTCGGGCTTGCAGCACTGACCTGGGAAGGAGCACGTGCTGTCTGCGCGGCTGCAGCTTTCCCACATCCACAGAACGACACGTGCTGCAGAGTGGTGCTGGGGAAAAGGGGGTCTGCGCGCTTTGGGAAACAGCGTGAAGGAGCTTTGTGAGTCTGTGGGGACGGAGGAACGTGGTCCTTTGTGCTTGTTCTTTGGGTCCAATCTTGGCTCAGTCTGGGCTCAGGAGTGGAGCTGGTTGAAACTGAATCTCTGCTTCAGAGGGGTTGCTGGTATTATGAAGGCAAAGTGCCCTGAATTGGTGTAAAAGCAGGTGTATTCAGTGTCTTGTTGACTGTCAGTTTCTTCAAGCTGGATTCAGGGGAAGTAACGGCTTCAGAAGCAGCTTTGCACCGGGGGAGATTTTTGCACTTCTAGAGAAGCGAGACAGACGTGACTCAGAGACACCGAGCTCCTGCCCGCTGCAGAGCCCTCCACCGCGGAGCACTGCCGCTGCCGCGCTGAGCGCCACGTGAGCTGCCTGCGGTGCTGCCGCCTCTTTGGCAGGCAGAGCCATCACCCGGCTCTCCTCGCCGGGGCTGAGTCTCCTGGGTGCCAGACTTTGCCTCCCACTGCCTGTCTGAACAGCAGCTGAGCCGCCTGCGCTGGTGGGCTGGGTGTCGCTGCTGGGGAGAACAGCGGCAAGAAAAGAACCATGATGGGAGCACCCAGGCTTTGAGGTATTAAAAGGTAGAAAAAGCCGTAACGCGACGCACAAAGCAGTATTTTTTGGCCTCCCTGCTTTGCAGCAGTGACTAAGAAGAATAACAAGCATCTGAAATGTGCATAAAATCATACACAGACTAAGGGTGTTCGTGTTGGTGCGGGGCCAGGAACACGCCTGGTCGGGATGTCGGTGACCCAGCGAGCAGCTGGGGTTCACGGAGGAGCCATGGATTTGGGCTCAAAGAACCCAGGGGAAGCTGGAGGCCTTTTAGCTTGGCAAACGTGAGTCAAGGGAAGGATGGAGCCCAGCAGAGAGCAAAAGACAATTGCAGAGGGCAATCCCTCTTCGAATGGGCAAGTCCTCTGACCCACCTGGTGCCACCTGAGGGACACTGTTCTGTTCATGCTTCGGGGCAGGGTAAGGCCAAGACATCCCAACCCCGTTTTCGCTCCCATGATGATTTAGGCAGGTAATGCTGCACCATCAGGAGCACATCCATCTCTGTGAGTTTCAGCCTTCCTCAGCAGAGCTCCGTAACTGCGTTGCCTTCGTCACTGAAACATCTCAAAGCCCTTAGTGGTGATCGTGTCAGTGAAATACCTGAGTGCTGTGCCCTGGTGAGGGTGTTAACAGCTGGGGAGGTCGCTCCCTGCATGGGCTTTATTCACAGGCATTAGAGATGCCCAGCTGATTGCATTTGAGTCGTCAGTAAGATTTCCTCTCTCTGAGCCAACTCTGCAAGGAAATCTTGCTGCTTCCTGAGCTCATAAAAGCAGTGATATTGCTTTTCTCCTTCTTACGGCATTGCTGGTTTCCATGCAGGTGTAAAGCCTGGCTAATCCCTGCCAAGGCTCAGAGCACTTCAGCTTCTGCCTCTTGCTCTCTGCAGGCTAAGGTGCACAATAATTATACTGTATAATACTTATTTATGTATGCTTTATAAGTTTTTTATCTAATACTTCAAGCAATACTTCTTTGAGTGTTTCTGCCACCTCCGCTTGCTCTCAGCCTCTGTGTTTCTCCCTCCTCGTGAGCTGTCCTGATTTTCTCTCTGGTTAAGTGCCCCAGCTGGTCACTGTGTTCCTGCTGGACCATCCCTGGTGGTTCCTTCTGGGGTGCGTTGCAGGATGTGGTTCCTTCACTTCACCCGCCTCCCCCCATGGCATTGCTGTACCCCCAGCTGCAAACGCTGGGGTGTGAGGTTGGACGTGTGTTACTGCAGTAACAGGACTGAGGTCACTGGCAATGTGCTTCTGTCGTCCGCAGATGTCAAGAGGATTTACAAAGGAGGTAAGTTCTGCTCTGCTCTATAGGGAAACTGAGGCAGAGGAGGGGTGAGGACTTGGGTGCAACCAGGCCTGGGAAGAAAACTGCAGATGGTGGGGAGCATTCTTCAGTTCCCCCGTGTTTAAGCTGCATTTGCTTCAGTTTCCATCACTTTTTCAGTGACTACTAAGGCCAAAACCCTGCTCTGAGGTTGATTGAGATTTTCATCTTATGTTTAAAAGGAATTAAATGGCACGAAACCAGTATGGGCTGGGCTGAGTCCTCAGCTTCACTGGGCAGGGAGGTATAAGTTGGGGGGGAGACAACTCCTATCCTGGGAGGGCTTCCACCTGGGATGCCTAATTAGCCTGATGGGAAGCCTAATTGGCTTGATGAGGTTATAAAGGACAACACCCCACAGAGTGGAGATGAGAAGAGGTCCCTCCAGCTGGAGATGGTGGGATTTTGTGTTCTGGCAGCGGGGCAGCTCCAGCCTGGGAAGAGGTACGTGGCACGGGCTGGGAGCTGGGTCTGCTCTGCCTGGGGGCGTCACCGCAATGAGCTGAGTGGGACCTGGTCAGTGCCAGGGTGAGAGGAAGGATAAGGGGGTGTCAAACCACTCAGCAGCTCCTGGTAGCTGGCTTTAAGGAGTTTCCAGGCAAGTCGAGGCAATTGGTGATGATTTTAAGGGGATCTAGCAATCAGTGATAGTAATAAAAAGTTTCGGTTAGCTTTATGCAAATTGCTAGAGCATCTTTGCTTAGTCAGTGCCTTCTAAATGTTTTTGTTTCGTTGGTTTTCCTGGGGGAAAAAAATCATTTGGGGCTCCACCCTGTCCTAATGAAGACATCTGACCTGGGAAGCATCGGTTTCTGATGCCTCGCTGGCAGCCAGCTCTGTTGTAAACACTCGGGTTTGGGTGGAACGGATCCTGCTCCTCGTGTGCAGGTGTGAGGAAGAAGAGGGCTGTGCCTTCAGCTCGGTGGTGCTCTGGGGAGAGGTTATAACCCCTCTCCTTGCATAGCTGCTCGTGTGCATGGAGAATAGAGGTGTTGGGGGTTATGGGAGACCGTTGGGGTGTGGTATCTGGATTACGAAGGAAGAGCACCCATCAAAGGAAGAGCACCCATGGGGTGGAGGGCTTGCCCTGTGCCTGTTTTAGACCCCTGTAAGCTTTGGCATTTGAGATCCAGGAGCAGAGACAAGAATTAACCCTCCTTTCCCCAGATGAAGGTGGATGTAGGTAACTGAGTTGCTACGTCAATTTATTGGAGATGCAAGACTAAAGCGAGAATACAAGCCGCTGACAAAATACATGGTCATCGGAAATAAATCACTGCTTCCCCTTTCCCTTCAAACAGGGTCAATGTACTTAACTTCAAGTTCAGTGTGGTAGGTGCTGGGTGACTGGGAAGGCAACCGATGCTGGTCTCACGCGTTTAAGGTTGGGTTTGGATCCCTGGAACAAGATCGCAGAGGAGCTTTGTGCCTTAAGGCCAGGCACACCAATGGATCAACCCCTTCCATACACGACAGCGGACTCTGGTCCCCAGGCCCTTCACTTACGATGGCGTTTGTGGCAACGGATGAGCCAGACCATTAAAAACCCAGATGAAAAGTTGAGGATCAGTTTCAGAACGGGTAACGCAAGTACATCAGCCAACTGCCTTCAGACAGCAGCAGCAGCCCTTGAAATCCATCCTTTGGGGCAAGTAATTGATGAAATTGATGCAGTGTGTAAGGGAACTGCAAGCTGGGCAGTTGTTGGGGGGTTCTGCCGTGCCAGGGGTGTATCTGTAGTCTAAAAGGCTGGCTGATAGAACTGGGTTGATCCAGGGTCAGAGCTGCTAAGAGAGCTGGGCTGGCTAAAGCGCTAATGAAAATGCTCTGAGGTGGAAGGTGCCCTCTCTCCCACTTCATTTTAATCCTTGAACCTGTAGGAGCGGAAAGATCAGGGAACTACCCCAAAGGAGTCTGAACTGCATAATGGGCGAGTGATGAGGGGGATTTTAGCCCTTCTTGCTCCTAGATTCCCTAGCAGCAAAAATGCAACTCTTGAGCATAGAAAAGATCTCTTTGCCTTCTGTATCCCCACGTAATGGGAAATGTGCACGCGGTCTGGGGGAGCTGGGCGTACGCGGGCTTCGGCTTGGCTGTTGCTGTGTGCTGGCAGAAAGCTGTGCGTGCTGCTTCGTTTCCAGCCTTGCCATTTATCTATAGCTCTTCACATGTTGCTCCTGGCTGACTTGGTCACAGATCCCTCCTTCATGTGGGAGCTCCTTGTGCTCCTGCTGCTAATGCCATCACAGCAGCTCAGTGTCACGCTGCGGACCCCCGCGCTGCTGGTCCAGCACGTGTCTCTGTTGGCTGATGCACGGGCACTTGCAAAGCCAGGCTCCGGGTCGTAAGTACGACCTCGCTGCAAATGGCAAGCAGCTGCAAAAGGCAGAGCAAAGTTAAGTTTCAGCTTAGGGAATTCCTTAGAGAAAAGGCAGAAGATGCTTGAGTTTAGTAGAAGATGAATAACTTACAGATGCCGATGGGGAAGTCTTCTGCACAGAGCCTGTAGGGAATGGGAAAAGGTTGCACGTTATCGATCTGTCGTCAAATGCAAAGCCCTTTAGCCTCAAATGTGAGCCTGACCCTCTTGAGCCCGTCTCACTGTTTGGAGGCAGTAGGACCAGCTGTTTGGATGGGTTTGCACTGGTGGAGGTCCATCAGGAGGTCATCAGGGGAGAACTGATCTGCGTCAAGACTGTGTGGCTGATTTGCAGCGTGGCAGCTGCAATAGCACTGTCCATTTGTTTCTCCTTCCAACACATGCATCTAAAGTAGCTTGTGCAGCCCTGCTAGGTCTGTCACTCACCTGCTCTCTTCTCTCTCCAGCAGCTTCCTATAGGTGACGATCTCGATGTCCAGGGCCAGCTTGACGTTCATCAGCTCCTGGTACTCGTGGAGCTGCTGGGTCAGGTCTGCCTTGGTCTGCTGCAGGGCTGCCTCCAGCTCGGAGAGTTTGTGCTTTGCATCCTTGACGGTCGTTTCCCCACGGTGCTCAGCATTGACCACGGCAGCTTCCAGCTTGCAGCGCTGCAAGGAGCGAGATACCGTCAGTCTTAACTGTCTCTTGCTGTCTTCAAACATAACATGTTACCAAGGGATGGGTTTAAAGTCTGGTTGCGCGTTCAGCCCAGCGTTGAGATGGACACGCAGTCCCCTCCAGCAGGGGGTTGAGGCAGCTGGACATGTGGTTTCGGTGCTCCCTCATGTTGCTTGCAGGGGATGGGGTGCTGTAACCACATCTGCCTTCAGGTGCTGCATGAGTTGGGCTTTAATGCAGCCCTACCCGGAGCAGCAGTGCCAGCTCACGAACACCCCTTGCAAGATGCTACAGCACCGTTTAAGTCAGTTGTGGAAGCTTGTAGGAACAGCAATTCACTCTTTGCCCTGCTGGAACAACCTGGCTGTGCTCACCTGGTCCTTGGCGCTCGTGACTTCTCCATTCAGCCTCTGCACTGCCCGTGTCAGCTCAGCTATCTTGGGTTTTGTCTCTCGCAGGCTGTCAGCGTTTCTGCCTGCAGTGACTTGCAGCTCCTCAAACTAAAAAAAAAAAGCCCAAAAGACATCGTTGCCTATCCCAAAAACACATGCTCTGAGTGAAATCGGAGCAAATCAGGAGACTGGAGGATGTTTCTCTGGGTTTGAAATTGGTCTGAAGAGAGAAACTGCACCCAAATCCTCCCGCTGCCCGGTGTTCTCACCTTGCTCTCATGCCAAGCCTGCGCTTCTGCCCGGCTCCTGTGGGCAACGTCCTCGTACCGAGCCTTGATGTCCGCAGTGATGCCATCCAAGTTGAGATCTCGGTCATGGTCCATCTGCACGACCACTGAAGAATCTGCGATCTGGACCCGCAGCTGGTGGATTTCCTGGTGGCAACGTGGAGTTGAGCTGGTCAGAGAGATACTGGTCCCACTGTGCTCCCAGTCCAGCCCCAAGCTGGGGTGTTGCCCACACTGCGCTGCTTGGTCCCCTTTGTGGTGACCACGCAGATGTGAATTGCTGATGCTCATCATTCACCGCAAGGGGTGACCACTGCCCTGCAGTCCCCCTCCTCCCCCTCCAAAACCCAGCTGGGAAATGCGAGCGATGGCTGGCGCAATATTGAGGCTCCTTACCTCTTCATGGAACGTTCTCAGGAATTCAGCCTCTTCTTTCAGGCTTTCCACCTTGGCTTCCAGCTTGGCTTTGTTTAAGAAAAAACAGTCCGCATCCTGGAGACGCGTTGGGGGTAGAAGAAGGAAGTTTGTTAGCAAGAGCAGACTTGGGGCTACCCTTGGGGTGAGGGACTCACTGCTGGTACCATGACTGCGCCAGCTCCCCATTACGCAGCTGCTGCTGGTTTTAGTCTGAGCAAACTCCAGCTCCTGCTTGTACTTGTTTCGCGTGCTGCTTTGGGGAAATAAATCACCGCCTGCACCCCAAAGACCTGAACCTGGAGAGGAGAGTTCAAACGGCCCCTTGCTCACCTTCTTCAGGGCAATAAACTCCCTCTCGGTGCATGTCCGCTGGCTGCGTTCATCCTTGTACCTGTGTGGGAAAACGGGAGATTTAGTTTGAATTCAGTGCAATTACACCTTTGGGTTTCTGCAGGCCTTCTTTCAAGATGTGAAACTCCTTATTTTTTTTCCTTCTCTCCAAACAGTGTTTTGGGATGCTTTGGTCTTGTTTCGTAGCCCATGGTAAAGCAAACGTGTTTTCAGAGAGGTTTCTGTGTCTTTATAAATTTGCAGCAGAACTGTTTTTTCGTTTGACCTCTGCAACAGCAAATCGCTGCTGAATGTTTCTAAATGTTAATTCCTGGAATTAGGAAGGAGAGAAAGAGAGCCTGGAAGAGGGACATCCTCTGTTCCGTTCATCTCTCTGTAAACTGGGACCTTGTTTTATATACTGAGATCCTGGTAGATCTCTCTGTCGACCTATTTGTTCTCTGGGAACCATTTACTACCATGAAAAGTTCACGGTCTGTGCCTCCTTACAAATTTTGAACGTTCTGAGCCATGTCACATCTCTCTGGTTTTTACTTACGTTTTCTTGTTGGTTTCCAAACCCTGTTGTGCTGCTTTCAGGTCTGTTTCTAACCGGGCTCTGTTGCACCCCAGTGCTTCCAGCTGCTTCTTCAAGTTACCGATATAAGCCTCCAACGCGGGCACGACAGTGTTCTTGTAGTGGTTTTGACCCTGCAGAAAGCTCCACTTGGTCTCCAGCACCTTGTTCTGCTGTTCCAGGAGTCGAACCTGAATCCCAGAAAGCAAAATAGGAAACGAGATGAGGATTAAGAGCTCACGAGAGCCAGTGTCCATGCAACGGCAGGGAAAGGTGTCCCTGCTCCCGGTACACAAGTGCAGTGTCTCCTATTCCCATGTGCTTCTGTTCTGGGCCACCCATGTGGAAATGCACCAAACGAACGAAGCACTTCTAGAAAGAAGAGATTTGCAATACGTTTGGGATGAGTGGAGACGAATAGGAAGGAAGTGGAAGGCTGGTGAACCTAGTTTTAGCTTGTTTCCCTCCTTGGAGTCAGGCGTAGAGATCAGAGCAATAGTGCCTGTACACTGAAGGTTCCCCAGTTGCTCGTAAACCCCTTGGTGCTCAGCTGGCACCCTTGTGCAGATTGCCCTCAGTGTCTAAAATGGGTTGTCTTAGAGGGGTTCCATGCCCTTTCCGCACTACACACCTCCTGCGGACTCTAGTCCTGCAAACTGGAACTGGGAGGGGGTTCTCAGCTCACCTTGTCAATGAAAGAAGCAAATTTGTTGTTGAGGGCCTTG